>CADDXX010000864.1:89884-159077 GCA_902810485.1 Alauda arvensis
ATTCCCTGACTATTCCCCACTTTTCTGTTTGTTTGCTGCAGCCTGGCTGAGCAGGGGAGGCTGCTCAGGGTTGAGTGAAGGTTGTGTCCCGTCTCCTCAGGCTCTCCTTGATCCTGATTTTAGGAGAAGCTTCCTGAGCACRACATGACAAGTGTCGTTTGTCCCGTCACAGCCAGCCCGTGTCCCATCCAGTCACCCTCAGCTCATCTGCAACCACATTTGAGAGTTAAAACCTGTTTCTTTTTTTATTTTTAAAGTGCCTGGTTTGCCCTGGAGGGGATCTCTGCAGTCCTTGGGAAGACTCAAGAGTGACTGAATAAACTGTGGGGTTTTTTTTTAATATTAAAGTGTTAAAAACTGGTTCAGGCTGAAAGGGAACTTTAGGAATGTGATTAATTCCTTTTTTTCCCCCCAAATTCCTATGGAAAACAAATAAATAACCTTATGGACTGGCATCCATCAGGGTTTTTTTCATGGAAACAAGTTTTAATAACAAGATATTCATCTGTGAGTTCTCTGCATGCTAAAGAAAGGTCTCCAATGAGCCAGCTTTGGCTTGAAATGGATAACAAGTGTAATTTCCAAATTACAGTTAATCACTGCAGYTTTGCCCTTTGGCCCAAAACTCTGSWGGAGGTTTGAGATGAGCTGGGATTAAGGACCCTGGAGCAGGATGAGGTCCCACCTTCTGGACTGCAGGCTCTGTTCCTCTCCCTGGAGAAGCCAACAGGAGGAATTCTCCACAAGGYCAGGTGAATTCAAATATTTCTGCATTTTTTTGTCCTTTTCCAAGCACCATTCCTGTGGCTGGAGTTGTGTTCCCATTCCAATGAGTGGGAATCTGTCCCTTCCCAAACCCTCACATCCCAGCGCTGTCCTTGGAAGGATCTGACCCCAAAGCTTCCAGCAATGGGAATAACCAGGGCAGCCCTGRGGTTCCACCCAGCTGGAATTACAGCAGAACCCCCCAGAAACCCCAGTGACAGGGACAGCCCTCATTCCCTGTTTCCAAAGGTTCTGACAGTGGGGGAGTTGGGAATGAGGGCAGCAATAAACTGGGACCAAATKAGGAATTAATTGAACTCTTGCTTTTCATTCCCCCCCCCCTCCTTGCCCAGGACTGATCCAAACTCACTCAACGTGTTCCCCACTGGAGGAAAGGGGTGTGGTGGCAATTTTCTCCTCTTGGTTGGGGTTCCCATCATTTCCTGCTTGGTTTGGGCAGGGTTTTTTGCCAGTTCTTTTTTCCTCTTTTCCCACCAGCTCTTCCCTTTTCCCGAGCACGCTGAGCTGGGAGGAAGATTTGGCACGCTGCCTTTAGCAGTRGTGTCTGTGCAAAAGATGTCCATGGCAYCAGGGARTGGCAATATTTAGTCAATCCCAGAGTTCCAGGATGGAATTTGGGTGGGAAGGGACCTCAAAACTTATCTTTTTCCAACCCTCTGCTGGTTCTCACTATCCCAGGTTGCTCCAAGCCCCGTCCAACCTGGCCTTGGACACTTGGACACTTCCAGGGATGGGGCAGCCACAGATTCTGTGTCAGTTCAGCACATCCTGTGTGAACTGAGCTGGATCACGGAGTTAGGGGTGTTTCCCATCACATCCCTGATCCTTATCCAATAAACTCTGGATGCTCCAGGTCTGGAGTGACCCCAGAGAGATGCTGAACCTCCTTTTCCCAGGGGATGAGTCCAGCTACAGAAAAATATCTGCTGCTGTGGAAAAATGAGCTTTTTCCTCACCTTTTGGTGTCCCTGGCACTGGGGATTCCCCAAATCCTGTTCCTCCCTGGTCTGCAGCATCTCTGTCACCTGCAAATCTGGGAAAGCTCCTGAAAATGATGAGAATAATGTTTCTGTGCCTGATGAGAAACAGGAACACTGTGCTCAGTTAGGGGCTGGTTTTCCCTCCCCRTTTGTTGCTGGAAAGGACCCATGGACACCTCTGGATCCCTCCCATGGATTTCCCCTTCCAGCTCTGGTGTTTTCAGCTGAATTCATCTCTTTGCCCTCAGGGCTGGCCTCTCCTCATCCCTTCTCCCAGAGCACGGGGCAGGATCTGAGCTTTCCCAATGACGGTCACCACACTGATTTCAGGGATCCCACTCCAGGAGCACATTTTGCAGGGGAACATGGAATTGCAGAGGAGATCTGACAACTTTCCTTGCCCTTTTTTTGTCTCTCCCTCTCTTCCCCCAGCGYGGCCCAGCCCCAATTACAGCCCCAGAGCTCTCAGAGGGGACACAAACCCAACAAAGCCGCGGCCCCCGCCCTGCACAGGCGACATCTCCCGGCCTTGTGCCCTAATGAGAGCAAATTTTTTGTCCAAACATTTGAAGCGAGGAGGTGCCTTCTCCTGCCACCCCCCGCCGGGGTTAATATCATTATCCAGCTGCCTCTGGTTGGGAATTAAAACGAGGGCATTCCCTTCTTTTAATGCGAGCTGACAGTGGCTCCAGCACTTCAGAAGGGAATTAGGGAAGCAGGGATGGCTGKGGAGCCTGTCTCCCTGGAGCCTTATCCAGCGGCCCTGCTGCCCCGAGGGATCAAAGGCCGCTTACCTGCTGCTGAGCACCAAATCCCTTGGGATACCTCTGGAATGAGGGCTCTGTCCCCTGGAAAAACCATTCCAGCAGGCACAGCAACCCAAGGATCAGGGCAGGAAGGCAGAGAGGAGCCCCCTGAGGCTCTGGGCATCGTGGCCAGATGTGAGATGGGATTTGGGAGTGTTAAACATGGCCAGGTTTTGGGTTAGGAAACTAAATTTTTGGTGGAAACTAAATTTTTGGTGTAGCCAGGCTGGTGAAAATGTGGTGAGCAAAATGTTGTGGAGAAAATGATGTATATACATCTATTTTTTACATTTTTTTAAAAAATTCAAACCTCTAAGTTTTCAATGGCGTCTTTTGGACTTCAGATAAGTGCTGCAGAGAAGGGGYTTTATTTTTAGAAWKRAAAAARAGAAAAAAGCTCATTAGAAATACCCAYCAAAACCTCCCTGTGCCTGATCACTGAACACCAGCGAGTTCAGCCCATCCTCCTCTCTGTCTCGGGACAGGTTTGATTGGAAACATCAAAAAAAACGCGGGACAAAAATGTGAATTTTTAATCCCATTTTAAAGGACCTTTACCCACGCATGAGCTCTCCTTTTGAAGTGCTGCAGTGGCTCTTGCCCAGCCTGCTCCGAGGCAGAGGTGCCCAAACAAAGGGAATCATTGCAGTGATGGTTACTTGTGGCAGGATTCCGGGATTCCAGCGCTGGGAAAGACCAGGAAATGCAAAACCAGGGGAATTGCTGGTGCTCTGGAGGTGAGGAGGAGACACTGAGCCACACMAAACAGCCCCCAGGGGGTGAAAATGGATTGTACAGCCTGATGGCAATGGTTGCAGGGAGTTTTCTTGCATGCTGGAACAGTTTATAACCGCCCTGTGAAAGGGACTGGGAGGAAAACGAATTCCTGCTTCATGGATGACAGAGAGGATGCTCTCCTCTGCCATGTCAGGTTATCAATGATTGCAGGAGCTGATGCAGGATAACTTCAGCCCAAATCCCACCGTTTCACGGAGTGGTGCCCTCCTTAGGAGCATCCCAGCTTAAAAGCCAGGCTCCAGCATAATTTCCCATAAATTTGGGAATTRCCAGCGTGGATCTGGGAGGCAGGATGCCTGCTGGAAGCAAACGGCAGAGTTAATGGCTCTGGGGATATTTCCTTTCTCAAAAGGCCAGGGCAGAGGTGCTGCTGGGGGSCTGGTGGTTCTTGCTGTCCCCTTGGTAGCACCTGGGGACAAGGGACAGCAAATAACAGCTCTGGGGCACTCACAACATTGGGAAAACCTGGATAAAATAACAGCTCTGGGGCACTCACAGCACCAGAAAAACCTGGACAAAATAACAGCTCTGGGGCACTCACAGCACCAGGAAAACCTGGATAAAATAACAGCTCTGGGGCAATCACAACATTGGGAAACCGTGGATAAAATAACAGCTTTGGGACACTCACAACATCCAGAAAACCTGGACAAAATAACAAATTTGGGACACTCACAACATTGGGAAAACCTGGACAAATACGTTGCAGTTGCAGCTGTGGTAGGGGAAAACCAATCCCTGTCCCTGATGTCCATCACAGAGGAAAAATCCTGCTTTCCCCCTTTAATTGGAAAGCTGGAAATGAATAATTAATTAGAAAAGGAATGCACTTTCAGGYTGCTGGATGAGAGGACAGGTGACAGAGCTTGGGGATAACCAACACTCTTGGGGGGAAATCTGCCTGTTTTGGGGCAGGCCCAGGTGGGAGCTGCAGGGAAAGGCAGAATTAACAACCTGAACCCCCTCACCCACCTGCAGCAGGGCTGGGGGTGCCAGTGGGAGTGGCTGGGGCCATCCCATCCCATCATCCCATCCCCATCCCATCCCATCCCATCCCATCCCATTCCCTGCAGGCTGGGAGGAGGAGCCAGGCAGGGAGCAGCGGTGCAGGGAACGCTCAATCCACAGCGAGTGAGAACACAGCCTTCTCCATCAGCAAATCAATCCCATGGGAMGCCTTCAGGCTGGCTTCTCCCCTGTTTTTCCCCCCTCTCTTCCCCTCCTCTTTCCCATTTTCCAGGCAGGTGTCTCAGGTGAGGGYTGTGGGAGCTTCTGGAGCCATTCCCCCTGCTCACAGCTGAGGTGCAGCACAGCCCGTGGCTCTGGGGCTTTGTGCTTCTCCCCCATCCACAGGGAAGCTGGGGCTGGAGCTGGGAAGGGCACCAGGGTGTCACATTTGAGCTGTTGGCATCCCAAAGGAGGTGCATTAGCCCGGAGCAGCAGGGCCCAGAGCAGGGCGTGGGGGTTTTTCAGGCTCAGGGTGGAGGAGAGGAGGCTTTGGGAGGATGGGCTTGCTCTGGGTTTGGCTTCTGAGCTTGATCAGAGATGAGGAAAGGCTGGGAAGGGGGTTAAATCCAGCTCTGGGCAGGGAAAACCACTGGAAGTGAGGGGGCAGCATGAGGGGTTTGGCAACAGGAGAGCAGAAAAGGGGTGGGTCAGGCTGGTGGATTCAGCAGGGCTGGCAGGATTTGGGAGCAGGCCTGGCCAGGGCTCTGCACCTGGGATTTGAGGGTGACCCAGCTTTGAGACCAAACCTCTGATCTTTATATCCTCTTTGTCATATTTCCTTGGTGGTTTGGGACCCTGCTTGCCTTGCTCCTCACTTAAATTCCCTAAAAATGAAAACTATCCAACCCTTGGCTGCACAGAGACCTGAGCAGGGGAGGAAGGGTTGGCGTTGGCTTAACCAGAAAGGGCCAAATTTACATCTTTGCAAAGATGGGCACGAGTTTAAAAGATCAAACACCACCAAGAAATTGGATTTCTGCTTTGAAAACATCAGAATATCTGGTGGTCTGGGCTGTAATGYCATGTTTGCATAAAGCARAAAATGTGTAAGCCAAAATATCAGTTCTGARATGGCTAATTGTGTCAGCAAACACAGTCAGGCCAAATAATGAGGCAGGGAAATGYCACTGTGAGGGCAGGGAAGGGGACAGAGCAGGGGACTGCTGGCCTTGGGACCAGCTCTGTATCCCTACAGAGGTGCTGGCAGAGACCTTGATATATCATCTGTCCCTTTGAACAATCCCAGGTCAGCCAGGCAGCTCCATTCATCTTCTCCTTCAGGCAAGGCAAGGAGCAAACTCTCAGCCCGGTCTGGATTCCAGATGTGTGGCAGGACCTGGGATGCTGAGTCCCACTGGGCTCTCCTGAGAACAGCAGCACGTCCCTGGGGACAGCCAGGGCTGCTCCACCCTCTCAGCATCCTGCTCCATCTCCTGCTGGAGCCAGCACCCATCACTGAGTGCACACAGCCCGCTGCAAACATGAGGTGTTATTTCAATTCTTTCTCTGACCAAAAGCTGAAGGGGAGAACTTCACACCGTGCTCATTAAGACCCAGCTACCAAATCTACCTCAGCTGCTTTCAATCATCTGGACATCCCCTGAGCTCCCAGATGCCAGGCTCGGCTTTATTCCCCTGCAGGAACTTGTCAGGCTGTCAGCCCTAAATGTTCCAATATCCCAGGTGAGGCACCTCCCATCTTCATTTAATTATCCACCTCCACTCCTACATATCTATCCAGTCTCCCAGCTTGTAGGGCAAAATAGATGGCTTGGAAAGGAATGGATTGAGGAGTGTTTGCTCTGCCTTTTGTTCTCCAAGCATCAGGTCTGGATTTGAAACCACAGGCTGACAAAAAGGCTYGGTACGGGGGGCTCGTACATCTGCTCCTTGCATGTCTGATCTGCTCTGGGGTGTGTGGGGCCACTTAAACCTGTGGTTTTCTGCCCTGTTAACAAGTCTGATGTTGGGAAAGGAAATGTCATCGTGGTTCATCMTTTCAGGGAGGGGATGGAAGGGAGTCAGGGCACAGAGCATCACCTGCCTTGGGCTAAGGGGCATTTTTCACTCCTTTTCTGGACTTCATTTGGATTCTGCAGGAGGAAACTGCASTTTTCTTCAAGCCAAACATAAATGGAAATACTATCTATGGAAGGCTTCAGAATGCTGTGGATTGGGTTTTTTTGTCTGCCTGCACATGATGTCATCTTTTAGCACTCGTCTGTGTCAGGCACCGTATCTGAGCCTGGTGTGGCCCCAGCGCTGTCCTGCAGCTCATGCTCAGCTCGTTGTGTCCCCAGCCCAGCCCCTGGGAAGGAAAGATAAGGCCCTCAGTTACTCCTTTACCTCTCGGCTGTGTTTCCTGCTCCCCCCAAATTCGCTGGAAACAGGGAGGAAGATCCCTCAGGGATTTTTCTCCAGTTGCCTGCAGTGAGACTCTGCCAGGCTGGAGCATCCTGGCTCCCTGCTGCACAGCCCAGGAGGTGCCACTGCCTCTGACAGGGAAGGGTTTGGAAAACCAGCACGTTTCCTGCGAGGTCTGTGCTGTGTGTCGCTGCCTGCAGCCCCCAGCCCGCCGCTCCTATTTCAGCAATCAGCTGCAAGACAAACCAGCTGGCCCCTGCCGAGGTGTGGAAAGTCCGCCGGGGGATTAAGCTGGTCTTACCATCAGTCCTCACTTGTGAAAATACAACCTACTAAGTTTTCCTAGATGATGCAGTTTTCAATTGCTTTTGTTTGCTTTTCAGGCAGGTCTTAAATCAGGCTGTCAGTCCGGCTCCCTTGCTCCCCCCGCCTCGCCTCCGAGGCGGCTCCCAGGCGCTGCTGCAGGACCTGCAATCTCTTGCCCATTGCCATTTATTTATGGGGTTTTCCCTTCCTCCCCGCTAGGAAGGGAGGGGCTGCGTCTCGCACAGCGATGCCTGAGCTCTGCAGCTCGTTCTGTGGAGCTCCCAGCGCGGGGAGCCGGGCAGTGGCACTGTGGGGACACTGTGGGGACACTGTGGGGACACTGCTGTGGGGACACTGCGGTGGCACTCGGTGCCTCCAGCTTTCTCCTTCGCCCTCTGCGATGCTACAGACTCCGAAAGGGAGGGTGTGGAGATCGTTATCAGCGTCCTACAAACCTCTCAGGCGTCTCTTCACACCTGCGGGGAGGATTTCCCGTGAAAAGCGGAGGGAGAGGCTTTAGCTGCCCTTCCTGCCCTCCCTCTCTGCCCTGGGCTGCTCCATCCCTCCCCTGGCTACAAAACGTGTTTGTGCGTGCGGAGAAGAGCTGAAGTTTCTCAGAGCTCATTGCTGGGGTTTCAAAAAAGGGTGCCACGGTTTTTTTTGGAGGATGAAGTAGTGGCTGAGAGGCGCAGGGAGCAGCTCTGGAAGGTGCAAGCTGCGAGTTCAGGAGGAGCCGGCTCAGCCTCGCTCTCTGTCCCACCAGGCACATTTTCTATATCTTCAGGTGCTTGAGTACAGCCCTGTCAACACATGGGGAAGGAGCTGGTCCTGCCTGAGCCCGYGCAGCAAATCCAGCACATCCCAGGCCTCTGGGATGCAGCAGAGCTGCCCCGTGCATGCTCAGGGAGCCTGGTCCAGGATTTCTGGTCCATCCAGAGCAAGCTCTGACCCAGATCCCTGGGCATCCAGTTCCCTCTCCCAGTCCTGGTGCACAGGGTCCCTCTGGCAGAGCTYGCTGATCTCCAAGGACCTCCACAAATCTGGCCCAAATCTCACCAGCAGCCACATCCCTCGCCCCCACCCCGGCCTCAGCRCTCCAGGTGTTTTCTTCCGCCTTCGTCTCATAACACAATTCACAAAGGACAGAGCTCTTCCAGATCTGGGGGTCTGGGCGCCGAGCCTGCTCCCAGCAGCCCTCTAAATCCTGCCCCTCGATGTGATTTAAATTGCAGGGGTTGTGCCTAGGGGAAGGMGGGGGAGGCTGCTGGATGTGAATGTCACCTGGTTAACGAGCGCACCGCGATCCCTTTTCCCCCCGTGTGCACGGGGAAAGGCAGGGGATGGATGGAGGGGGTTTGATCCGCTCTGCTGGCTGGAGAGGCTGATTCCTCTGCTGTGACTGGTGTAACACAGAGCTGGAGGAGCCGGGAGGATGGATGGAATCAGGGCTTGCAGCTCTCCTCAAGCTCCTGGGGGAGCACCGTGCTGAGCTGCTGGCAGCTCTCACCTCTGATAAGGGAGGAGGCAGAGAAAACCCAGGGCCTGTCTCATCCTGGAGGAGCTGCATTTTGGTGTACGAGCAATGCTGAGTGGTCCCTTCCTGGCAGAGAGGTGTGTCCTTAACCCTTAAGGACAGAAAAATGCAAATCCTGCTCTAACACCCCCCACAGACAGGCAAGGAATCATCCTCAAATATTTTTTCCTAGTGAAAAGTGTGGCTACCTGGGCAGATAAGCAAGGCAAGGTGCCCTAAAGCTTCTCAATGCCAGAGGAGGATTTGGGAGTGCTGATATCCAGGTGAATGGTGGTTTTCTGGCTGGCTGTAGGATTGGAGAAAGGGCTTCCCAGGCTTTTGTGCTGCTCTTGGCTGATGTGAAAGTGGCTTGGGCAGCTGAAGCGCCAGGATGCAGACACGTGGTCCCAGCAACAAGGCTGGAAGCGTGGCTACCCCTGACTTTAACAGCTCAATCCACAGGAGCTCCTCACTCCAAGCCTTGAGCTGGTTTTAGATCTGATTTTAGCCAAGCCTGAGCAACGCTGGCACTTAGATAAAGCTTTGTTTTCCTTCTCTTCTTGGCATCTCCTCCCAAGCAGCCTGGAGATGACTGGAGAAAGCTGCATCTTCCAGWRCTCCAGAGAGTCAAGAAGGACCCAAATTCCTGGTGTTAATGTTAGCTGGTCTTAGTGTTAGACTGGTTTTGTTCTGTGCAGCRGGAATAAGAAAAATCCTGAGTGAAACATGGAAGTGGCTGTGCTGTTAAAGAGTCCAGCCCACAGAAGGAGGGGAAATACATTTTCCCCTGTGCCAAAGTGAGCTGAAACACMGAAATTCCCTCATCRCACAGCCCTGATGTGAAAGCCAGGCTGCCTYCCCTCCACACACCTGGTGCCTCCAGGGGAGAAGGGGCCCTGCCAGGTGTCCCCAGCACAGCGAGGTGSCCAGGCCTGGCAGGCAGCATGCACAGCATGCCTGGGAAGCCTTTGAGGGATGCTCTGGATGAGAGCTGCGTTGCTGCCCCGTTAGCAGCTCATTGAGTGGCCTCATCCCTGGCAGCTTGAGCAGGGCTTTATCCAATTCCCAAAYTCCCCAGGGACGTGGCTCACTCAGCTGGCTCAGCTGGAGGAAGGGAAAGTGTCTGGCTGGTGTCAGAGCTGGCTGTGGCTGAGAGAGCAGTGAGGCATCACCACACTGTGCCTTGAACTGGGATCTGCTGGAGCTGGGACCTCTTTGCTCCCAAGGGATCTCCCAGCCACTTCCCTCAGTGTCCTTGGAAAGCTGCTGGATTCTTTGCTGGTGTCACTTGGAAAATGCTGCTCAGGAATCTTTACTGTGAGCTTGGCTGTGATTAAAATGGGAACATCTCAAAGATAAAAAGGATTCCTGAAAGAACTCCTAAATAGCTGCTGTGGGATGCCAAAGGGTTAATGCTTAACTGAACYCCTCTTTCCATGCACCAGCTTCCCTGGGAACCTGGTTTTTAACCTGATACAGAAAAGTGGGGAAATGGCAAAGGTTTTGTATTTGATTTGGATGAACCAGGAGCATCCAGAGCCAGCACCGTTCCTCAGGGGGCTCAGGTGGGGACAGCTGGAGGCAGACAGGCTGTGCTGTGGGATACACGTGGCACTGCTATCCCAGCCACTGAACAGACCTTGCAAGGGGATTTTGGAGCCACTGGAAGCAGAGCTGGCTGGGAATTCTTTTTGATAAAGCACGCGTTGGAGTCACTTGGTCAGATGAAACTTCTCAGAGCGATGTGTGACACCTGCCAAAGCTGAATTTGGGAATGATTCCCGCCATCAGAAGGGAGAAAAAAGGGGATCCAAGAGGAGCAATGGATTTGTGCATCCAGGCTGGGTTGGCTCCAGCTCTCTGCAGTGGCCAGAGGCACAAGGAATGGCTGTCACTGACACCTCCTTGGCCACCCAAGAGCCCAGATGTGGTGCCAGAACCCAGCAGGGTGTGGGTGTCCTCAGTGAGTGCCACGTGCCAGAGCCTYTTCTTCCAYGCATGGTGTCTTGGATAAARGAATTTAGGTTGGAAGGGRCTTTTAAAGGTCATTAAGCCMAAYCCCCTGCCATGGGCAGGGCCATCTTCACCCTCAGAGCCCCCTCCAGCCTGGCTTGGATGTTTCCAGGCATGGGATGAGCCAGTGGGCAATGCTCCTGAATCCCCACCTCGAAGCAAATTCTTCCAACAATAACACTTCCAACCCCCTGTGCTCTCCCTTTATTTTAGAGAAAACGTTTGGAGGTGGCCACATCCATGTGGTGGGGAACAGAAACGTTTTGGGAATTTCTCAGCAGGCCATCAGTGTTCCTGCTGCCCTGGCCATGCAGAGGCTGTGCTGAGGGCCAGCTCCTTCCAGGTGCTCCTCGGGGTAAAGCTGACCCACGAGCTCACCCAGCTCACAGACACTGCCTGTTGAAAAGGCAGTAAATCAGCTCCAAACCCTCCGTCAGAGCTGGCTTGGGAATGTTTTATGGTGGAATTAGAATAATGAATGAGGAGCCTGCTGTTTGTGTTAGTTTTGGCTTGTGAGCTGCAGGGAAAGTCTGGTCCTGAGCTTGGCGATGAACTCTCCTCCATCTGAGGCTGGAAACAACTTCTTAAAGCCTCCAAGAGCCAGGAGGGTGAGAGGCTGGCACAGCACAGGCTGTGTGAACATCAGGGCTGAGGTCAGAGGCCTGGGTGTGCTTTGGGGCTGCTGGAGGATCCAAGCTCTCCAGAGCTTTGGACACTCTCCTCCTTGGGGCTGGCCCACCACACGCTGGAGGAGCAAAGYGAGTTGGCCAAGGCTGTAAGAAATCCAGCTATTTCCATGCTCTCAGCACCAAAACTGGCTGGGATGCTTTGGGAATGCTCCACRGCTGGTGGCAGGTCACCCATCACATGTCCTTGGCAGGTTCCTTTCCAGCTTTGCTCTCASATCCCTGCTGGAGCTCACGGGTATAAAATGAGCTTGGTGCTCCGACTCTGCCGGAGCTGCAGGGGCTGCAGAGAGCGTGGCTGGGATTTTGCCAAGCTTTGGCGTGGCTCTGGATGGCTCCTGGGTGGAGCTGGGCCAGTTTTCCTCTGGCTGGAGGAAGGTACTCTGGAAAAACCTGAGGAGCTGCTGGTTAGTGGGACACAGTTCAGATGGATGGATGGATGGATGGATAGATGGATGGATGGATGGATGGGGAGCATTTCTGTGTTAGTGTGAAGATCCAATAATGCAGTTCCAGTGCATGATCCCTAATCCATGCATGATTCAGTGAATCCCCGTTTTTCTGGAGCAGTCTGTGCCCAGGCAGCCCCTCKGATGGCACTGGGAGGAGGGAGCACCTGGATGTGCTCAGCTCCCTGCACTTCAGAACTCACCAGGGCTCTCCAAACAGCTGGAATTGCCTCCCTTTTCTGGATCCAGGGTTTTGTTTTTTCCTGATGGTCCTTTTTGCCCCCTGACAATTCCTGCTGCTTGGCTCTGAGGGGGACACTCCCTTCACCAAGGTTTAGGATCCTTTTTCTCCAAACCTTTACTCCAGCATATGGATGTAAATCCTAATTCTTCCACACTGGCAACACTCAGTCTGTTTTTTGCCTCCACAGTCGATTTTCTTCTTCCTAAGGGCTGCAATCAATGTCACCTTTCCAGAAGAAATCCCTGCTCAACTGGCCTTGCCGTTTTTTCATCTTTTTAGTGGTTTTATATCTCTGGATTTTTGAACTTTGCTTTCTCARATTGTTTAAAAAGAAATGTTTGATGATGAGAAATGACTTAGAGCTGCACAAAAACCTCTTCCACCTGGTGAACAGTGAAATGCAGTTTGCAAATGGAGCCTCCCCTTTGGTCCATGGATCCAGGAGGGGAGCACTGGGGAATGGATCCAGGGGAGCAGTGAGGAATGGATCCAGGAGGGATGCAGTGAGGCATGGGTCCAGGAGGGAATGCCCTGAGGAATGGATCCAGGTGGGAATGCCCCGAGGAATGGATCCAGGTGGGAATGCCCTGAGGAATGGATCCAGGGGAGCCCTGAGGAATGGATCCAGGAGGGGAGCACTGAGGAATGGATCCAGGAGAGCCCTGAGGAATGGATCCAGGAGAGCCCTGAGGAATGGATGGATGGGGAGCATTTCTGCCTATTTCAGAATGAGATTTCAAAGCTGTGACTCACCCCTTCTTTGCAGAGTTAGGATTAAATGGGCCATCCACAGTCCCTGCAGGCCCAGCCACTCCTGGACTTTGCCAGTCGGGATTCGGSTTGGATTTGGAGCTGTCTGTACCAGCCAGGCTTGGAGGGAGCAGAACCCCTCGAGGGACCGCTGTGTGTCCCCATGTGCCACCCCAGGGCTGTCCCCAGGGCCACCAGCCAGCCCCGGCCCCTCCGTGTCCTTCCGTGCCCCGGCTGCTCCTCCTCCATCGCCCCCCGAACCCGACCACACTGGGTTCAAGTTGATCCCAAGTTTATTCTGGAGCCGGATCAGCCTCCCCTGAGGCCAGGCCCGTGGCTGCCTCCTGGCGAAGTGGCTCTCTCAGGGGCTGCCTTTATCTCTTTGAAGATTAGGGGGCTTTAGCGTGTCTTTAAAGTGAATTTCATCCCCATCCCAACCCTCCCCACTCCTCTGTTTTATTATGATAATTGATGACCAGCAAACTTTTCTTTTCCTTTATCTCTTAAATATGTTTCTTTCCCCTTAAAAACGCAATATTTCTTTTAACTGGGAATATGGATGGGTCTGTGCAGAGCGGGGCTGCCTTGGAATCATCTGTCAATTTGATCGTGCAAAGCCTCTGTTTTCAGCTGGCATCCAGCGCGGATTTCAAAGCTGTGACTCACCCCTTCTTCGCAGAGTTAGGATGAAAAAAACCAAAAAGGTAATAAAAATACAATTAAAAATAAACGTTTTCCAAGTGGTCAATTACCGAGCTTTATTTTTGAGCCTCTGTATCAGGGAGTTGTGGGTGTGAGAAGGATTAAAAGCACTAAAAGATTTCAGTAGCAAGGGCTRCAGAATGAATGGTTGGTCTTGGAAAGAGGAAGCTGGAAGAAATRAAATGGTTGTAAAYGRAAGGCCAAAATTCAAAGTTTTTTTTTAMCAAAGGATAAGGCAGGAAAGGGGAAGTCATGGYAATAATTTAATATACAACCAAAACATTGTATTTGAGTATAATGTAGATAAACTCATGTAGCAAATGCTTGGAACTGAAACTGCCTCTTCCCTCCCTGCAATAACTGCATAAATAACTAAATAAATCCATATCTAATGGCTTTATAATATATATATAACTATAAACTATGAGTATATAGCTATAAATCTAAATAACTAAAATAAACCCACCCTCAGACACAAAGGATGCATTAAACTGAAACCCAGATATGTACTCTGAAAATGTGAATACACTTTATTTTTTTAAGCAAATTTTCCCCCCCCAGTTTCCATCAGTTGCCCTAAAATGCCATTTTCATCAGTGTGACCACAGCTCACTGGGAACCAGCCTGTGTCTGCTGGGCCTGATACACCAGGAGGTGACAGTGGCTCTGTGCTCCTGCCACCAGTGGCTCCTGTCCCAGAATCCCAGGATTTCCCCAAGCCAAGTCCCCAAATGGTGTCAGGAGAGAGGGTGAGCAGCAGCTCAGGGTTCCCTGGCTTCTCAGAGATGTTTGTGACCCCTCATCCTGGGCATCTTGAGTGGGAAAACTTCATCCTGGGCATCCTGAGTGGCAAAAGGAGGCATTAAAAGTGAATATTTTTATTGAGCACCAGTGATGGCTCTGGGGCAGGAAGATTCCAGCAGCAGGGATGCTCAGGGCTCAGGGCTTGGCATGCTGAGGGTGGGATTATTCCAAAATATCCCACTCCAGGATGGGGAGAGCCCAGCTCCTGCAGGCTTTGGGAGGTGGAGATGGGTGAATCCCATGGCTGTTTGTGTTTGGGAGATCCCACTGGGATCACCCTGCACTTGGGAGCACGTGGGACTCACCAAGGCAGAGCCACCCCATGGTTAAACCACAGAATCACAGAATTGTTTGGATTTAAAGGGACTTCAAAACCATCTCATTCCACCCCTGCCATGGCAGGGACAYCTYCTGCTGGACCAGGCTGCTCCAAGCCCATCCAACCTGGCCTTGGACACTTCCAAGGATGGGACAARCCACCTCTAACACCTCCAAAGACCCCAGAAAGGCTGTGGGGCAGCAGAGCTGGGGGTTAGAACTGGGGGTCAGGTGGTGGCTGGGATGCAGAAGCTCTCAGAGCACAAATTAGGACTTCTTAACCCCAAATTTGCGAGCAGCTGCTGATGGGAAGCCTTTCATGATGCTGGGATTTGATGGTTGCTCAACCTCTACAGTCAAGAGTGAGAGGGATGTGAAATGCAAAGATCCCACCACGTGTCCACTCTCATTTATTGAATTTACCATTCCTTGCACCAGGCAGTGKCTGGAATTATTCCTTTCCTCCAGCACTGATGTTTTCCCAAGTGTTTTGCAGGTTGGCACCCCCAGTCYCTCCCCTGGCCCCGTGTGGGGAGTGCTCCTGCCCAGCTCTGCTGGCTCTTCAGCCACTGTGACCACCTGAAACGAGCCACATTCACCTCTCCTGTGCCATCTCAATGCCAAAGGCTGCCCAAAAATTCACACCAGGCTCCACTGAGAAGTGGCTTCAATGTTTTCGGATCCTCTGAAGACACAAGCTGGTCAGCAGAAATGTGCCTGGGGTTCTCACACCTTCTGAACATGGCCCAGACCTGCTGAGAGTGTGAAATTGGTGTTTTTGGGCTGGCAAACCCAAAGTGGAGAAGAAGATGAGATGGGGAGTGAGCATTGAGAGGAGATGGTGGGGTAGGAGAGAGGAAGGAGAGCAGAACTACCAGACTGAGCCCAGAGCACCCCAGAGTAAGAGCAGGATCTCTGTGGTGACTCTGTGCTCTCTGCTTTCCAGCAGGGAGCTGCTGGCACTGGCTTGGTCCTACACACACCCAACTCCTCCTGGGAAAGGTGATGGAGATGGAACGAGACACTCTGAAAAGCAGAGCCTGAGGCAGGCAGAGCTGGGGAGAAGCTCGGCTGGAATCCCCCTCGACCACTGAGGCACCCCCTGCTCTCGGGGGGCGTTTGGGGGCACCCCCAGCAGCAGCCASGGGCTGGGGCTGGATCTGGGGATGTGGAATTGGGGATGAAAAGCCGCACTCCAGGTCCAGGGAGCCCACCCAGGGCCCTGCAGCCGGCGCAGTGCCAGCACGGGGATGGATCCAAGGGCCATTGAAAGCCCTCACCCAGCGTATATTTGGTTTGTCTTGTGTGACACGGAGAACCTGAGTTATTATTTGATCCTGCTCTGAGTAATAACCAGATAAATGGGCCTGCGGATTTCCAAATAAACATTTTAATAAATGAGGGGGGAATTAAAGGAGAGCTGCTCTCCCCCCCCTCCTCTCCCCTGCTGCCAATATTAATGTTCAAATGAAGGCAGGCAGTGTCTAACAGAGCCCCGTGTACTGTAAATACATTTCTTGCACTGTCACATATAAACACAGCAGAGACGGAGATCAAAAGGTCTCGCAGTGCCGAGCAGAGCTGTGTGATGAAGTGAACATGTTGCTTTGTGCCTGGGSTGGGGGTGATGGGACGCCTGAGAATAACAGACTGGCTGGAGACGGAGCAGCCCAGAAGGCCTGGGGGGCCTCAAAGGGGAAAGGGAAAAAAAAAAAATCCCCACTAGCAGCAGGAAAAATAAATAATTCCGTTATCTCTGATGAATTTCTGCCTTTGATCTGGCTTTTCCTCTCCCTCGCGCTGCCTTTTCGTTCCCTCTTCTCCCCCCTTCCCCCCCAGCTCCCCCTCGGACACTTTTTTCCCCCCTTCCCCTCTCGGTTTGATTTATCCCACGGCCGGCTCGGGGAGCCTGATGGGCGCTGATGGATGGGCAGAGCTCTCTGCCCAGCCCTGCCCCGGCGTCTGCCAGGACATCCCCGGCTTCCTCCCGTTCCCGCAGGGCGCTGCGTGCGCTCCGCGGGCTCCGCWTCCCCCGGGGGTGATGCTGCGGTGCCTCTCCCCGAGCCCAGCCTTCCCCAGGCCGGGGTTATTCAGCTTAACCTTGACAGCCGCTAAATAATTGGGTGTTTCTCCTTTCTGAGCCGCGTGGGTGCCTCTGATATTTCCCTGCGGCGGGAGGAGGAGGAAGGTGGGGTTTGGGATGTGGAAGAGCAGGGATGGGATGTGGTGGGGTTTGGGATGTGGAAGAGCCCGCTGAGGGGAGCAGGGATGGGATGTGGAGGGTTTGGGATGTGGGAGAGCCTGCTGAGGGGAGCAGGGATGGGATGAGCAGGGATGGGATGTGGAGGGGTTGGGGATGCTGGAAGAGCCTGCTGAGGGGAGCAGGGATGGGATGTGGAGGGGTTTGGGATGCTGGGAGAGCAGGGATGGGATGTGGAGGGTTTGGGATGTGGGAGAGCCTGCTGAGGGGAGCAGGGATGGGATGTGCTGGGGTTTGGGATGCTGGAAGAGCCCGCTGAGGGGAGCAGGGATGGGATGTGGTGGGATCCATCCTCCTCAGGGCTCGCCCCTGGGATGATCCTGGCAAGGAGGGGACAAAGGAGCAACACCAAAACATTGCTTGGCTGCACCTGAGGCTCAGCCCAGCTCTGAAATTCGGGTCCTAGGAAGGCCCAAACTGAGGAAAAATCAGTACAAGGGAATGGAGGAATGAGACTCGGGGAGCTCTCAGTGCCCAGGTGGAGATGCCCTTTAAAAACCTGAATTTTTGCTCTCCGTGCTTGATCATCCATCAAACCCACTGCAGGGGGTTTGATGCAAACCCCCACCCCTCCCTGCAGCTACAAAGGCAACAAAATTGCGTGGCTCAGGCTGGAAGAAGCTCTCAGGAGCTGTAACAAACCCCTGTGCACATCCCTGCTGCTCCATCCACTGTCCCAGCCCTGCCCTGGCACCACACACACCCTGGGGCTGATGCATCCCCCGTTTCCTACAGCTCAAAGCAAAATTCACACAGTGGCTTGATAAGAGATCCATTAAAATGGATCTTCACAGCTCTGCTTTGACATCTCTTGTCTCCCAGCCCAGCTGCTTAAAACTTCTGCTTCCACATCACATTTAATACTAACAATTTTCCTAAAATTCCCTGTGAAAGACAGGACATTTCTGATTCCAGCCCAGCTTTATCAGATGTTCCCCCCCTCTATTTCTTCATGCCCGTGGTGCTGTTCTGGTTGATCATTCCTGATTTCCCATCCCCTGGAGATGTCTCAGCAATGGCAATCTCTCCCTKTGGGCTCTTTGGCCCTAACTGAACTCATCTTTTTTCCAGAAGAGGATAACTTAAAAATTGATGCTCCATCTTTGGTGATTTGTATTTCAAGGTGTTTACACCAATACAGAGTTCACTCTTCCACTCCCTTTTGCAAAATCCTCTGCCCTCTGATCCTCTTCTTTATGCAGTTCCCTATTTTTGCTGCCTGTGAAAAGGAGTTTTTGCATGGAAGAATTGTAAGGATTTTTGTMCATGGAACCTGCTGGCAGTGAAATCCCCCCAGACTTCTTATCATCACCAAAAACCACATAACCCTTGAAAATTCCTACATAACCAAGGTTATAAAGCCCTAAACTCAGCCTCACTGTGCTGAGCACCGTGCAGAGCATTCCTGCCCTTAGCACTCCCAGCAAGGCAGCAAAAATCACAAGGAGGAGAAATAACTCCAATAAAGGCCCAGAGCAGGCTGGAAGCAGAGCTGGGAGGAGAAATTTGGGTCTCTCCAAGCATTTTTTTGCGGAGCTGCAAGGTGAACAGTAGCAATCCCAGTGCCAGGGAAGGTCACATGCAGCCCCCTGGAATCGTCCAGATGTGCTTTGAAGACATCCAGAGATGGCRAATCCATCACTTCCCATGGAGAGCCGTGCCAGCGTTAATCACCCTCACTGAACTATGCGTGCCTTGGCTTCGCCTGGAATTTGCAGGGCTGCAGCTTTKGATTTCAGTTTTCCTTGCAGAAGCACAGAACCTTCCTGGCCTGACACCCTGGGCAAGGGCTTGCAGGGCTTTTCTGGGCTGCTTATCTTGGAGGCTTGATTCATTCACTTGTTTTCCTAGAGCTCAATGTAAAACTCTGTCCTCCCATCATGACCTCCTTTTAGGAATAAGGAATAAAGAATTGTCATTTTAATTTAAATGAATATATATATTTATTACCCATGAATAGGAATTTTGACATTAAAAAAATAAAAAAATTCTGATTTAAACAGATTCCCCCCCATTGCTGGATTTTCCTAAATTGATCATTTGTAAAACAAACACCCAACAATCAGGGAGGTGCCCTCTGTGTTTCTGTGGCATCTTTTTGGTTCTTTGGGTTTCACTTGTCCATTTCCATGGTAAATACGACATCATTTAGGGAAAATACTTTTTAAATGTWATTTTATTTCCAGCCATGCAGCACGCACCAACTGCAGGACTCCACACACTGCAGAGACACAAGGGAGCTCACCTCCACTCTGATTTCAACAAAGAATGGGATGTCCTGATGAGCACAGCYGGTGAAACACCCAGGAGGGAAGGAGAGGGGATTAATTAGCTGGACAAGCTGCCAGTAATTAGAGAAAGGGCAGGACTTCCCCTCCCTGGGGTGGCAAATCCTACATAAAGCCCTGGGACTGGAGTAGCTGCTGSAATGCTGCATTGGGTGCAGGCCAGGTGAGTGCACCTGGGGTAGGTGGAATTCTTTGCCACAGGGAGAAGGGGTGGGAAGGTGTTGTTGGTGTGATTTTTTGGGGTAAAATGTCCTGCCCCGGGTGCTGCTGGTGTTTGGGGAGTGGCATTTAGAGGGATGCCCTGCAGGAAATGCTCTGGGGTGGACCAAGGGACAGAGTTCAGTCATTCCCTGCCCTGCTGGTTCCATTGAGTCCCCTCCTCAGGCAGAGGCTGCTTTTCCAAGGTTCCAGCTGGGGCAGGAGCTGGCACATGAAACTACCTGGATAATCCCTAAAAATCCTGAGAGCCTGTGGCCTGGGGCTTGGCCAGCTCCACAGCTCCAGGTAGGAGGGCAGTGTGGATGTGTTGAGCTCTAGCTTTGGGGTATTTGTTTGCTTGTTCTCCTCAGTTGAGGTGGAGAAGCAGGTTCTGGGGGTGAGTGGGGCCTCTGCCCCAGTGGCCTTCACTCAGCAGAGGCTCAGCAGAGTCTGGGGTGTCCCTGAGCCCTGCTGGGGACAGGGGGTGACAGACACCACAGACAGAGTTTCTACCTTCCCTCCCCACCTTCAGAGACCTCAAACTCTTTGGATGAAGCAGCCCTGGGTGAGCAGAGCACTCAGGGGCAGCAGTGGCAGCCACTGCCTGCTCTATAAAATAAATCCTCCAGCACACATTCCTTGAGAAGTGACTGGAAACCTGTGAGGTTGGAAACTGTGAGGTTTTTTCTGTGCTTTAACTCCTGACTGTAACTGAGGCTTTGCTGCCCTGCTTTTCAGGCTCCATCACGCAGATGGAGGCACAGCTCTGGGAGATGCTGGGGACCAGCTGAGCAGGCTGGAGCTCCCTCCCTCCCTGAGCAGGAGGCTGCTGCTCAGAGCTCAGGGAAGGAGCAGCTGGGTGTGCACTTTGCTGAGTGACTCCCAGAGAGAGCCCAGGCCCCGGCGGGGAGCGAGGCCATCATGCCGGCCCCTTATCTCTGCCCCAAACATCAGAGCCCTGATCTTGCTCCTGAGGCCAGGACCTGACAGCCCTGTACATTAGCACTTTTTTAAAGTGATGTCCACTTTTGAAATAGTACCTGTCCCGAGAGTGGTCACTTCATTTGACAAATGCCAGTGATGACAGCTGGGCGTTACAAACTCCAGCCCAGCTCACACAGAGCTGAGGGGGGAGAGCTGTGCTCCCCTGGGCTGAGTTCTCTGGGTGTGGTGCCCACCCTGAGCCCGTTTGGACCTTGGATATGGGCTGTCCCCATGGGATGGGTGCCTGCATCCAGCACAGTGCATGGAGAATCAGCAAATGGGGCAGCTGAAGGCGGGGAGAGAAGGTAAATGGGGATTTTTCCCAAAAAAACCCAATGGGGTTTTGCCACCTTCTGTTTGCCCAGAGCAAGGAGTGAAGCCAGGCAGAAAACCCACTCATCTCCTCCTTACTCAGGAAGGTTTGAGCTGAAAGCTCCTGGATAAGGCTCCAGCTCCAAAGCTGTTCCTGGATGTGTTTTGCCCTGGAGAGACCTGGCTCTGGTGGCCAGGGGGACTTGCYTGGCTCCATGGGGTTGCTGTGGGCRCTGTGCAGAAGAGCTGGGGCAGYCTGGCTRAGAGGAGACAGCACTGAGAGACCCCAGAGCTGAGAATTCCCTCCCTGCTCTGCTGAGCCTGCCARGAGCCCTTGTGCTGTCGCTGGCCTGTCCAAGTCACCCCCAAAAGCTGCACTGAAACAGCACGGCTGGAGTGACAAATGAAGAAAGCTGGGAAACACCACAATTTGGGCTGCCTGATTAAATAAAAGGCAGAAAATTAAACAGGAGGTTAAACACATCCACTCCCTGGGCCGGCGGTGCCCTGCTGAGGGTTYCTCTGGCAGATGCCTGGGGGTGCCGCAGTGATGTTTGTGCTGTGCTTGGTGTGAACAGGCCACTCACAGCCCCTGCCTGAGGGCTGCTGGGACCAGCTGGGCTTTTCTGGCCACTTGCCGGCACTGTGGGATGCCCACCCACTGCAGGAGAAGTGAACTCTGAGCCCTGGAGCTCGGAGGGAGCAGGCTGTGCACAGGAGCAGAGGCAGCACCTAGCTCCTGGCTGGCTGTCAGTGCTGCTCATTGGGGTCTGCACTCTCTGCTGTGGCTACTGAGCCTCTCCCCAAAGTTTCCCATGTCATTCCCACATTCCCAGCAGGATTTCCTAGAGAGGAAGCTGTGGCTGAGTGTGTGAATGCTCTGGGGAACACCAGCTTTGCCCAAAGTCACACGTGTGCCAGCAATGCTGCAGCTCCCAGCTGGGCACTGGGCACATCAAGGCAGCCAGGGGCTCTTCCCAAAACCCCTCAGCATGGAAATGTTTTCAGAGAGAAGCAGGCCAAAAAAAAATACCTTTGGGGAAGTTCAGGCATAGCTGAACTCTTCTCCTGCTGATGGACAGAGGGAAAGGGTTTAAGTGCACTTCAGGCATCTCCTGATGGGTTGATTCCTCTCTTCCCTGCTTCTCTGCCTCTCCACAGTTCAGCCCCCACACCCTTTCTCCTCTGCCAGCCCTCTCTCCCCTTAAAAAATGCTCATAAATAATATCAGAAGCTGTTCCACAAGGATCTTCAGGTCCAACTCCTTGCCCTACACGGCACAGCCCCAATTAAGGCACCCTGTGCCTGTTGGACAGGGTGGGGCAGCTGCATGGAGGGGTGGGACCCTGACAAAGGATGGGTGTCTCTGCTCCCAGCTGGCCCAGGAAAGTGCTCCAGGCTCCTTTCTGCCCCTGGCAAATGGGGACTCTCAGCAGCTTGTTCCCAACCCATCAGCTTTTRGGCACTTGTGGCTGGGAGTGGGAATGGGATGAATTTTTTTCTCCCTCCACAGTTTTTAGATGTTTTCCCCAAGCACCAGCTCGATGTCCTGTAGCCATCCCTGCAGCTCTTGGTGCCCACCTTCCCGTGCAGCTGCCACATCTCCCTCCACCTCCTCACCTCCACCGAGACCCAAGTTATGATGTGAAACCTGAACACTTCTGGACAACTGGCACAGCCCRAGCTGAGCCTGCAATTTCCTGGCTCATAAAAGCATGAGCTTCCTTCAGGCCCAGGTCTCTGCCAGGTCACCCCGATCCAAGTCCCACAGCACCTCCCCAAGGCTTCCCCACCTCCAAAAYRTTTTGTGACACCAGCTAKGAGCTTGATTTTTCTTTTMTTTTTTTAATTTTTATTGTTCCATATGTTGGAGACACATGGAAAAACGCACAGGAGAAATCCCCTCAGCCAGGGAGCGAAAAGCCCCTGAGTTTACAGGGTGTTGCAAATAATCTGAGGCAAAACAAATGTTTCAGGCTGCCTCGACTGCCAATTTKGAGTGCGTTGTTTTAAACCTGGGAAAACAGGCCAAGGGGCACTTGTTAATGGGCCAGTAATTTTCTTCCTTTCTAGCAACAAATATCAAATATTCCTTGGGCAAGGAATCGAGTGTGGGGGCCTTTTTATTGACCATCTCCAAAGCCCTCATTGCCTGGCCCTGGGAGCGCCACTGCTTCCAGGGAGGAGTTTTACAAGCAATAACCTGTTTGGGAAGCAGGGCAGGGAAGCCACTCGCCCAGTTTGCAGCTCAGTGTTGGGGCTGGCTTTTACAAGCCACACTGGGGGCTCCCAACAGCAAAGCTTTTTGTAGCCCAGTCCATTAAACACAGGGAGCAGAGCTCAGGGGTGGCAGGGGTCRGAGCCCCTGGGGGTCCTGCTGAGCTCAGCCCTCTGCCCCTGGAATAAACTCAGCAGCATCCCTCTTGGAATTCCTGCAGCAAACAGCCCGGGCACAGAGGCTAATGGATCTCTGAGGGGAAGGTCAAGTGTGGAGAGAGCCAGGGCTGGGGTTTTTCCATGGGGTTTGGTTGTTGTTACAAGAGCAGTTGGCCAAAATGCTGCTGGTTCTGRTGGTGAGCCAAGCCCTGAGTGTGTGACTCTGAGGTGCTTGTTGAGGTTTGTCCTTCTGAGATCTTGTGGATGTTGTGTTGGTGTGCAGTCCAGGAGATGTGGCAGGACCCAGGGAAAGGCTGGAGCTGTGTCAGGGGAGGTTTAAGATGGATTTCAGGAAAGGTTCTTCCCCCAGAGGGTGCTGGGCACTGCCCAGGCTCCCCAGGGAATGGGCACAGCCCCGAGGCTGCCAGAGCTCCAGGAGGGTTTGGACAGCACTGCCAGGGACAGGGTGGGGTTGTTGGGGTGTGTATGCAGGGACAGGGGCTGGATTTGATGACTTTTGAAAGCCTCTTTGCACTCAGGATGCTCTGTGTGTGCTGGGCAATGTCCCCAGCCCCCATGGACCCACCTTTCCCTGCACACAGCGTGGCTGTGCTGGCTCTGGGCAGCCCAGAACACCCACATTTCCTGCAAAGTGCCTCAGACAAAGCCAACCTGCGTTTGGGGGATCTATTAGTTCTCTTTTGGGCTGCAGGAGAAGGAAGGGCTGTTCCTCCCAGCACCAAGAGAGGGGCTCTCACTCCACGGTGCTGTTGGTGCCGTGAGAGGGGAGAAAAAGGGATGAAACACTTGGATTTTACAACCCCCAGCCACCCTCCCTGTGTGCCAAGGGCACAGGCACTCCCTGCCCTGTCCACTGGCTGGATTTGCTGGTGTTTTCCCAAGAAACAACCACAAAGAGCACTGAAATGGTTCCCTGAGCTGCAGCCCTTCCCTGGAGGCAGCAGCACAGAGATCCTGCAGTGCCGAGCCTGCTGCGCTTGGAGATCACCCGGCTGGGACAAAGCTGATGTGGGGGGCAGAACAAACAAACAAACCCCTGCTCTTCCCGTTAAACCTGGCCTGGCTGATCCCTCTGGTGCCCTTCCCCTGCAGGGGCTGTCCTTGGTCCTCAGCTGCTGTCACTTGAGCTGAGCATCTCCGTGTCATCTGCAGAGGACCTGAGTGTTCTTGTCCTTGCCCCGGTGCTTTCAGTGCTTCACTCGGAGCCTTGTACCTGCTGGCAGCTCCTTTTGTCCCTGCCAGGGCTGGGGGAGGGAAAGGAGTTGTTAGACAATGCCTGGACAGCCCTAACACCGAGGCTGGCACAGGCTGCAGTTTTCACCAGTGTTTTTAGCTGGAAAAAACAGATCTGGCAATCTGGGAATGCTGTGGGAGATCCAGGCTGTAGCATATTGCTGGAGAAAAGTAAACTTCTGTTTGAATCCAAACTTTTCACCTCTATTGTTTGCAGAATTGTCCTGTCATTTGTCTGCTTTGGAGCAGCCTTGTCATTTAATTGGTTTTTATCTTTGATTTTGAGGATTTTATGAAAATTGATTTAATTWTTTTGAAGCAAAATATCTTAAGTCTCTGCTTGAAATAAATTTCTGATTTATTGGCTTGCAAACCCAGGGTGGGAATTGGGATAATTCTACTCAACCCCTTCTGTGATAACCCAGCTGCACTTTTTCCTGTACAGGTACCTGCTGTTGTCCCATCCCTGGAAGTGTCCAAAGCCAGGYTGGATGGAGAAACYTGGGATGGTGGAAGGTGTCCCTGTCCAYAGCAGRGRTTGGAATGAGATGGGCTSTAAGGTCCCTTCAAACCCAAACCTTTCCATGATTCYATTSCACTCCTGAGCTWGAAAGCTTCAAATYGTGAGTCTGAAAGCAACTTCTTTTTGATATGAAAAGACTGGGCTGCAGTTCTCCGTGCAAATGAGAATTTAAGGAGGAATAATTCCCCTTCATGACAGGGTTCAGGACTGGGACAGGGACTTCCATGGCCCAGCGCTGGTCACGGAGGGCTGCGACCAGGGGGTTGTCATGGGGACGGGACAACAGCGAGCCTGCGGTGCGATTTGGTCCCTTGGGATGCGATTTGGTCCCCTGGGATGGTGCCGGGGAGGAGGGGACGTGGCCGGGGACCCCTCTGGAGCGGGGGCTCGGGGCGAAGGGGGCGGGTGACACCTTGTGGTGGCCAAATTCCGCTCCGATCCCGGCGCCTGGGATGGGGAAACATTCCCTGGGCGTTTCCCTGCACGGCTCGGGCTCAGCCGCGGTGGGAGGATGGAGCTAAGGCAGGGAGCCCCGGTGTCCTGCAGGAGGCTAAAAGCCATTATTTCCCCCCTTGTGCCAATCAGGATCTGTGGTAGGGAGGGAACATTTCAGCCTCCCTGGCCAGCAGAGCTGTGGGTGGGTTTTCCTGGGGTCCTGCCTTGCTGGGAGCTCGGGGTGCTCAGCTTGGCCCATCCTGTCACTGCACAGAGGATTCARACCTGGAGGGGCTCTGGGATCCGATGTGAACTCACTCACTGCTGTGGGATGCCAGGAACATCAGGCTCTGGAAAGCCTCAGGAGGCAGAGGGCTGTGTGTCAGGGGATGTTAAACACCAGGGCTCGGAGATCACTCGGGATGAGATGCCCTGGATCCCCAGCAGCTGAGGCAGGAATTACTCGGTGAATGAGCTGCTTCCTTGCCYGAGTGCCTGATGCTGCCTGGTGTGAGGAGGACGCTGAGCTCTCTGGGTGTCACTGGTTTTTATGGGCTTKGTGTCTTTTGGGAATCTGTTTCACCCCCACGTGTTGAGATCAAACATTAGAGCTCTGAAAAGTCCTCGAACTGCAGGCRATTCCCTTCCCTGTGCTCCAGCGAGGGAAGGAGGGATGAGCACCCTGCTTTCCTGGGAAATGGGCAGGTTTGGAAGTGTATGGCTCCTTGGGGTGCAGGAAAAGGTTCATCCCTGGGCAAGGGAGGATGGTTGGGACTGGGATTTTCTTGTTCCCCATGAGTGTGGTTTGGCTGCCAGCACCCTCCTGTCACTGTCCTGGTCCCCACGAGTGACAGGGACCTGTCCCCTCTGGGATGCTGAGGGWGCAACCAGCAATTCCTGCTGTGTCCGTCCCTCCAGCTGCAGAAAAGCCCAGCAGCAATCGAGGAATGAAGAGCCCAGGGGGGTTTGGCACCTGGAGGTCACTGGGCTCCTGCTCTTTGGTTCAGACATCCCTTCCCTGGCTGCCAGCAGGTCCCTCCCCTGCTCCAGGTGTGAGTTTGGTGGCACAAAGTCGCTGGCTTGAGTCTCTTTTTGGGCTGGGACCTTCTTGGTTCACCCAGCTGTGGGTGGGAGCAGGACTGGGAGTGCAGCTGGGATTTTGTATTTGATGGAGCACCTTCAATGCTGAATTAACCAAATGGAATTGGTAGTGCTGGAGGGAAGGAGATGGGGAGTGAGACCCCACTTTGGGGGTTGTGGTTCTCCTTGCCCTCGTGACCCCCTGGTGGGGAGCAGATTGTCCCCACAGAGGCTTTTGAGAGCTCCTCTCCGGGCAGCCGAGTTGATGGGCAGTTAATGATTCGAGAAGGATGGAAAGGCTTCACTCTACCCTGCCTCAGCCACCATTTTTCTGGTTGGGTGGGCAGGAGGCTTAAAATGCCACTTTGGCTGGCAGAGAGATGGGGGCCAGAGGAAGGGCAAAGGAAAAAGCTTTTACTTCCAAAAATAACTCCGGAACAAAACGGAGAGGGCGGAGGGCAMGCAGGGAAAGGGAGAAGTGCCTTCTCCAGGGACCAGCCCCGCAGTTCTCATCCTCTGAGTAGGAGAGCTTGGCTGTATTAAAGACAGTCCCCAGCTGCAGAGCTAAAAGAGGCACGTGTGAGAGCAGCGGGGGACGCTGGCACCGCCCTGCCCTCCCCCCCGGCACGTTCCAAGCCGAGCATCCTCCCAACAAACTCCTCTTTCCCGGCTGGGCAGGGCCGGGACACACTGGGACACACTGGGACACGGCCAGGACACCTCTCCTTGCCTGGTCGCTGGTGATGCTGCAGCTGCTGCCACCGCCAGGAGGGTGGCACAGGGCAGGAGAGGGCACCGAGGGGCTCCTGTGGTCCCTTACCCAGGGATGTGCTGCTGCTCCATGCCCGGGGATGTCTGTCCTGGAGAGGAAGGACGGCGTTACCCGAGGGTGGGAAGGGGTGTGGTGCTCACCAGGCTCTGCAGGGAGGGAGGGCTGGGCTGTCCTGGGCACACATCCAAGCAGGGCTGGGGACAGCTGTGGGTTGGGGACCTCTGAGGACATCTGAGAGCTGGGGGGCACATCTCCAGCCCCCTCTCAGAGCAGGGTTTGATTTGGACAGAGGGAGATGCCTCTGGTGGTCCTGGGGAGCTCTGGCTGGAAGTGTTGCAGGTGGGACAGGAGGAACCTGCTGCTTTATTGGCTTTTTTTATTTTTGTCTCACCCCACTTGATCTAAACACCCATTTCCAACCCTCTGGAGGTCAGGGCTCCTTGAAGAACCTGTTTCCTCCAGCTTGGCACTGATCCTGCTGGATCACTCCTGTCAGAGGGAGCAATCCCTGAGCCAGGAGCTGGCAGCTTTTGAGCACCAGGACACCGGGGAAAAATGGAAAAAAATCCTGTGCTAAAATGGCAAAAAATCCGAATAACACCCCAAAGAGGATCTCCTGGCCAAGAGCAGCATCCCTGCAGGGCACTGGGGCTGTCCTGGCTCCCTGGACCCTGYTCCATGAGTGTCCTTGCCTGTAAGTCCCATTTCCCGATGCTGCCAAAGCCTCTTCCCTGTGTGCAGAGCCCTCCCACCAAAAATGGGATTTTCAAAGGAAGATGCAGGCTTTGTCAGAGCAAGAGCTGGTTGGATATTGAATTGTCAGTGGTGGCCAGGAAATGCTGCTATTCCTCCCCAGAGCTGGGAGATGATAAACACCGGGGGCTGCCTCCATTCAGCTGTGATCCATCAAGGAGGGGGGGCCTGGCCCCAGAGAGGGGGTGAGGGGAGGTCAGCGATTGTGTAAACAGGCACTTTAGAGTTCACCCCGAGCTGGTATTACTGTAATTCATTAGAGGTGTCAGCCTGCTTTGTAGTTCCTCGTTTGGAGAGCCCSTTGCCTGGCAGCTTCCAGCACCCAGCCCTGCCAGCAGAAAAATAAACCTTTGCAGGAGGCAGAGTTGCAGTTGCAGCACCACCCTTAAATAAAATAAAATAAAAAYGAAGAGGTGAGGTTTGGTGTCTCTGCTCATTTCCTGGCCAGGCTTTACTGCAGGCACAGAGGCTCCTCCTGCAGTGGGGAATSTGGGCTTGGAGAAGGCTCTTTGCTCCTGCCAAACACATGGAGGTGAGGGACGAGGTGGTGCCTGACCAGCACYGCTGGGATGAAGGGATTTGTTTAGGGAAAACAGCACGGAACACACTGTGCTCTCCCACAGCCAGCATTTGCTTCGAGGAATTCCAAACCCTTTCTAGGCACCAACTCAGGGACCACAGGAGCTCCTCCCTGTGGGCTGATCCACCTGYGTGGAGCATCCTTTCCACCTTGGAGCAAACCACCTGCACCAAACCTCACCCAATCAACATCTCTGTGCTGCCCAGGACAGTGGGTGCTGGGCTTGGCAGGGAGCTTGGTGCCACTCATCAGCATCTGGGGATGGAGCAGGGCTGTGCAGGGAGCTGCCAAGCCCCGGAGGAGGAGGAGGAGAAGGGCTGGAGCTCTCTCCCCTGCTGGAACAGCTCGTTCTGCTCCCCTGGCCAGCTCACCCTGCTGCAACGCTTCACCCAGCACAAAAGGACACTCACATTCCCCCTCCCAGCGGGGAGGGAGCCCAGCATGGGATATAAACTGCAGAGGAGTCCAGGGAGAGGCTCACGTTGAGGCTACACCCCTGGGGAGGATGGAACACCGTGGGGCTGCCCCAGCAGCTGAGGTGGGGACTCTGGCACAGGGGCAGTGATGCTGAAGGCAAAAGAGAGGGAGGAAAGTGATGTTCCACTCTGCCCAGAGGGTAAAAACAGCTCCCCTTCTGAGCCAAGTGTCCCTGCAGGTGGGGTTGGTAGGGCAGGGGAAGGGACTCTGCAGATGGAGGTGTTGGCTGCCTGCTCCTGCCTGGAGCCTGCCTGCGTGCCCGGGGTGTGGCACAGTCCCCACGAGGGATCACTGCTGAGGGCTGTCAGGAGAGGAGCTGAGGATTGGGAGTCCTCTGCGGGTCCTGCTGTGCTCTCCAGTTCAGAGGGTGTCGCTGTGTGGATCCTGGTCAGGTCCAAGGCCACCTCCCTTGCACATCCTTGCAAAGATCTGAGAGGAGCTGGCAAAGAAATGCAGAGAATTCAGCTCTGTTTGCAAAAGTGGGGGCCTGGCAAACCCCTCTGCTTCATCATCATCATCATCCTCCTCCAGGTGACTCAGCAGCCTTAGGTCTGCACATTTTCAGGCACTAATGAGCTGTGCTAATGAAGGTTTCTCCTCCCCTGGGGTGCCTGCTGTGGGTCCTGTTTGCTCTCACCAAAGCCGTGCTGAGGGAGGTTCAATGGGGTGCCTGACCACGCTGGTCTGGCCCAAGAGAACAGAGCCCCTCCCACTGCTGAAATTCCGGAATTGCCTTGGTTGAAGGCTGGATTTGATGATCTTGGAGGCCTTTTCCCACCTTAGTGATCCCATAATTCCAAACAAAGGACTATTAACCCAGGTGACAATTTCCACTTCTCCCTTCTCTGCCCCCGAAATGCCACAGCCTGCTCCAATCCCACCTCCCCACTGGCCAGACTCACTGCTGTGCTATCAGAGTGCATTCCCAAAGAAATCCAACCTCTTCCACCCCGCTGCCAGGGAGTGTGTGTGAAGCACTCTGAGATGGACCCACTCCCGATGCCTTGGAGCTGGAACGGGAAAAGTGGCAGCTCCCAGCTCTGTCATTGCTAAGGAACCATCTGGCCTTGCTTGTTTTAATTGTGTGCCGCTCCCTGGGAGGGTCMCTGAGGACAGGGGGTGCCCTGCATTGCCACACGTGGCGTTTCCCCAGGGATAATTGTGCTGTGCAGGGATCCCAGCAGCGGGGCCTTTCATTCCCAGCCAAGGCAGGCAGGTGCTTCCAATATTCGGCCTCTCCGAGAGGGAAAAGCGTTTGCAGGATGCATCTGGTGGAGGAGGGAGTTCAGCCGGGGTAGGTGACAAGTCCTTGGTGGGGGCTGCCCCCTGGCCTSGTGCCACAGCCATCCCCTGTCACATCGGGCCCTCCCCGTGCTGCTGTCACCGAGTGTGGCCCTCCCGAGGTGTCAGCAGTGGCCTGTCACCCTGTGCTGCCTCAGAGCAGCCACAGCAGTGCCCAGTGCTGTCCCCTCCCCTCCCACAGCTGTCTGTCCCTCCGAAACTCCCCCTCCACCCATGTCTGGGTGTGGGATGGGATGGGGATGGAGATGGGGATGGGGATGGGATGGAGCAGCTGCATCCCTGTGCTGAGGGYTGATTTCACAGCTCAGGAAGCCTCTGGCCACTTCCATAACTCCTGCAGAAATGAGGGTCCTTGGGTTGTCCTTGGTGCTGGAGCCCAAACAGGCCAGGTGTGGCCAGGGGACGCTGTGGTGGCACCCTGGCTGTGTCACCAGGCCTTTCCCTGTGCCTCAGTTTCCTGCCCTGCTCTTTGGTGCAGGATGTGGCTGTACTGGGGGCTGTGGATCTCGGTTTGTGGGGGATATTTTGGCAGGTGAACCCTTTGGGCTGGCACTTATATGGTGTGACTGTGAGGATGTGGCAGTGCTGATCACACCACCCCTCCTGCCTTACTGACACTTCCTGGGACCTCCATTTTCTGGCAAATCTTTCCAAGGAGTCTTGAGGTTCACTTGCTCCCTGGGAAGACCCAGACCCCATATTCTGTGGGTCTGGCACAGGAGCACCCCATTCATTCCCTCCCTGTCTGCTGCCTCTCCTGGTCTGGAATGGGCCACCTGCACCTGGGGAGGCTCAGCCTGGAAAAAAAGGAGCCTCAGGAGGAGCTTCCTGCTCTCCACGAGCCCCTGAGCAGAGGCTGGAGCCAGGTGGGGGTTGGTCTTTTCCCCAGGTAATAACTGACAGAGAGGAAACAGCCTCAAGCTGCACTGGAGGAGACTTAGATTAAAAATTAAGGGAAATTTCTCCATGGGAAGAGTTGTAAATCACCGGCTCAGGGCAGTGGTGCAGTCGCCAGAGCTGGAGGAATTTCAAAGACGGGTGAATGTGGTTGGGCCTGATAATCCAATCTCAGTGATGCCATGRGCTCAGCCATCCCCCCTCGCCCTGGCAGCCTCTCCAGGTGCCCTCACTGGCTCTGGAGCCATGTGCGATCCCAACCCTCAGCTCCCTGCTTCCCCCCGCCCCTTTCCTCAGTGTCCCGTCAACTCTAAAACCCCAAACTCTCCATCCGCCCAAAAAAAAACCAAAAAAACAAAAGGCTCATCCCTGCCAGATTCCCAGCCTGTTGCAGGAGCATTTCCAAGTCTTTATTTTCCCAGGCTTTGCTGATAAACGCTGTCTCCGTGCCCCCGGCCGTGATGGACTCGTTATCAGGCACGGCACGGCGAGGAAGCGACCTGTGACCCGGCCCGGGGACACGGGCTGAGCCCGGGGGAGCCGCCCTTATCGGCCCTTGCTAAAAGCTTCCCTTTTTAACGTGACACAGCGGCCTCGGCCGAGCCTCAATAGCCGCGGGGAGGAGGAAGGTGTGTCCGGGCAGGGTGAGGGGATGCAGGAGGGATGCGCGTGGGGTGGGATTATTCCCGCTGGGRATGGAGGGTGCTCCTGAGCTTGGGAAGAGCTGGAATGGAGCCCGTGACGGTGGAGAAGGGCTGGGTGTAGCTGGGGAGGCTGAGCTTTGCCAAACGCCTTTCCTGAGTCCACCTGCTGCTCCAGACAGGCTCGCCAGCGGCGCTATCAGCAGAGAGCCCCTCGGGAGATAAGAGCGGCCGCGGGGGAAGGTGACACGGGACATCCTTGGCACCGGCCCACACAAGTCCTGCACCGCCACCCACACACCTGGCATGGGGCAGGGCTGGGAGCTGTGTCCCCGCTGTCCCCAGACCCCGGCTGGCTGTCAGGAGGGGCCGATCTGTCTTCCCTTTTCCTCCCAGCTGTTTTTAGAGCAAATGACCTTGCCATCCATCTTTTTGGAGGTGATAAAAGTCTCAGGGCATCACTGCCCYTCTTYTCCTYCWGCTCCCTCTCCAGGGAGGAGCTGCAGGGTTTGGAGGCTGTGGGAGCAGGGATGATGGAGAACCGCGATGGGAATTCTGTTTCTTGTTGCAGAGAGGATAACGCCGTGCTCAGGACACAGCCCCGGGGCCCATGGAGCAGCCCTGCTCCCCTCACCCTGCCCGGATCCCTCTCTCCGACGGGCTCAGGGCTCTGCCTGTGTGGGTCCCCGAGCGACCCCCCAGCTGCCCAGGCGGGATTAGCCGGGATGGGTTTTTGCCAAGTCCCGGCTGTCACTGTGTTCCCACCTTTGATCAGGAGTCGGCATTCCTGAAGTGCTCCATCTCCCACATGTTGCGTTGATCAAAGGCAGCTGTTGCCCGGACCCTCCCCTGAGCCCATTTGCACACACACACACACCCAAAAATACAGAAATGAAGGGAACTCAAGGCGGTGCGAGGGGTGATGGATGAAGGAGAGACCGGGCAAGGGCAGCAGCAGGAAAATCCCTCTCCCTGCTCTCCTCATGGAGGGTCCCATCCACACCTGTCAGGAAGGCTGGTGGGGAGTCTGCCAAGCTCTGAAGGGAAACGCTGCTTGGGGCAGCTTGGAAAATGAGYTGGACCTGATCTGTCACCTGGAGGAAACAGCGTGCTGGGTGGGTGACAGCAGCAGCCTGGGCCAGCTGCAGCTGGGGCAGAACACAGCCAGCATCTCCCCCAGCGTTAGGTGGGGTCAGGAGGGAGCCTGGATCGACCTTTCCTTTAATCCCACCCCAATCTTGGCAGTTTGGGTGTGCTCAGTGCCAAAGTCCAGCCCATCCCCTCTGAGAACCACGGAAGGCTCTGCTGGCAGACACATGGGCTGTGAGGGGTCGAGTGATGCCAGGAGGGATTTGGCCTCATGGATCATCTCCTTCAGCTCTGCCAGCCACCACCATCCACTGCTCCAGAGGGACAGGAGGAAGGTCTGAGACCTGCTCTGGTGGTGGCTCCTCTCCCAGGCAGGTGTGGTCCCTTTAACTGTTCTGGCAGATGAATTAATTATTGCTCATGGACAGGGTTTAACCTCTGCTCCCCAGCTGCTGTAATGCAAAGCACTTGGATTATCTGGATTTCCAAGTCCTTTGTGAATCCTCCTCCGTGGCAAGTGAAGCTGGCATCAGCAGCTTGTTTGTGCCCGACGTGAGGGGGAAAATCCCTCCTGCCCTTCCTCATCCTCTCCCCCATCTGCTGATACTCAGCACTGCAATTCAGCTGGAAGACTTTGAAAAAGACAAAATCTCCACCAAAAAAGAAATCTGCAGGTAAAAAGAGGGCAGAGAGCAGGAGCATGGACACACTGCCAGCCTGTCCCCTTAGCTGCAGGTTCAGGTGAGGGCAGGCGTGCTTGGAAGCCAAATGGTGCTGCCCACAGKGACACTGCACCCCCAGGCAAGGACAGGATCCTTGCAGCCTCCTGTCCCTCTAGCAGAGGGTCTGGCAGGCCAGCCTGGGCAGAGTCCCAGGGATGAAGCCCTTCAGAAGGGCAATTCCTCCTCCTCCTCCCTTGGCTCCATCCCATCGTGCAGCACACAGAGGGACAAGYGTTCCAAGCACCAGCTGTATCATTAAAGCCAGCTTTTAGCTCCCTCAGGAATGTCAGGACAATTTGATCATACAAGGAGGCTCTGGCCATCTCCCCTCCCAAAATTAAATGTCTCCAGCAGCAAAACCAAGGAGGTTCAGGCAGCATTTCTTATGGTGCTGTTATTAAAATAATGTGACCCACTGAAGCAGGCTGTGAGTGTTGCTAGGTCCCATTAATCCCTGTCCTTGCTGATATTCGTGGGTTAATTTAGTCACAGAAGGTCCTCAGGCAGGTGACAGTAACACCCCAAGGCTGAATTCCTCTCATTTCCCACATCTAAAAGAAAAGAGGAGGATTCAAGGTCTGGGTGCCAGGGAAACCAAGCACCTCCCGTGCTTTCTGCCATGGAGGGGTGTGGGTACACTCAGAAYCCCCCACAGCCCCCAGAGCTGCTCAGCAGCATCCTGGGAGCACCAGAGAGGCTGCCTGGCATGGGGGAATCTGTCACAGCCAAGGTGACCCCGGCTCAGAGGGATCTTTTACCTTCCCCGTTCACCTCCAGAAGCGTCCGGCGGTGGCCGAGGCACTCCCGATCTGACAGGCATGAAGGGCACCCCGGGGCTCTGCTCGTCCTTCMGGCCAGGGCTGGCGGTGCCAGGGCTGTCCAGGGCAGGACACCACACCACAGTGGCTCGGGGTCACAGCTCTGCCTGCCTGGCACWGCAAGTGGCACCTGGAGAAGTCAGGGGACAGCTCCGGTGCCCCTTTGGACACTGCAGGGGCCACAGAGCAAGAGAAGCACCTCTGCAAACAGCACAGCAGCCTTTGCACCCAACCTCTGCCTTCTCATACCCAAGAGCAGACAGGCTCTGTAGGAGCTTTTCTTTTCTTTCTCTCCTTCTCAGTAGCACTTTTTCCGCCAGTGCCCTCACACAATGTCCCTTTGTCCCTCCACCCACACCTGCCTGTCCCCACAGAGAGATGGCCCTGACACTGTGGTCCCCTGCCTTCCAAAGTTCAGCTCCTTGGCTGCAGGCAGCCCACAGCAGCACCTTACAGCCAGTGAGCCCTGCTCTTTGGTGCTGGACAAGGGCAGCTGAGGGGCCAGGCATGGAACAGCTTCCCTGGCWGGAGCTCACCAAGGGACCTCGTCCTGTCCCTCCTCCATGGCTTGTGGAGCCCTGGCTGCCCCTCTGTGCCCAGTGTGGATCTGGAGAGGGAGGGAGAGGGCACAGTTATCACCTGGACCCTGCCACCAGGCTGTGGGCACCCCAGCATGGAGTGGGGTGACAACAGACAAACGTGGAGCTCTCTCCAGACAGCACACAGCTGCAGGGATGTGTCACCTTTGCTGGGCCTGTCACCTCCCAGTCACCTCTGCCTCTCACTGCTCTAAGCCAGTTCAGGAAACAAAGCGTGGGCACAGCTCTTTTCCTTTTCCTTTCCCTGCCCCACCCAGCTCCCACCTGGCCACCTGCAGCCATCCCAGCACTGCTGTGGGGACAGGTGACACACAGTGACACTGGGACATGGAGTGTCTCATATTGCCATCATCAAACACAACGGTTTCCATGGGGAAAAGCATCCCTAATAATTTATTTTGGCTCTTCCTTGTTTTAGAGTGACCTGCCCCCAGTGAGCCATCCACACTAACTCTCTACAGTGTGTCTGTCCCCTGCCCATGCTCTGTGCCAGCAGCAGAAGGGTTGAGGAGGATTTTCAGAGCAGCCATTCAAGCACTGGGAGCTTTCCAAAATGTCCTTTGAGCCTTCTCAGGACAGGCCTCAGTTTCTCTCATATGTCCAGGGCTGGGGTCTCAGGCTGGAACTGAGACTGCCTCTCATGGGAAAGATCTTCCATGGTGCAGCACAACCACCTGCTGAAGGAGCAACTCTCTTATCTCTCTGATCCCCTTAAAATCCCCAGTTTTCCAAAAAAAGGATGTTCCCAGTCTTACATTTGCAAACTTAAAAGCTTGAGCAACCCTGAGGAGCGGAACCCACAAAGGAAATCAAATCTGAAGCCAGTGTGTGTAAATCTTGTGCTTCTGTACTGAAGGTTTGCATTTGGGGAGGGATAAAATCACTTGTTTTCAATTGAGACCAGCAGAGCTGAACATCTCCATAGACTTTGCCAAGCCCTCGTTCCTGCATGGCCACTGCAATCAAGAGTCATTTGGGTACCTGGCCCAGTCCCAGTTAAGCACAGCTCCCCCAAACTGCCCTGGAGGAGAGGCTCTTCCCGATCCCAGGCATCCTTAGGGGTCACACCTGTAGCAACTGAGCACTGGGGCCAAGCTCCCACCTGGGCAAAACCACCCCTGACTGCAGAAAAGGCAATGGGGAGGCAAACCGCAGCCCCAGGTGCAGCTGTGGTGGGGGCTGAGGAGCCGCACGGAGCAGCAGGGCTGGACACAGCCAGGATCCATCTCCACCAGGCCAGGCAGGAACAGGCAGGGTCAGCCCGGCGTGGGCAGGAGCTGGGCACTGCTGSCGGCTGCACGCAGCAGGTGAGGAGGACACGGGGAGGGAGACRAGGGGACAAGTGTCTCAGAGAGGACAGGAGTGACAAGGGCAAGGTCTGGATGTGCTGGTGATGGCGTGAGTGTCAGTGCCAGCCTTCATGCCAAGTGACAGCCCTGACAGCCCGGCCAAGGACGAGGCAGGAGCRGAGGGCGAGGGGGGAGGGAGCCGAGTCCCTGCGCTGTGACAACTCACGGAGACCCCTGTGAAGGGCAGGAGAAGGGACAAAGGAGCAGCTGCCCTGGGAGCCCCYAGTCAGGGCTGTGGGGTGAGAGGGGGTTGTGCTGTGCACTTTCCCTCTGAGCAGGGCACCCATGGCCCTCCCAGAGCATCCCAGTCTGTCCTGCTCRCCCTGCCCTGACAGCCTGGCCATTGGCTCYGCTCTGCCTCCCTGGGAAATGCATTTCCCGTGCTGTTCCCTGGCTGGGCCCCAGTCCTGCCAGGACTCTGGGATGTGGCTGCACTGGGGTTGCCTCCCCCAGACAGTTCCTGCCCTGTCTCCCTGCCACCTTCAGCCTTTGGGATGGGCTCAGCAGCTGGACCAGCCTCAAAGGGGCATTAAGRGATGGCGTGAGAGGGRTGGAATTACTGTCCCTGGAGTTATCCCTGGAGTAACTCACACTCTGGGGAGAGTGGGTGAGGGCTGGTGCTGGAGCTCAGAGCTGTCCTGAGCATCCTCCTCTGGGACTAAAGGTGTAAAGTCGGATTTCAGGCTCGTGTAARACAGGCAGAGCAGGGCTGAGAGCAGGAGCAGATGCTCGTAGAACAACAGTTCTGCTCCCTCCAGCAATGGATCATGGATCATAAAATATCCTGAGTTAAAAGGGACCTGCAAGGATTAAGGAGTCCCACTCCTGGCCCCTCTCTAGGGGAAAGAGCCTTTTCCTTGATATCCAACCTAATTTTCCTCTGGCACAGCTCCCTCGAGTCACAACAGAGACTGGAGCTGTCCTCATGAGGAAGCTGCAGCTGGATGTTCAGGTAGGAAAGGACCTGCAGTGTTTAGTGACCCTCAAGGCATTTTTTTATTCTGTGATTTTTGGTCTCTTATCCTCTGGAGCTCTCACAACACAACATCCTCTGGCTGTGGGGTTATTCAGCCGTTCCTTGGAGGGGAAGCTGCTTTTATTCAGAGAATCACAGAACGGTTTGGATTTGACGGGACCTTAAAGCCCCATCTCATTCCATATCCCCTGTCATGGGCAGGGACACCTTCCACCATCCCAGCTTGCTCCAAGCCCYGTCCAACCTGGCACCTTGAATACATCCATGGATCCAGAGTTTCCTTGAGCCAAACCCTCTGTCCCCCTTCCCTCCTCGCTCCCGCACGACTTTTAGCTGTGACACCGAGGCGCTGTGCGCCATCCCCCGCACACACCCGGCATCTCCGCAGGGAGCTCTGCTCGGCGGCCTCCGGGAGCGGCGGGCACGGAGCTCCCTCCTGCGGCCCCGCCGAGCAGCGCGGACGGGCCGGGGCTCTGCAGCCGCGCTCTGCGGGGAAACCCGGCGGTGACCAGGCCGTCCTCATGCCGCCCCTGCTCCGCTCCCGTCCCTGCGGGCCCCGGTCCCGGTGTCCCCGTCCCGGTGTCCCCGCGATGCTCCCGCGGCCCCCCAGCCCCTGCAGGCCCCGTTGCTAAGGGGCCGTCGCTAAGGACCCACATCCGGGTCCCGACCTCCGCATGCGCGGCACCGCCCCCGCGCACCACGTGACCCGGGGAAGATGGCGGCGCCCATGGCGCGGCGTGCGCGGCGCTGAGCGCTCCCTCCYCGGCGTCTGTCGCGGCCATGTCGCGGCTTATCGTGAAGAATCTCCCCAATGGGGTGAGGCGGCCGTGCGGTGTAGGGGGGGCAGGGGGCGTGCCGGGCTGAGGATGGGGCTGAGGGGACGCTGCGGGGCAGGGAGAGGCACCGGGAGGGGAGCGTGTGGTGGGGATGGGGCAGAGCGGGGACACCCCCCGGGGGAGAAGGTTTGAAGTGGCGGGAGGATGAAATTTTGGAAGGGGAGTGGCGAGATGTGCCGGGGGAAGGGGTTTTGAGGGGATAAGGGCTCGTGGGCAGTGCTGGGATGGGGAACATGGGGATTGTACGCGGGGGGCATGGTGGGACAGCTCCTGCAGGAGCCAGGAAGGTCAGGAAGCAGCGTGAGGGGCACGGGCTGGGCAGGCGGCAGCTTCGCAGTACATCTTGTGGTCACCACGCCCCCCGTTTGTCCGGGAGGTTGTGCAGGTGCCCTCGGTGCGGGATCCCGCCCTGTTCCCCAACCCCGTGCGTGGGTTCGTGGGGAAGGTGAAGGGTTCGGTGGCTGAAGCAGGGGTTCGGTGGCTGAAGCAGGGGTTCGGTGGCTGAAGCAGGGTTCCGTTCACAGTGTGCTTCCTGCAGCCTTCCAGAAGCCCTTTGAGACAGGCTATTTTGGGTTGGGCTTGTCCTCAGAGCCTCTCTGTGGCTGATTTCCCCTCCTGCTGCCCTCCCTCCTTTCCCAGATGAAGGAGGAGCGCTTCAGGAAGCTCTTTGCTGCCTTTGGCACCCTCACCGATTGCTGCCTCAAGTACACCAAGGATGGCAGGTTCCGCAAATTCGGCTTCATTGGCTACAGGTCTGAGGAGGAAGCTCAGRCAGCCCTGAACCACTTCAACAAGAGCTTCATTGACACTTCCAGAGTCACGGTGAGCTCTGCAAATCCTCCCTGAGGGTCTTAAGGAATGGGATCTTGGGAAGAGATGAGGGGGGTGAGGCCCTGGCACAGGGTGCCCAGAGAAGCTGTGGCTGTCCCTGGATCCCTGGCAGTGTCCAGGGCCAGGCTGGACAGGGCTTGGAGCACCCTGGGACAGTGGAAGATGTCCCTGCCCATGGCAGGGGGTGGCACTTTAAGGCCCCTTGCAATCCAAGCCGTCTGTGCCTGCCCACTCCTGGCTTTCCCACAGTGACTGAATGTGTAGTTCTGTGCTTTTAAAATCACCATCTGTAAAAGCTGTTCCTTCACAGGCCCTGCAGCCCATCAGGGTCACAGGAATTCCTGAGTGAGGGTACCCAGCAGTGACAGCCCAGGCTGATGTTTAATTAAACACCTGACTCGTTCCAGGTGGAGCTGTGCAAGTCTTTTGGTGACCCTACAAAACCCAAAGCCTGGAGCAAGCACTCTCAGAAGCCCCCTGCCTCAGAGAAGCAGACCAAGGAGCCCTTGGCAAGTGCAGCTCCTGCAGGCACAAAGAAAGTGAGTCTTGCCTGGTTCCTGGAGGCTCTGGTGTGTGCCAGTGCCAGAGAAGGGTGGCCTGGGCTCTGGGGAAGGGGACAGAGCAGCTGGGACACCAGATGCTGGAGTTTTCTGCCTCAGGATCTCTGTTCCCTGTGCTGTTGGGTTACCTGCAATTGCCCGTGCTTCTAATAAACCTTTCTGGTTTTCCCCCAAGCAGAAAAAGAAGAAAGATCCAGTGGATAACTTAAAGGAGGTGAGTTGGGGTTGGATCCCTGCATTATTACTGAATAGTTCCTTTCTGTCCTGCTTCCCATGCTGGTRGTTCAGGCTGGGACAGCCCAGTTCTGTTGTAAACAATCATTTTAATATTGTTTTAATGATTAAAACAATCCCCAACACGGGGATCCAGCTTTGTACTGGTCAGCACACACTGCATCCAGGTCAGTTCTGCTTCAGCACCTCTGGGGTTTAACCACATGGGAGTTCTGTCACATTTAACTTGTCTGTTTTTTTTCTCCTTTTATTGCTTTGTTTTCCTCTTTAAAGTACTTTCTAAGCACCAATTATAAAAGAAGAATAGAAATGAGACACCTGGAGAAGACTTTAATCACCTTGTCAGTGTAAATGGAGCTCCCTTTAAGGGGTTTTTGGTTTTACACTGCTGGAAATGAGGTGCTATCTTGCATTTCAGATTCACTAAGAGTCTCTCTCCACAACTTGTCTATTTTTGTTTTCCCACAGCTGGAGGAAGATAAAACATTCCAGGAGTTCTTGGTGGTTCACCAGAAGAGGTCCCAGGTGGCCACTTGGGCTAATGACACTCTGGCAGAGGAGCCTAAGAAGGGCAAACCAGCAGCAGCTGATTACCTGAACTTTGATTCCGAGGAGTCTGAGCTGAGTGAGGCTGGGGATGAGCCCTCTGARGATGAGGAGGAGATTAAAGGTACCTGAGGGAGCTGTCAGCCTGTGCTTGTCTCTGTCACAGGGACTGTGAGAGAGTTGGGCTCAGTGTCACCAGCAGGGTGGGATCTCACCTTTCTGTGTGCTGGGGATGTCCCCAGATTTGGGGAAATGTGCCAAATGCAGTGTCTGATATTCAGGGGGTGGCAGTAGGGATGATTAAAGGGCAAACATCTGCAGCTTTCCTTCTTGCAGCCCCTTTCATCTGCAGGATTTCCAGGGCTGGATGTGGTTTCTGTTGTTTAGGAAGCTGTGGGTGTCTGTGAACTTGTCTGCTCTGCCTTTGATGCACATTTCTGGAAATTGGGCCTGCCAGGGTTGGTGTGAATGCAGGGTTCAGTATCCTGGCTCCTGGGGGGAAATCTGGAGCTGTGGGTTCATTCTGAGGGCTCACAAGTCTGGGCTGCAGTCTGGTGTGTGTGTGTTAAAATCCAATGTCCCTGCAGCAGGGGTAGGTGTGGGTTTGGAGCTTTTCCCCCTCCCTCCATGGGATTTCCTTAGGCTGTTCTGGTGGAGTGAGTGGTGTTTYCCCTGCTGCTCCTCCTCTCTCCTTGGGTAACTCAAATGTAGGTGTGATTGTGTCCTTTTCCCTGTACAACTAAACATTTGCAACCCTTTTCCAAGGCCTGCTTGGGGTATTTAGTTAAAATTGTGACAAAATCCTTCATCCTGGAGGATCTCAAACCCTTTCTGATGTGTTTTCTATCCGAACTGTTGCTTTGAAACCCAGGCTGTCAGTCTGGAAGTGCCCAGATGAAATTGCTCTGCTGTTCTCAAGCCTTTCCCATGGAAAATGCAGAGAATAAGGAGGTGATGGTCGTGGTTGTGTCAGTTCTCAGCTTTTTCCTGGCCTGGGGTGAAAAAAACTTCTCTGCTCTCTCCTCTCTGCCAGGAAAGAAAGAAGGGAAGAAGGCAGCTACCAGCAAAGAGCTCTCAGATATGGATTACCTGAAATCYAAAGTGGTGAAGGATTCTTCCTCCTCATCCAGTGCAGAGGAAGAAACAGAGACTGAGGAGGAGGAGGAGGAAGAGGACAGTGAGACTGGGGAGGATTCAGGCATTGCAGAAACCCACCCAGAGAAAAGGGGGAAGCCAAAAGCCCAACAAGCAGAGCAAAAACCACCAGAAGGGAAGAAGAAAAAAGGATCCACACTAGAGGTACAGCTGGAGGAGTTTTCTGTCTTCTCTGAAGCAGCAGATTYATGGACAGCAGGTGTCTGTCAGTCCTGGGGAGGCTGCAGGGCCCAGCTTTCTTGGCATTCTTGGTGTGACCCRTTTTCAAATTGTGTTGAACCTCCTCGGGGCTGACTGAATTCCCAAAGATGGGGCTTCCAGAGAAGTGCTGCTAGTGCCCTTTGCAGAGGCTTTTTTTCCAGGAAATGCTGTCCTGGAAAGAGCAGCACTCAGTTTTTCATGGCAGTGCACCTTCAGCTGAAGATGAGGAGCTGCTGCAGTGGTGCAGCACCTGTGGCAATCCCCTGATATTCCCTCCCTCCTGTTTGCTGGCCAAGCCCAGCTGGTTGTGCTGTGCTTTTTGTTCTTTCATTCAGCTCTTTCTCCCTTCTCTCCCCTCTCCTCTGTGCAGAGCCAGGGCAGCCCAGGGGAAGGCAGCACTCCCTTCACTGTGAAACTCCGTGGGGCTCCCTCGAACATCACTGAGGCAAGTTTGGTTTGAGCTGGGGCTCAGGGCTGTCTCAGAGTACCTCTGCAGAAACTTTCCACTCTTTTGGGGGTTGGGTGGGTGATCAGGGGAGCTTCTGAGCTGTTTTTGTGCTGGGTGTTTTATATATAAAAACCTAAGCCTGCAACTTGCTGCTTCCTGTATCTGAGAACTTGTTCAGACAATTGTAATTCTTCCCACAGCAAAAAATTCGGGAATTTTTCTTCCCTCTGAAGCCAGTGGCARTCAGGATGGGAAAAAAGGGCCAGGGGAAGAATTCAGGTAAGAGCTGTGTGTGSAAGGGGGGTGGGATCTGTGGTTTAGGGGACCCTCTTGATCACTCCTCTGCTGTTTTAGTCTGCAGTTCCAAATCCCTGGCTTGTGGCCTGATTCCTGGAGCCCTTTCTGTGACTTTGCAGCTCTCCTGCCCTACTTGCTGCCCACAGGATGCCCTGGGCACAGCAATGTTGGCTCTGCTCCCTTAGGAGTAGCAGCAGGAGCTTTTTTTTTATTTCTTTTATTGAGCTGCATCCAGAACTTTATTCTAAACACCTCAAACCATGCCAAGGAAAAGCCTGTTCCTCTGGGATAGCTGCAGCAGCCCAGGGCTCTGTGCTGATYTGTGTGAGCAGGTCCTTGGAGCTTTGCTGTGTGCTCTCTTCCTTTCACAGCCCAACAAGGGATGCACCTTTTATTTGCTCTTAGAGGCACCTGTGAAAGCTCCTCCAGCTGCTAAATCAAGTTTTTTTTTATTTTTGATTTGTATATAGAGAATAAGCTTTGAAAAAGCAGCCTTCCACTCTGACACAGCCATTTCCAGGCTGGATTGGAAACTTTTCATGGGAGCTGAATGCTCTGTCTATAGGAATCTATATTAAAGCAAGCCCAATTCACCCTTAATTACCCAATTAGTGGCTGTGTGTGTTCCCCACATGATGCTCAGCTGAACCTTCCCTTCCTCCAAGGTTACATCTTTGTTGACTTGAAGAGTGAAGCAGAAATGCAGAGGGCCTTGAAGAGGAAGAAAGAATTCCTGGGTAAGGGCTGTTTGTTCCTCCTCGTGCTGCTGTGGGAGCTCAGCTGCTCGAGTGTTCCCTGCACAAGCAGCTCCTGTCATTGGAGTTTTTCCCAGGCACATGGGGGGGTTGTTCCTTGGGATGAGCCAGGTGCTGTGACAGGAGTGGGCTTTTGGGGCCCTCGTGTTCTGGTTGGGATAAAAATAACCCAGCTGGAGTGCAGCTCTGTACAGACAGTGCAGCTCTGGAGCCCTGGGCTTGGCCTAACCCTGGGAGTAACTTCAGAAATTCTGTTTGCAGATAGTGTGGGCAGAATGGGGATGGCTGCTTGGACTAGGCTGGCACAGACAGGCTGGGGCTCTCTGAAAGGAAAGGGGGSTGCTGTTGATACCCTGATTTTTATCAACACTGACTCTTACAGCCCCTACCTCTCCCTTATTTTTGAGTTCTTCTCAGAGCCTGTGGGGCTGCAGTTGTGTCTAACCCTGGGCTCTTTATCATGTTTTAGCTTTCATATTTCCCAGGTTCTGTACTGCATTAATATATAATTTTGAACTTCATAGGAAGTGTTAGCAAGTTCTCACATTTTAGTCAGACAAAACCATCCTTMCCCAGCCCAAGGACACCCCTGCAGCTTCAGGCCCAAAAAGTACAAACAACAGGGAGCTGAGGAGAGCAATCTGGGAGGATGAGACGTGATAATCTGGAGCTGTAATTGGACAGTTAACCCCAATATATAAATGGCCTAAAACTTACAAAAGTGTGAAAACTCATGAGCCAGAGCCCATCTTGGGTGGAGCTCTTGCACTCCCCAAGGTGCATCCTTTGAAGGCCTTTTAATAAACACCCACTTTATTCCTTTAGCACTGCCTAGCCTGTGTTCTGGGCAGGCTCTCAAGGCATCACTTGCCCGTGGGGGTTGTTTGGTGGCCTTGGGAAGCTCCCCATGTCCCTGTGTGCTCTTTGGGGTCAGGTGGCCGCTGTGTGGAGGTTTCCCGGTGCAGGAACGCCCCAAAGGAAACTGCTCCAGCCAAACCTGCTCAGCAGCCCTGGCAAAGGAGGCTGAGGGATGATGAGGAGGAAGAGGACTTGGCTGAATCAGGGAGGCTCTTTGTCAGGAACCTGCCTTTCACCAGCACTGAGGAGGACTTGGAGAAGATCTTTTCAAAGTATGGTGAGTGTTTGCCACGCGACTGGAACTTGCAGGGCAAGGTCTTTCCTTTGCCCAGAGGTTTTCCTGCTGGGTGGGAGTGGACAAAGCTGTGTCCCACATCTCTTGGACATGGCCCAGCTGCCATCCTCTTCATTTTCTGGTAGTGTGAGCCTTCTTGGAAGGAGGCTTCCTGCAGTTTCAAGGTGAATCCTTGAGATCTACTTGACATTCCAAACTTGGGGTGTAAGTTTGAAGCTTCTCTCCTCTACCTCCAAACTAAACACATTTAAGATTATTTTGGCATCCTGGGGCAGAGAGGGTGAGGTTGTGGAAGTCTCTGTCCCTGACTGAAGGTGAAGGCAGCTGCTCAGAGCTTGCCTGGTTTGTGTCACCTGTCAGAGCCCATGAGCTGCCACACCTGGACTTGGGGTGCTGGGCCCTGTCCCTGTGCAGCTCCTGGCCCAGGCTGGTGGCTCACCACCCATCCAGAGCTGCTCCCCTCACCCCTGACTGTGTGTGGGAGGTGCCAGTTCAGAGCTGTGCAGGGACATGTGTGACCACCAGGCCTTGCCTCCTGCAGGACCCCTCTCGGAGATCCACTTCCCCATAGACAAACTCACCAAGAAGCCCAAAGGATTTGCTTTCATCACCTACATGATCCCTGAGCATGCTGTGAAGGCCCTGGCAGAGCTGGATGGGCAGGTGTTCCAGGTACAGCAGCTGATGCTTTTCCTGTGCTTTGCACTGCAGCTGGTGGCAATGGYTGTTGGCARTGTGGCTCAGAGTTTGCTTCTGGGCTTTGTTRTAAAAGGTTGAGGCTCTCCTGCAGGTTCTCCTGGTAGAGCAGCTTTGAACAGCTCTGCAGACACCAAAATCCTGGCAGGGGTGGGGAAGGAGCTCTGAGTCTGTCTCACTCTGTGTGGCCACTTTGACCTGCAGYTGTGGCTCCTTTGGGAAGGAAAATCCCCTCCTTGCACCAAGGCTGTCTGACTAGGAAAGGTGCCAGGAAAATTCCTCCATGTGGATATCTGTGGATATCCACAGATGCTGGACCTCGTCTTCCTGTCTTGCAGGGCAGAATGATGCATCTTTTACCCTCCACCATCAAAAAGGAGAAAGTGGAAGATGGAGCTGGAGAAGGAGAAGAATCTTCCTCCTACAAAAAGCACAAAGAGGCCAAGGACAAAGCCAACAGTGCCAGGTACACCACAAACTGCCAGACTGGCAGGAATGCATGTGGGATCTTCACAGGGCTGCATTTCCACAGATTTCCACAGATTTCCACAGATTCCCAAAGCTGATGAAGCATTTGCTGTGCAGCTCTGTTTCCTTTCTCTCTTGCCTGCCTGACTCTGCCCAAGTAGCTGCAGTAGCTCAGTGAGCAGCAGAAACTGAGAGCAATAAGGGCTTGAATGGCTTTGGTATGAGTTGCTTCTCTAATAAGAGCTAGTCTGAGTCTGTAATTCTTCAAGGGATTGGTTTCAGATCAGTTGGGCCTTTCTCCTCTGCTTGGCCATCTGCAATTCTAAAGCTTGTAGAGGCTTTTTCTTGCTGTGTGACAAATCAGTTTGAAAGAAGTGGCTGATACTTTCTGTCTTGAAGGGAAAAGGGTGCAGCCTTGCTTGCATGGGGTTTATGGGTTTGGGATAGCAGTGGAAAGGTGTGTTACTCTGAGCCAGTACCTGAACTTCAGCTGCAGAGCTGAGACCAGTCAGGTCTGGGGGAGCACAGCTCTGCTGCCTGCACTGCTCTCTGTTTGCTCTCCAGCCACATCTCTCTCATCCTGTCCCTCCTCTAGAGATCTTCCACCTTTCTTTCCCTCTCTCTTCACCCTACCAGCTCATGGTGGTGCTCAGAGCTGTTTTTTTCCCAGGATTATGGACCAGAGGGGCCCCATGACTGACCCGGGCTGTGTTTTCTCTTGCCAGCTCCCACAACTGGAACACGCTCTTTGTGGGGACGAACGCTGTGGCTGATGCCATGGCCCAGAAGTACAATGCTTCCAAAAGCCAAGTGCTGGATGCTGTGAGTTGGACAGGGATGGATCAGCTGGGGTGGGACATCACTTTCCTGCCTGGTCTTGTCCAGGAAAAGCCTCAGTGCATCCATGGGCAGCACACAGGCTGAGGCCTGTGGTGCTGCAGCACCTCTGTGGGGCCTGAGCCTATTGATTCCCCAGCCTTCCTTCCCACTCTGCTTTCCTGTGGCTGAATTTTGCATTTCTACATAACTAGAAGCTGGTGGGAATTCACACCCTAAAGCTCAGATCCTTCCTGAAAATTTCATTTTACTTTGGGATGTGTTCAAATTCCAACAGCACGATTTCCAGCAGCTCCAGAGGAGCTGCAACATTTYACCCTCCAGCTGCCTGCCACATTCCCTTTGCTTCTGAGAGCAGCAGGTGACTGGATTCTTGCCTGCAGGAGAGCAAGGACAGCGTGGCAGTGAGAGTGGCTCTGGGRGAGACGGAGCTGGTGCAGGAAATCCGCCGCTTCCTGGTGGAGCACGGGGTCAGCCTGGATTCCTTCAGCCAGGTGAGAGGCTCACCAGTGGGGACCCACCTCTTCTAGTCCTGGTGTTCTCAGCTCTCTTGGAAATGGGTGATTAAATCCCCTGCATCTTGCAGGACTGAACCTTCCTGATGAGTTAGGAAATGTATCCATTTGGAAATGCAGCTGTCCTGGGGATGGGTGAAACCCATAACAGGATGGCTTTGGGATGGTGGGCAGCTTGCTGTAGGCTGGGAAGGAGCCCTCTGGGTCTGCAGCTCAAACCTCCATCCATGAGCTGTGGTTGTAGTGGGATGTGGATTTTCCAGGGAGTGCTTTCTAAATGACTGTTGGCCCTTTTGGATCCGGGAAAGGAGTGRCACAGAGAGAGGGAGAGCACAGCCTGTCAGACCTGCAGTCTCCAGTTAAAAAACTGCTGGATTTGCTCTCTCCCATCCCACATTCTCTCTTTCCCTGCTGGCTGTGTCAGGCTGCTGGTGAGAGGAGCAAGACAGTGATCCTGGTGAAGAACCTCCCTGCAGGCACGAGTGCCCTGGAGCTGGAGGAGCTCTTTGGCCACCACGGCAGCCTGGGCAGGGTGCTGCTGCCAGAGGGAGGCATCACAGCCATCGTGGAGTTCCTGGAGCCCACAGAGGCCAAGCAAGCCTTCACCAGCCTGGCCTACTCCAAGGTGGGGGCASTGCCTGGGGTGGGGAGCTGCAGAAGGGCTCGCTCTGAGTGTGGGGAGGTGTTATCCCAGAGCCACTGATGTGCCAGCCTGTGCCCTTTGGAGTTAGGGAGGAGCCTGGCGCAGCAGAGCAGGGCTCAGCCTGCAGTGAGGGGTGGGGTAGGGGGCTGTGACACAGCTGGGAGGTTTATTTTCCCTTTCACAATCCAGGAGTGACCCATGGCAGCCTGTGGTGCTGTAAGGCTGGATCCTTTTGTGACAGAGTTTAGGCTGTAGCCCTGTAAGGCTGGATCATCTTTTGGCAGGGTTTAGCCTCTTGGGATGGTTACTGAGCTTTTCCAGTGCTGTTTTCCACTACAGAGTGAGGTGAAAATGAGAGCAGAGTTTTTCCTTCACTCCTCATTTCTCTCCTGTCTTCTCCTCACAGTTCCATTCCGTGCCCTTGTATCTGGAGTGGGCTCCAATGGGGGTTTTCCTCAGCCCAGCCCCTCCGAAAAAAAAAGCTGGGGTTCCAGGAAAGGAGGCTGAGGCAGGGCTGGTACCAGGTAAGAACTTGGGCTGCCTTGCTGGGGGTCTCTGTTTCTCTGTTTTGTCTGGGTGACTTCCCACTGAGTGATCCTGCCTCCCTAAACACACCTCCCTTCTCCCCATCCCAGGGGCTCCCCTACCATCTGAGTGAGCAACTCCCCCAAAATTTGGCTTTGTTGCATCTTACAAATTTGGGTTTATTCTTCTTGTTTCAGGTGAAGCTGTRAAAGACTCAGAGGAAGCAGCAGCACAGGAAGAGGAGGARGAAGARGAGGAGGAGGAGGAGGAAGAAAATATTCCTGGGTGTACCTTGTTCATCAAAAACCTGAACTTTGCCACCACAGAAGACACACTGAAGGAGGTGAGCAATAAGCACACAGGGTWTAAGGGGTTTCAGCTGCAGCCAGTGTGACYTAGTGGGAAATGAGAGAGCACTGGRTTCTACTGGGAACATCACTCCAGGTGTCAGTTAAGACAAATGCATCTGGAGCTGTTTTGGTGGGGTTTAATTCCACCTAGAGACAGGTGGAGGCAGTAGGAAATCTTCTAACATTCCTGCTTTCCCATGTTTTCTGTARTGCTGCTCCTTGGGACAGGCASTGCTGCAGCTCTGCCACTGCTTCAYKTGTGAGAGGCAGTGAATAAATAAATGATGATTTCTGRGTGTGCTTTTCCTCTCAGCTTCTGCTGCTTCACCTCAGCAAAGCACTTGGGAGAGAGCCTGGCATTCCTGAAGTGGTGTGGGGTGTTCATTCCAAAATCAGGAAAAGCAGCTGGAGTTTCCCATCTCTGGCACTTGCTGTAGCTGTGTAAAATGCCACATTCCATGGCCCAAGAATCCTGGACCTGTGAGACGGTGCAGAGACTCTGGTCCAGCTGTGGACAAATAAATGTCCAGAGGAGGGCTGGGACTTGTAAAATAAATAGTTTGCTAGCCTCTAGCCCCCCATTTTTGGGAAGAGCTGTGTTCTAGGGGCATCACAGGCACCACTCACCCTAAAGGCACCCACCTGGCTGAGGGCATCTTGTAATGCAGTAATTCCTCCAGAGCCAGCTCAGATCTCTGCACTGCTTCTCAGGGGTGGTGGAGGATTTCTGGGAGCACTCTTTGTGTGTGTATTTGTACAGAAATACTGTGATGAGGAAGGGCTCAGCTGCACTGCCTGGCAGGTGTGTGCTGGGGGAGCTGGGCCACGTTGGCAGTTGAGCTGCRAGCCTGTGTTCAATGGAACTCAATCACGTGTCCAAATTCCTTGCAGGCGTTTTCCAAAGTGGGAGCCTTGAAGAGCTGCACRATATCCAAGAAGAAAGACAAAGCAGGTACTCTAGATGCTGCTGTTCAATTCCTTCCCTCAGCTGGTTGCTGAGGGCTCAGGTGTGGCATTGCTTCAGCATTCATCTGGCTGAGCATTTGTGTTCCTGCTGGCAAAATCCTCAGCGCTTCCAGAAGTGTTCCCATCGAAATGGCTGCGAGCAGCAGCCAAACCTTCCCCCCAAGGCTCAGCCTAGAAGGTTAAGCTCCATTGTGGGATTYGTGGAGATGTGACCTTCTCTTGAGATCTTAAGATGGGAGAAGCCAAACTCCTTCAGGATCACAGAAGGCAGYGGGATGCAGGCTGACAGGAGCCGGTGCCCCGTGATGATTAAACCCGGCATTCTCCTGGAAATGGCCAGATCCTCAAGGATGCCTGGCTGAGAGCTGTGCTGAGTGGGCTTGGTTTGCCTTCTCCCTGCCAGCCCTGAGCCCCCCAGGCTGCAGGGATGAGTGGCTGTGCCTGTTGYTGGCTGCTCTCACTTCCTGAGGAGTTGAATTAAGGCAAGCGCTGGCTGGAGGGGCTGTGGCTCCTCTCTGGGGGCTGCACAGCTCTGTGGCATCTCCCCTTGCCAGAGCTTCCCTGGCATGTGATATCTGACAGCTCAGATCCACTGGGAGGTRAAGAAATAAAGTGAATTCTTCGGTTCTGGGGGTCATCTCTGCACTCTGCCACTGCTGAGGTTCTGAAGTTGAAAAGGGGGTGTTGTTTTGTCCCCTCGTTGTCACCTGTCCCTCAGTCATGGCTCCTGTGTCAGGGGTGGGGAGCACTCAGGGCTGTGGTGTGGCTGCAGGGGCTGCAAACCTTTGCTGTRCAGGGAGGGGAGGAGGTGTCTGTCCTCTGTTGTGCAGGTGGCAGCTGCCCAACAGTCCAGCTTATGGAATGTCTGTCCGCACAGCAGGATCACTCCCCCTGATTGTGACCTGCAGTTGTTTTGCAGTTTTGTTTAAGGAAGTTGCACCGAGAAGGTGCAAAGCAAAACATCTGTTACCCCCTCTTCACATCAGCACCACAACAGAGCAGTGCCTTGCTCAAAAATCTCAGCCTGGGGTGCTCATGAGGAACATCCAAGTCCAATTAGGATAAGCTAGCCCTTTTCATGGGATATTAAGCTTTTGTCCCCCCAATTTTGGCAGTCAGTGCTTGCTCCTGGTTTGGTTTTGTACCTTGTATTGTTACTGCTTTCTTAACAAATTCCCTTTCTCTCCTGGCAGGCACTTTGCTCTCCATGGGCTTTGGGTTTGTGGAGTACAAGAAGCCAGAGGGTGCCCAGAAAGCCCTGCGCCAGCTCCAGGTGAGCCTGAACTCCAGTCTGGAATTCTTTCCAGAGACCTGGAGGAACCTGGCAGTTCCAGGTGTGGCTGAGGATGGCAGTGGTGTGGGTTGCACTGGACAGGTGGAGAAGCCTCTAAAATGGGCTGGGTTTGTGAGGGGAGAGGGTTTGCAAAAGGACAGGATGGTGGAGAAGCCTGATCCAAACTGAAATCCCAGAAAATGTACAAATGTTTGAGTTTTCCTGTCAGGGGCCCCTTGCAGGGGGCAGAGACCCAGATATCCCCTCACAGAACAAACACTGATTCATGTTAATTTAGTGCTGTTTTGGCTTCTAATTCCTTTATATGTTTATTTCTATTAATCATGTCCTTCTTTCCTGCTGGAACACCCAGGGCTGCACTGTGGATGGCCACAAGCTGGARGTGAAGCTCTCAGAGAGAGCTGTCAGGTAAGGCTCACCTCTCACCTCAGGAACATTTCTGCAGTAATCCTTGGGAGCTTCTTCCCCACCTGCATCCTGAGGGATGTGACCAGGAGTGCTCCAGCTGTTGGACACATCAGCCTTTGCTCTGCTTTACTCAGTTTTGCTTGAAATGAAGAAACAAAAAAGAGGAATGAGCTGAAGTGGGGCACCAAAAATGAGCCCAGAGTGAGAACCAAGGCAGAATTTTCTTCCCTGCTCAAGGGAAGATCCTCTGCTTTGGTGACAGTTCAGGCAGCACTGTGAGTTCCTAGGGGTTTAAAAAGTTCTTGGAGAGAAATCTTCTCTGGGTAATGAACTCTTTTACCTGTTCATCTGAGAGAACAGGAGCTCAAGAATAATATTCTGACCAAATCAAGACAAATGTGGGTTTCTTGCTTGATAAAAAAAGTTTGGATTTGCCTCCTTTTGTCTGGGCAATCAGGCACAGGGGAGATGGTTCCTTGTGGGTGAATTTACCTGGAATTAGCCTCAGTTTTTAGGGATTCCTTCCCAGTTCCTTACTCAGCACAGAATATGCTAAGTGCAGAGTTGCAAATTTAATCCAGATATTTGAATGTTGGCACTAAACACTGTCCTTCAGACACTCTGGAAACCCTGTGGGAAGTGCTATCTGTTAAATGTCAACTTTTGTTTGAAARCCTGGTTCCTGGGGCTCACAAGCAGACTGACAGCTCCCTGTGTCTGCATTTTGTATTCCAATTCTTCCATAAACCATTTCTATCCAGGCTGATTTTGAAAAGCCCTTCAGCAGGGGTATCCAGGCCACAATGGGAAGGGCTTTGCTTTATGGAATAAGCTGCCTTTTGTGTTAGGTAAACTGTGACCATGTCCAAATGCAATACMATTCCAGAGGTAAAAAAAAAAAATAATTTAACACTCTGTTGGAAAATTTGATTTGCTGTTTTATAAGCCACGAAGAAAAGGAATCAAAATTAACTTACATTAAGCTAGTTTTAAAAAATATATTCATTAATGCATTCTCCTGACAATTAAAGGGCAAGATTTGGTGATAAAACACAAGTTAATGGTAAATGTGAGATGAGCACTTCAACTGGAGCAAGATTTCATTTTCACRTGTGGGATTTAAGGGGGTTTGGAATCTGATCCTTCTTCCTCTCCTGTGTGGCACTGCCACTGTCACAGCCAATTGATGGCTCAATTTGCCACATTCTAAGGCACAGTTCCAAGGGGCTTTGCTGCTCCCTGCTCCTCACCTGCCCTTGCTGTTGSCTTGCAGGCCTGCAGTGAAATCAGCCCGCAAGAAGCAGACTGCCAAGAAGCAGACATCTTCCAAGATCCTGGTCAGRAACATCCCCTTCCAGGCCACTGTCAGGGAAATCAGGGAACTCTTCAGGTAGGAAAGTGCTTTGTTGGCTCTCTGGGTTACTCTGGGGTGGAGCTGCTGGGATTTTCCTGCGGGGTCTTTCTCAGGTTGTAAATATTGTGACTTTTGTGGAAGCAAACAGGGATTTTGGGATCACCTCTGTGTTCTGTGTGTCCTCAGCCTTTTGTGCTGTGATTTCAGCCTTGTTTCATCCTGAAAAATAAGTGAAATTTTGTCAAAGGAAAAGCATCTTTCCTGCTCCCAGGGCAGGAGTGTTTTGCTCACTGCCCCAGGCTGGGTCCCTGCTCTGCTGTGGGTTTGCAGGAGGGATTTTTCTGCCAGCTCCCATCCCCAGGGTGCTGTGCTGGGAGGTGGCCTCTGTGGGGACCTGTCCTAGCAGAAGCTGGCTGCTTTAGTCACAGTTGGGGCCTTTCTTTCCAAAGATTCGAGGTGTTGCTTAACCCTTTGAAACCTCCTCAGACCATGCAGTGCAAACCCCCTGGCAGTGATGTGTTTGTGTTTCCCTGTGTTCATGGAATTCCACCTCCTTTATCTGTGTGGAGACGTGGTTCCTGTGTGGCTGGGAGGCTGCTCCCTCCCAGGCTGTGAGGAAAGCTCTTTCCTTTGGGATGAATTCCAGGGATTTCACCAAAGGCAGAGCACGGCTTGGCTTTTGGACAGGGGTGTGATGTTGGTCACAAAAACGAGAAGAGCAAAAGGTTTGTGCTGTTATGCTGTGCTGTGCAGCTTGGATGCTTTTGCTTGAGGGATTCAGGCACAGCCAGTCCCCATCATGCTGAGTTTCCTCAGCACGTGGAGCTGTGCTAATTTAAATCCCAACACCCTGAGCTGCAGACGTGACCCCCGCAAAGCTCGAGCCAGCAAAGCCGGGACTAAGGTCAAGTTCAAGGTGCTGGGAGGGTTTGTACATCACAAGCACAGAGCCTGYGGGGGGCTTTTGGTGTGTGGGCTTTTTCCCTCTGTCTTGTCTGGCACCTCAGAGCTGTGSAGAGGAGGGGCAGGGGAACATCTGATTAGTACAGCAGGGAACGTGCAGCTTCCAGCTGGTGACAGCTCCTGGAGCTTCCCTTTCATTTACCTGGGCTGTGCAGAGCCGGGGCTTCATCCTCAAAACAAAACCCAGCAGCGTGGGGGGACACATTCCTTTAATCCCTGCCATCCCTCCTTTCCCTTGGAGCAGCTAAAACCGGGCACAGCAGAGCACTGCCCAGCTCCTCACCCTGCTGCATTGCTCTGTTTGTGCCTTTAAAAGCAGCTGCCTTTGCTCTGGGGCTTTGGGCTCGCTCTGCATTTAGGAACCTGTCTTAGTTTGCCTTTTGTCAGGGATTTGTTGGGAATGGCAGAGAGTCCTTTGGCAGTGGAAGGCAGGGCTGCAGGGGGCACTCTTGGCCTGCCCAGGACAGCCAGCCTGGGGACAGCAAGGGACAGCCAGCCTGGGGAGCACCGGGCCACTCAGCCAGCCATCAGCACTCAGGGTGACAGCCCCAGCTTGGGCAGGATGAGCATCTTCCCTATTGTTTCACCTGCTCCAGAGCTGCCTTGCAGCTGTGCAGCAGGAGAAAAAGAAATAAATATCAGTTTCTAAGTAGATAAATATTAATTTATAAGTAAATAAAAATTTAGGCATAAACAAATATTTATAAATGGATATATTAATTTAGAAATAAATATTAATTTATAAATAAGTATTATTTTTGTGTGTATATCTATTTTATGTACACACACATGTTATATACATCCACACAGAATCTATATTTATATGTATGTATTACCCCAGAAAAATACACAGATTATGCCAATATTGTTCAAAAAATATCTGTAGCATGCTATATGTGTGTAGATTTTTTTTTTCCCACAAACAAATATTTCCACGTTTTGAGCTTTGTCAGGGAACTCAGTCTCCCTGCTCAAATGGCCCCACAGAAGGTGTTGGTGACCCTGGAACAGCAAAACAAAGGAGCTGGGTGCTGTGAATAGTGGGTTTTTCAGGGTGCTGTACGTGCTCAGCACTGGCAGTTCCGTTTTCAAGGTGCTGCCCTGGCTGCTTTGACACTTTTGGATCTTGTTCATGGATCCATGGCTGAGATGCTCAGCCTTGCCCTGTGCTCCCWCAGCAGCCTGCAGGAGCTCCTGCAGTTTGGAATGTGGGGATAGCAGGTTCTGTTTGTTGGATTGGAGGAAGGTGGTGCCAGTGAAGGTGTTTGAGGGGATCAGGAATGATCCACAGCTCACCTTCTGCCTGCACAGTAACCCTCTTTTAGCAGCTGCACAAGCCTCAGGTGCTGCCCTCCGCCCAGCCCAGCAGCTTTGCTGGTTCAGAGCATGTCCTGCCACCTTCTCCTGCAGCTTCTGGCCTCTCTTGCACCCTCAAGGCATTTATTTATCTATTTTTTTAAGATAGGTGTTATCTTCTTCAGAGGGAGAAATGCTGTTCAATCATAGGGGCTGCTTTTGGGCGAGGTGTGAAGATTTTGCTTTTGTGGGTGTGGGGTTTTTTCACCCATTTTTGTTCTTGATGAGATCCTACTCTTCTCTTTACTACCTGGAAAAATAACAAAAGGTAAATGGTGCTCAGTTCTTWGCAAAGAGCCACAGTGAGGGGAGGAGAGACAAAGGGATTGCTATCCCATGAAGGCTGCTGATTTTTACTACCAAATTGTGGGGCTTTTATGGCAAGACTTTTTTTCAAAAGGAACTCTAGACGTGGCAGGCTGAATTGGAGATGTGTGAAAGGCCACATTTTCACAGATTGGAGSCCTGGCAATTTCGGAAAATTGGGCTCCTTTAAGAATCTATCACCTGAGATCCATGCAGCCTTCATTGGGAGTTCCAATTAACTCTTTGTTTCAGAGCATCCCCTTCCATCCTCCTTCCCTCTGGCTCCATGAAGATTGGAAATCAGGCTGCTTTGCAAGTGGTTTATAATGTTTTGAGGAGATGGGGGTTTCATTTTCCTCAAAAAGGGAATGACAAAATTTAAGAAAACACTTCTTTAAAAGATTCCTGCCCAATCCAGCCTGGGGGATGGACACAGCCCAGGGTGTGCTCAGAGTTTGGCACAGCTGCTGCTCCTGCCACCAAAGGATGCAGTTCCTGGAGTTGTGTGTTTGGGGGATGAAGTTGTTTCTTCTTTCCTTTGCAGAATGTACCTGAGAACAAAACTCTGGAGTTTGCAGTTGTTAGCTCCAGCCCTCCYCTGCCCATTAGCTGTGGCAGACAAAATTCAGGGGGAGATCAGSACTCGGTGTGGAAGGTGTTTTATCATCCCTCTGGCCATCCCCTGCCTTGCACCTGTAGGAACTGCAGTCAAACACGTTGCACAAAGCTGGGAAATCACAAAATTATCATCAGCTGGGRGGCTGGGCTTGAGTTTGACTAAAGAAGCAGCGAGCAGAAAAGCAATTGAAAGGTATTGCAGAGCAAAGAACAGGTTATCAGGTGCATTTATCTCCATATTCTGACTTTCCTACAGAGAAAGTAACATTGCTTCTTGCAGAGACCTTTGGGGATGGGTGTCTCTTTTCATTTTAACTCCTTTGCTGACTATTTTCTCTGTCTTGACAAAGACAGGGCATTTATTGCATCTGGCAAAGCAAGTGTCTGGGCCTGATTAGGAGGAAAAAGAGCAATTCCTTCTGATGGAGGGGAAAAGTGAAGTGGGACAAGACTTGGGAGTCAGCCCCTTCTGGGAGAGCAAAAATAAAAAAAATCTCTGCAGGGAGATGCAGTGGATAAACTGGCAAAGAGATTTTTTTTTTAAGGCAGTCTTTATGAAGTTAATTTTATAAGATGATGCCTTTCACTTCTTCTGACCTATTATAATAAAGTGTAGTTACCAGAATGGGCTTTTCATTTCCCATTATAAAGGACACAGTGGGATAATGAATCCGTCTGCCAGACATGCTTGCTGTTCACACCTTTCTCCCAGTAATGGAGTCTACATGACTGGAGACAATTTCTCCTTCCCCTGTTGAAGATGTGGAAAATCTCTGCTGGGAAAAGACACAGGAGGAGGGAAAAAAAATTGAGGAAAAACACGTGAGTTTGTTAAGCTGGGCAGAGTTAATTAGAGCATTCCATGCAAGCAGACTGTCCAGTGCTGCCAGGATTGCTGGGTTTCACTGCTGGAACCTGCAGTGTTGTGCTGGGAATGGCTCAAAACCAATTGCTGCTGCTCCTTAGCTGCTTGAAGTTTGTCTCCATGCTGTCCCCTGCCAGCCCAAGGGCTTGGGGACAGCTGCAGRAGTCACTGGGAGCATCTCCCTGGGGTGTGAGGGACTGCTGGGCTGAGCATAGGGGCTGCAGGGTTTGGGAGAAGCCAGGAGGAGACATCTGAGCCAGGACAGAGCTGCTGCTGTGGCAGGAGGAWCAGGCAGAGCAGGGGAATCACTGARCTCCCCTGCAGTGCTCACACCTCTGCCTGCAAGAAGGGAGTGCCCAAAAATGAGTCCTGGGGAAGCAGCTGGGCACCCTGCAGCCAGCCACCAGGGCTTGGGTCCCTCCCTGAGGACTGGAAGGACTGTGGAATGTGCACCTTGCCCAGGGGCACAGCTCAGGTGGAAACGTGTCACAAACAGCCCTGGGGGCTGGGAGCAGGGAGTGTTTCAGGGCTCAGGTGTGCAGTGACAGCTGGAAGGTGCCTCTGGGTTKGGTGTGGTGGTGATGGGATCATGGCACCACATTCTCCAGGGAACAGGTGGGGCCATGAGCTCTCCAAAGCCCTGCCAGGCCCCTGCTCCAGGCCAGCACGTGCCAGGGGTTACCCTGTGGTGCTTGGCATCCCAGCTCAGGTGCTCTGGTGTTTCCACAGGGTTGGATTCCCAAGCCTTGTTTTGGCCTGTCCTTCAGGATAACAGTATTAAAGGCTGCCTTCCCAGGGTGCAGCCCATGCTGGGAGCTCTGGGCTTCAGGGAGCTGGGTCAGGGCTGTTCTTGAGGCCCCAGGGAAGGCACAGAGGATGTGGTGCCTGCCTTAACGCTGGATCCCAGCTCCTCATTGCAATGCAGGGGCTGTGCTGGGCTGCTGAGTGTCTGAGGAGCAGCCAGCCTGCCTCTGGGGGCTGCAGGATGCTCCTCTGGATTGAGGTGTGCTCTTGTGTGCCTGTCCCTGTCACCCCTGGGCTGTGGGGTCCCACCCACGCTGTTTCTCACAGGAATTGCATCTTTGGATGTGCTGAGTTTGTTTTTGGGGAAAAGGGAAGCTGCCTGGTTGCCTGCTCCCTCTGTGCTGAAGAGTTCAGCCCCACTGTTGGCTTTTGGTGTCTTTGGTTTGCAAGGGGACACAGGACAGAGRTGGAGCTGTGGGAGTGAGYCCAGAGGAGCACACAGAGTTGAGGGAAGGGCTGGAGCCAGGCTGRGAGACCTCAGAGCCCCTTCCAGTGCCTRMAGGAGCTCCAGGAGAGCKGGAGAGGGACAAGGCATGGAGGGGCAGGACACAGGGAATGGTTTCCCACTGCCAGAGGGCAGGGATGGRTGGGATATTGGGRMGGAATTCCCCCCATGAGGGTGGGGAACCCCTGCCCCACCCCAGCCCTCTGCTCTTGCACACCTTTGGGTTGTGTGCCCTGGATCTCCTGCACAGCTGATCCTTGGTGCCTTTTACCTGTCCTGATGTTCCCATGCCCAGGCTGCAGTGCCAAGAAAGTACAGAGTGCAGGGGTTTTTTGGGAAGCAGCTTGCAGGGGTGTGCAGCAGCCTCACGAGCTGCAGGTAGGAATGCAGGGATCTGCTGGGCTGTTTTATGTCTCTTACTGTTTCAAACAGCATCAATTAAACTCTTTTTCCTTTTTTTTTTTCCCTTCAAATCTTGTCCTTGTGTGCTGGAAACCCAAACACAGCAGAATTGGGTTGATATTCAGAGCCCAGAAATGGAACTGGCCACTTTAATTTGGCCACTCTCCAAAGCAAGCCATGGGGTGGGGGAGAGGGAAATGGGTTTGCAGTGCTGTTTTTCAGTTTGAATCATAAAGGTGTTTAACATAGATAAGGAAATGTTTAACTCTGTGTTATCTTAGCAAAGTTGCTTTAAAAGGTGSCTCTTCCCAAAAGCAGAAGGAAGATTTTTTTTTTCCAGCACATCCCTTTCCTGGGTTTGAATATTCATTACCTACTTGATTCTTATTTTTTTTCTTCCCCTTTTTCTGCCCACCCAAAACCTGGATTTGTCCTGTGCAAATGAAGGGAATTTTTGGGCTGCTTCCTCCCAGCACCTCTCTCCAGGGCATCCAGCTGAGCTTCCTGAGGGAACTTTAATTAGTTTTCCACACAAATTCTGCTGCTCAGCAGCGTGGAGGGGCTCAGGGAGGTGCAGTGAGGTGGGGATGGGGCTGCTTTTGGAATGTCTTGTTCAAATGTCACTCTGGGCTTCTGCTTTGGGGTTTTTGCCTTTTTTTTTTTTACTGCAAAAAAAATTTCAGGTGTGGGCAGGTTGTTCTCCATAGGGAGCAAAACCAAAGGCAGCTTGTGCTGTCTCCTGGAAAGAACCCACTCAGGGTTCTTAGTGTTATGAGGTCCCTTTTTGCCTGAATTAAGAAGAGTCTGTGTGTGTCTAAGAAAGGACAAACATGGCATTTTTTTTCCTTATATTGTGGCCAGTTCTTGTTCTCAGAGTTGGCCCTTTGGGGGCTGGCAGCTGGGGCACTGCACAATCCATAACGTTTAAATTGCACTGGAATAACTCTGGATCTGTGTCYCAGCCTTTCATCAAGGTACAGCCAAGATGATTATTTCCTTGCACTTCAAATCCCTCTGTTGGATTCCTGAACTCCAGTTCTTTCCTGGTGCTGTGGCTCCATCCACCCCCCATCTTTCACTTGTGTGTGGGTATTTTTCAGTCTCACTTCACGGGAAGGTCCTGAGCAAGGCTCTAATGAATCACAGCTTTCTCCTCACGGTGACATCGTGTCCTTTATTTGCATCTCTGTTTGCATCATTATTTTTTAACCTCGTGCCTGCTGCAGCCTTCCTCCCTCTCTCCCAATCCAGGAGATTTTTCAGCCTAGGGATGTGATTGCAATTAAAGCCCTTGCACTGCACAGTCTCTCACCTCCCCTGGGGCAGTGCCTGTGCCCAGGGCCTTTGAACTGTGCTGGCACCAGCAGCATTTCTGTCTGCACGCTGGTTTTCCTGGAGAGATCGAGTTAAGGCACATCAGGATGACCCATCTGTCTTCTCACCTCTCCTTCCTCCTCCCCCAGCAGTATCCTGAGCACTTCCAGGCATCTGGCAGAGGACAGGAGATGTTAAATTTGCTGCGGTTAAGTGCAGGAGGAAGCTGGTGAGCCTTGTCCTCTCAGCAAGGTGCTCTTGTGGGACTGACCCTTACCAGGGATTCCATCAGCTGCCCATGAGGATGGGATGTCTTTTCTGCCCACATTCCCATTYATTAGATACCAGGGAAGCTGGGAAGCTGCTTTTTGTTCTGCTGCCCATCAGTGATCTGTGCACATCAGGCTGTCCCCTCACAGCTGGGCTCTGGGCCTTGGTTTGCACCTCCTTCAGCCCCTCATCTTTTTCTTCTTTTTTTTGACATCCCTTTGTGAAACCTCACTTGGGAAAGCAGCAATGTTGACTTTTCCAAGCCCAGCAGTGCCAATCTCAGCATCTCWACAGTCTGGGGCTGCTCACAAGGCAGCACCACTGGGATTTGTGCCAAAATGCACCCTGTAAATCCCATTTCAGCTGGGGCTGCGTGGCCCTTCTCTGCTTCTCCTTAACCCAGCTCTTGCTCTTCCCACTCCTTGATCCCATGCCAGCAGCTGAGGGGTTAAAAGAGTCTGGGGGGCAAGGGGGGGTGGGGACGAGGTGTTTCAGCTGCTCATTACTCACTGCCAGCTTCCCCCAAACTCGTATTAATTTCCCGCTGTCACGCAGGACCGCGCTGTCTGTGCCGTCAGCAGGGTGACGGGGCTGGGGGGAGCGTGGGTGCCCCCCATCCCCACCCCAGCTGTCTCTGGGGGGGCTCACTGGTGGCCCTTCCTCAGCCAGGGACCCACCCAGGTGGGGCTGGGGCTGCCCACCTTGGGGGGGAGCCGGGCAGTGCCGTGCGCTGCCTCCCGAGGATCATTTTCCACCCCGCTGCTCGTGCAAAAACCCCATGAAATTGGGTGTGCTGCAGCAGGGAGCTCTGCAGGAGGGAGGGGAGGGAGGGAGGGGAGCTGCCAGCCTGCCCTGCCCTACCTGTGCTCAGCAGGGATGCTGCTGGGAAGTTGCTTTGGAGCCACTCGGCTCCCTTTTTTAACGCCAGCGAGCACAGCCCAGCTCTGCGTGTGAAGATGGAGCTGCCTCTGCCTCCTGTCTGATTTCTCCCCCTTTTCTGCTGTTTGCTCACTGCATCTGCCTGAGCTGTCACCTCTGCAGGGACTTGCTGCCATCAGCTGGGGCTGTGACAGCTCCCACACCAGCTCAGCATTCCTGAGCCCATCCTGGCTGGAGCTCACTCTCCTGCTCTGTCCCCTGCCGTTTGCTTGTCCTTACCCCTAGAGCCCCTCTCACATTTTTTCCAGGGATGTGCTTGCAATTTTTTGTGGGTTCTGGCTGGAAGGATGATCCCTTCCCCTTTTCTCTCATCATGGCCACACTTCCTGGAGCTCTTGGCAGGGGGATTGGATAAATGATTCCAACCCAAACCCTTCAGTGAKCCTGTGAAATCTCTGTCCTCTTCATCCAGCACTTCCTGGCATGGGTGTAGAGTGATGAGCTTTCCATGGAATGGAGTGGAAACATCATCACTGAACCCCATGGTGGCTCAGACAGRGCTTGCACCAATCCCTCCCTGTCMTGTYTTTTGGGRCCTCTCCAGGTGACCTGTAAAGACAAATCCCACTGTGCAGAGTGGCCTCTGAGCTTTTGCTGTGGTCATGGCAGGCTGGCAAGGGGTGACCAAAGGCCTGAGAGCAGGAGGAGAGCCACCATCAGAGCTTGGGCAGCAGCCACACCTCCAGTTTTGGGCACAAATTGGGCTGCTAGCAGTGCAAATGCACCTCTGCTCCCAGGGCCTTTCCAGCATGAGCAGAAAATGGGATGTTCTGTCTCTGGAGCGTGGTGGCTCCCATCCTACCTCACCCAGGAGCTGCTCTGTGCCTGCTTTTGATGCTTTGCCTCCTCCTGACCCCTGGCAGATGTCACACGTGGCCAGCCTGGGCTCCTGGGGACAARGCTGAGCTCAGGAGAGCTGGGCAGTGTCTGAGTCCCCAGTGCCATGKCCCCGCTGCGCCTGCGTGCTTTTGATCTCCCCTCCGTGTTTCTCTGTTCTCCTGATGAAAATAATTAATCAGGTTATTTTTCTAAGTCATCCTGCAGCTTTACAGGGACAAGGCTTAAATAAGGATTCTCTTTAAAGCAGAGCTGTGTTAAAATAGCTGTGTGCCTATAAATATCTCATTGCTTCTATATTTATTCTCCAGCTCAGTGCAGGAGGTTCTACAGTTGAATATGAGATATATTTTTATTTTTTTTGGATTGTTGATGCAGCTGGTATCTTAACAGCAAGGCTGCCTTCTCCAAAGGATGCCCTGGGTATAACTTTGGGTTTCTTGTGTTTCCTAGTTGTACAAATTCCTCTTGTCTTTGAAAGGAGCTGGCTCCTAAGAATCCTCCAGAAGCAGAGATTTGCACCAGACCCTCCTGTGGGCACTATTTTTAGCATAACTTTATTTTTTTTGACCAGAGCTGCACTCTGATCAGGATTTTCCAAAGAGCCCAGGAGAGATAAATCCCCAAATCTCAGCGCTGTGGGAGCTGCAGGTGCCTTTGAAACCCTGCCCCTCTGGTGATTAGGGCAGTGACTTGGTGGCTCCTAAGCCCTGCTCCTGCAAGGTGCTGCGTGCTGGGAGAATTGTGGCTTAGGGCTGTGAGCTCTGAGAAAGGCTYTGCAGGCACTGGGGGCTCTTGTTGGAGGCTGTGCAAGGATTGAGATTCCAGGAGGGTTGGGATATAGGGGTCATTTGTACAGCTCAGGGACAGCTGCCAGGGCAGCATGGTTTGGTCCTGGTGTGCTCCAGGGAGTGATGTGGGGCAAGATGTCCTGATAGAGCTGGGCCTTCTCCTCCACCAGGCTTAAACATGTCTTAAACAAAACACCATGTCTTTTGTGTCCCCCAGCAAAAAGAAAAATAGACCAAAAAATGTAATTACTGTTAGGAGTAACCAGTATTACTAGTGGGATTAAGGAGGAAGRTGTTGGATGGGTGAAATGGGGGAATTTGAGAGTGGCTGGCCCGTGACAGCAGAGGGGACAAGAGCCCTGCTGTGACCAGAACCAGCTCAGAGCTCTGTAAGATTGCCCAAGAGAAGAGAAACAACGACAAAACCTGAGTAATACTAAAGTGGGATTTTCCACCTCTATCCTGGTTTGGGGTCACCTCTTCCATCACACATCCACCAGTTATCTTTAAATCCTCTGAGTCACCAGCTCARACTCTTTTGGGGGGGCTTTGGACTCCCAAACTCATGTCAGTGTTCAAGTTCAGCAGAACTGCTTAAACCTAGGGCTTCCTAAAGCTTGTGGTGTTCCCTGTGCCAGCTCTGCACCTTCCCCTGTCCCTKAGGAACTGGAAATTGTGGGCACTGAGGTGTAAAATTTCAGCAGGAAATCTGTCCCTGCTTCCATTAAACAGTGAATCATCATTGTCTTTAGAGCATGGAAATGAATGTGGAGAACAGGCAGGTGTCTTCTCCAGGAGGTGTCACTGAGTCCTGGCTGCTTTTCCTTGATGTCATCAAGTCTAAAATAGATTTATGGCAAGGATTGGATTAAAAGAAYGCTTCCCACCCCAGTGGTGCAGGCTCTTCCATCAGCAAGGACCAGGAAGCAGAGCAGGACATGTGCAGTACCCCATGGGCAGGCGCAGGTGGGAAGGGACATCCTGGACCTWGCTTTGCAGAAGAAAGATGGGGACAAATCAGGAGGTGACCACGTCCATCCCTCCATCCTAAAGGCGTGTGAGGAGCTGCACATCCCAGCTCCTGCTGCAGGGCTCTCATTCCTTCCTTCCACACTAAAATYCCAGCGTGGGAGCCTGCTCTGGAGGGCAGAACATGTGACAGTCACACCATGGGGAAAATTCACCCTGCATTGGGAGGAGCAGGGGGCTGAGCAGCTGCATTGGGAGGCTGCAGGGACACAGTGCTGCTCCCACCAGCACAGCAAATCCAGCGAAGGCAAAGGCCCCTTTTCCCTTTAAAGCAGATCTCTCCCGATGTTAAAACCTCCCAAATTCAGATTAAATATAGCAAAATTCAGAAATCAAACCTGCTTGCAGCACCTGCTTGGGAATGACTTAAGTGGAGGGGTATTAACATTTTAAGACTTGCTGCTGCGCTGCTGATGGAGGATTTAAAAAAATATAATAATTACTGTTGTGGGTTTTTAGTTGGTTTTTTTTTTCCTTTCTGCTTGGTTTTCAGGATTGGTTTGTGTTTAGTGTGCGGCCTAATTGCGTAATTACACGATAGACTGGAGTAGAATTTAGTGTGTGTAATACCAGTTATAAAGAAGAGCCCTAATTATGTAGATCTTCTCAGGTAAATAATACATCAGGGGCATGGAGTGGCCTAATTACTGTTCTGAAAACCTGCCTAATGACTAATTTACTTGGAATTTCAGCACGCTTTTGATAAGGTCCCTCATAAGCAACTGTTAAGGAAAATAAATCGAGAAGGGATAAAATGTTTTGCTGTGTTTTTAAATAAGCCAGTTAAGCCACGGGGAAGCAGCCACTGCCTCYTGATCCAGCATCTCGAGGAGAGGGAAGATGCCCTGGCTGCCTCCTGCTCTGGGGCCAAAGCTGTCGTGTTCCTGATCCTGCTTTGCCACGAGCTCCAAGGGAGGCTGCTGCCACTAAAAATGGGATTTGTGGGTCAATTCCCAGCTCCTTGGAAGAAGCACATCCATGTCCACATAGCCCCTGGCACTTGCAGTAGTTGTGGTGTTGGGCATCCGAATAAGTTTTGAAGATCTGTGCCAAAATTGGATAAATCCAGGAAGAACYAAACCTGGAGTTCTCCCCAGGCACCAGGGGAGTGAGGGCAATCCAAAAGCTGGAGCAGCTTCCCCAGGACTGGTTTCTGGTGGATCTCATGGACTTCCCCCATGAGGAGGGAAATCCAGAGCTGGGACCAGCAGTTATTCCAAGGAGTGTGTGAGATGCTGCAGTGAGGGGAGCCTGGCTTTGCACCTGCCCCAGGAGGCTCTGGCAGCAAGGACAGGTCTGCCCAGAAAACGGGGCTGGGGAAGGGATCCSTGGCTTGGAGCAGGCAGCAGTGCTTCTCCCAGCAGCACAAGGGAAAAGAGGAGTCACATAAAGCAAAACCCAGCTGTGCTGCAGCAGCAGATCGAGGGGCCTGCAAACAAAGGCGATGCTCCTGGGCAGAGAGGGAGAGGAGGCTGGAGAAACTGCTGATCCATGGAGTGAAGAACGAGGTGCAGAYGTGGCTGTCCCGTGGCCCCCTGCCTTTCCACATGGATTTTCAGGTGCTTTGATTATCCAGCAGGGAATGAAGGCTCAGCTTTGCGCTGGGGACCTGGTGTCACTTCATCTGTGGGCCAGGGGGACACTGGGACCCCTGCTCTGCTGCCAAATCCCTCCACCAGAGCTGGAGGGAGCCACAGTTTGACTTGGCTCTGCAATCCAGAGCTTTCCCTCCCACCTTGTCTTTCTGTGCCTTCATTTGCTGATTTCCAGAGGTGAAGGAGACATTTTTGATGCTGCTGCTGATAATGGTAATAGGGGAGATGGGTGCCAGATTAATTCCTGAACTCTCTAACAGGATTTAAGCTAAAAAGAGAGGAAGGCTTTTTTTTCCTTCCCTCCTTCCCTTTCCCTTCCTCCTTTTCAGATATTTCCTGTGCTGGGGATAACAACACCAAGGAGTGTTAAATTGGCTCTGAATGTCCACCCCTGGCTGTCCACATTCTTGTAACGWTTTCATTAGCTTGAATTATCCACGTTATTTTCTTGTAATGGGATTAGCCATCCTGGAGTCAGCTGAAGTCCTGCAGCGGGAGGCGGGAGGGCCCTTCTGCTGCGTATTCCATTAACTCCCTCACGCAGGGGGTGGAACTGGCCATGGCTCAGCCCAGGGGCAAAACCATTTGCCAGGGTCCTGCCTTCCTCAAGGAGGAAGAAAGAAAAAAAAAAAAAAGGATCATTATTGTATTTTTTTTTCCCCTCCCCATTTTAATCAGCAAATGGGTGCAGAGGCAGAGACTGGCAGGGCCGTCGTTGTCTGAAGGGGGAAGGTCCTGTTTGGGRAAAGAATGAAATGCCAGGAGCGTTGCAAAGGGATTGAGTGAATCCTGAGGCTGTGCAGGGAGAGCAGGGAAGGGCTTGTGTGTGTTTTGGGCTCCTCATCCCTGCCCAGAGCTGTTTGGGATGAGCGGCCACGCTGATCTGCCTGAGCCCCAGCCATGGCTGCCAGCAGTCAGGGGGATTTGGGCATAGCAAGGCACCAAGAGCAGAGGAGGAGGAGATGGTGGCAGTAGATGCAACCCAGGAGAAGGCTGGCAGCCTTGGTGAAGGTTTTCATAATCAGTTTTTCAACATGATTTTGTTTTTCTTGAAGGAATATAAACCACAGAGGGGGATTTTGGACTGCTCTGTGCAGTGGGACCTCTGCAGAACACTCAGGGTGGTTTTTGTGGTTGTTCTCCAAGATGTTCTGTGTTTTGGGCAGTGGGCAGATYCATGGTGTCAGTTGTGCTTTGCCCCTCAGAATGTGGCAACCCAAGAGTCCTTGATCAGCTCATGGCTTGGGGTGCCCCAAGATCAAGTCAGGTGAACACAGCTGTGTGTTTGGGACTGGAAAATCCCCATCAGGGATGGACAGGTCTGGYCTGTCCCAAGGATTTTGCCATTTAAATGCTGCTCTTTGAGACAGGGAAGGAGTTGAAATGGAGGGAGCACTTCCCAGCTGGAGAAACTGTTCCCTGTGAGGGTGGGCAGGCCCTGGCACAGGGTGCCCAGAGCAGCTGTGGCTGCCCCTGCATCCCTGGCAGTGYCCAAGGCCAGGCTGGAYRGGGCTGGGAGCASCCTGGAACAGTGGAAGGTGTCCCTGCCATGGCAGGAGGTAGAACTAGATGGGCTTTAAGGTTTCTTCCAACCAAAGCACTCTGATTCCACATTCACCCTGATCTGGAGGTACCTGTCCTGTGAATGAGCAGCCTTCACAGCTGCCTGGAGCTGTGGGGTTCTCTGGATGATGCCTTGGGAAGGCTGACCTGGAACAGAGACTGGGCAGAGCTGGAGAATAAAGCAGATATTTATTGAAAGGCCTCTAGGACACACCTTGGGCAGGACAAGAGCCTGGCCAGGGCTACACCCAGGGTGGACTGAGAATGGTCACAAAATGAACCCCAGGTCACACTTTTATAAGTTTGGGTCCATTTGCATATTGGGGTTTAATTGTCCAATTACAGCTTCAGGTTATGAAGTCCCATCCTTGTTTCTCCCTTCAGCCCACCCATATTTGTGCTTTTGGGCCTGAGAGTTGTCCTTGGTCTTCAGCAGGGAAAGGATTTGTTTTGTGTCCCTGCTCTGTGCAGAGAGCCCATGTGCACTCACTGTGAGCCTCAGAACTGCACCCAAGGCAGCACAGAATCTGAAAAACATGAAAGCTAAACCCAAGGCCTCATGGACACCATGAGGGAGGAAGGCAGGGGATGGAGGAGTTTTTCTGGAGCCCACCTGTATTCCCACTCTCCCGTGCCCCATGGCCTCTGGGCTGTGTTGGTGAAGGATGTGCAGGCTCCTTCTGGTGCCCAGGCAAAGCCAAGTGAGCCATGGATTGTCTCCCGAGCTGGAATGTGCAGTTTAATAGCAATATAATGTCCTATAATTAGCAGGCAAAGGACTTGCCTCCCAGCTGGCCTGTGCCAGAAGGATATAATTACAATCCCAAGGAGTGATGTGCCTCTGACCTGCAGCCAGCTTGCAGCGAAGAGGAGAAATCTCCTTTTCCTCCCTGTGTTCAGCCAGGGAAGCGGGATGGCAGCTGGAAGAGCTGCCAAAGCAGCAGGAGAGCAGCTGAGAGCCAGCACTGCCATGGAGAAATGTGGCTGGCAGGGAGGGGATGTCCCTGCTGGCATCTCTGGGATGCRCCCTGTGTTTCTGCTGAGCTTGGAATGGGTGAGCTGTCACAGGAGAGCTCGTGGCCATCTCTGTTCTGCAGCCCTGTGGGTCRTGGCTCAGCCAGGGCCAGCACAGGCTTTTTTCTGGATTCCCAGCAAATCTGGATGGGCACAAAACAAAGGTCCTCATGTAGGAAATAGGAGGTGCAGTGTTTGTGGAGGCTGTCATCCCTCCCAGCCAACAGCAGGAAAACGTGCCARGCCCTGGGAGAGCGAGGCATGAGAACAGATCTGGCAGCCTGGCTGGCAGGGCCTGCAGGGACAGGGCAGCCCAGGCACAGCCACATCCTCCACACCTCTGCCCTCCCCTCCTGCTCCTGCTTCCACTTGGGATTTCAGAGAATAGCTGTTGGGCACCCTTTTTCATGGATCTGTGGGAAGGAGGCTGGGAGGTGTTGGAGCATCCATGTGCATGGCAGGTCACCAGGGGCTCTGCCATCACCTTCCTGTAGGAATTGTGAGCAGCTCCATGGGGCTTTCACAGGAGCTTTGGGATTGCTGCACACCTTGGCCGCACTGAATTCCCATCCCAGTGTGGTGCCACCAGGAGCTGTGGGGGTGTGCTGCCAGGAATCCAGCTCCAGGCCAGGCACAGGGGTCTGGTGAGCTCATCAGGACTGAGGTGCAGGTCTTGTGCAAAGTTAAGCCAGGCTGACTGCAACCAAGTCATCGTCCCAAGCCTGAAAGGGCTTTGCTCCCACAACCACTGGGTCCTTCAGCCCTGGTGCAGGGGGCAGGGATGGGTGGCTGAGTATAAATTCAGAAACCACTCTGGTTTCACACTTACTGATGCTGGAAACTTCTCTGTAAACCATCCTGCTTGAGGGAAGGAACCTGGCCTGGTGCTGTGCTCTGTGCTGGCAGCAGGATTGCTGATCTCCACTCACTGAGAGCAGAGAGGCACCAGCACCCAGAGGAACTCCCACCCTGGGCTGCCTGTGGGGTTTTTTGCTCCATCTGTGCCCATCAGARCTGTGTGCTGGAAGGAGAAGGAGCTGGCAGTGCCACCAGGTCTGACTTGCTGTGACCCCCCTGCCTCCACAGCCCCTGGGAGCACATTTTCAACCAGCTCCATSAGACCTTATGGAAAAGCCGCTTTCTTCCCTCCCTTGCCAGCATGCTCTGGTGTCACCTGGGTGATGTGCTCTGTGTTTTCCCTCCTGCCATCCCCACTCCCGTGCCTTTGCCCGTGGTGCAATCCATGCCTGGCCATGCCTGGAGCCTGGATGTGGCTGGAGTGGGAGCGAAGGTGGCAGCACCTGCCTTCCCCCTGCCTGCCTTCCTTCCCCCTGCCTTCCCCTGCCTTCCCCTCTGCCTTCCCTGGCTAAGGGAGCTGCCACTGCGGGGGGTAATTGGGTTTCCTCCTGCCTGTGCCTCTCTCTCCCCCCCAAATCCAGGGGAAATAATTGGAAAGCAGAGGTGTGAGTCTGTGCCTGGCACCGCAGAGGAGAACATTAAAGGCCGGAGCTCCGCGCTTCATTCKCAGCTCCCGGGCTGGTAATTGCTGTGTTGTGCTTTCTAATTAGCGCCGCAGTGGGGGGGACGCCGTTCCCCTGCGTGGCCCCACTGGGGTCAGCCCTGTCCCCTCGGCTTCCCTCACCCCTCCACCTCRCCTGTTCCCCGGATCCATCCCTCTGGAAGGCGCTGCTGGCTCCCAGGGCCCAGGAGAAGCTGATGGCCAGCCCTGCTTGGGCCTCCAGTCCCTGCACACCTCTGCACGAGTGGCTGCTCTGAGCTGGGCAGGAAGGAAGGGCGG
>CADDXX010000864.1:171683-185590 GCA_902810485.1 Alauda arvensis
CAAACACATGCCGGAGCCGGGGAGTAAAACCCTGCAGGATTAGCGTGGCATCCGCAACCCTGCCACGTTCTAATCCCGTGGTAATCCCCCTCCCGGCCCACCCCGCCGGCTCTGCCCATTGTTTAAAGGAAGCAAATGGGATCGTTAGCGGGCGAGCCTTAACCAGCTTGGAGCGGCAGAACGGAAGGAAGTCGAACCAATTCGCTTCCCCACCCTCCTGGGTTTTGATTTTCCCCTCGCTGGATAAGAGGGGGATGCTGCTGGAGCTGGTGAATGTGGGGGATGCAGTGGGGGGGATTTCCCTGCCAGACCCCCGGCAGGTCCTGCTGTGCTGAGGGATGCTCCCTGTGCACCCAGCATCCCATATCCAGCTTTYCCTCTGCTGTGCAGCCTCAGCACTGTGGGATCTCCAGGAGGCTCTGGTTGGGGAGGGGTGGCAGGTGCAGGACACGCTTCCCACGGTGGGTTTGGGAGATGAGACCACCTTTGATGCCATTCCAAAGGGAGCAGAGGAAAGGAGAGGGAGAACTGCTGAGCTGGCACCTTCCTCCGGGGTGGATTATCCCTTGTGCCTTGGGGTGATTGGACTGGGAAGAGCTGCTGGAGGGTCTTGGGGTGGCACCTTGTGGCCCCCTGGGTGCCCTGGGCTCGGTGGGGTGGGTGCTGGGAGGGCAGCAGGGTCCATCAGCACCCTCATCCCACTGCCATCCCCACAGCCCCCGGGGAGAAGGGAGGCAGCTTCTGGCTCTCTGTCAAGGAATTAATTGAAAAATAAAATCATTAGATGGGAACTCCAGAAATGCAAAATTGTTGGGAGTTGGGGGGAGGCGGAGGGGGGGGGGGATGTGAGCTTTTGTCAGGTTAATTTCTTCTGTATTGATGTTTTGTGACATTTACTTGTTGTTTATCTCCCGCAGCAGCTGTAATACTAAAAGAAAATGCACAGCTTGTTCCATTTATTTATTTTACACCTTTTCTTTAGTCCTATGGTATGTTTGTTTGTTTGAGAAACCCAGCGAGGCTTTTGATGTCTGMAAGCAGGATTTAAACAGCTGTTCTCCATGTGCTGCGAGCGAGCYGGGGAGCCAGGGGGGGAGAGGGGGCTGTGCCACGGCTCCTGCCGGGAGGGCACTGCCTGCCCRGCAGAAAGGAGGATGGCAGCCTCAGGGCAGGCACCAAATGGCTTTGTCACCTTTGTCACCTCGGTTCCAGGATGTTCCCTCGGGTGCTGGCAGCCCCCCGGGGCTCCCCCATCCCCTGCATCCATTGGGAAGGGTGTGTGTGCATGGGGCTGAGTGCCAGGGGAGCTGGGCAGTGCCAGGACAGCGCTGTGGTGTGGGGCAGGAGGGACAAGGCAGGGACACCATCCCACCGAGGTGAGGGATGTGCTGGTGTGGGGTGGTCTCAGTGAGGCTGTTGGTGCCCTGCCCAGAGCCCTGATGGACCCCTGGTTATGCTTGCAGCCACTCTTCCCCAGGGAAATGGTGAATTCCACGGGGAATTGGGGTCAGCAGGAAGGGTTGGCATCACCATCACCTCTCTGGATGCTGTTTGCTCCCAGCCTGTGAGCTAAAGCAGCTCCTGGCAGGACCTGGCTGGGGAGGAGAAGTAGATGATAATGGATGACCTCCACCTGGAAGGGTCTCCTGGCACCTCCAGCCCCCTCAGCCCCTCCCAGGTGCCTGTGTGAGGGTCCAGGTTGTAATTTTTGCTTTTCTTTTTGCCCCCTTCTCTCCCACCCGGGCCTGGACAGACTCCCCAAAGAAGAAGAAACGATCAGAGGTTTTGAATGAAATCATGGAGCACCTGGAAGAGGAGGACAATAACAAAGATGAGGACATGTAACAGCTGCCTGGGCYCTGCTGAGGTGGGTACTGGGGCAGTGGGGTGGGCACAGCTGCCCCTAAATGTCACAGTGGCCTGGCTTGCTGCAGGGTTGGTATCACCAGAGTGGGGGGAAGGTGGAATTCCAAAGGATCAGCAGCCTCCAAGCACAGATCCCACCCTTTGCCTCTCCCCGCTGTGACCCCACAGGCTCCTGGCTGTGGTGCCAGGGGTTACAGCCCAGATTTGGGCTCGGTTTGGGCCCTGTGTTGAAGTGAGTGCAATGCCCTGGCTGTGTTCTGTGTGCTGCCCTGGCTGCTGGCATCCCCACGGGAAAGGCAGCAGGAATCACTGTCAGGGTGTGAACTGTCCCTCCCTGTGGCTGGGGGAGAACAGATGGGCTGCCAAAAAATCAAAAAAAATGGTCAAAAAATCAAAGTGTGTTTGGACACCACCCTGCAGCTGCCACATGTCACAGATAGTTTGGCAAAGGCTCTTTTCCCTGCCAGCACCAAAAACTCCGTGGCTTCTCTCCCTCCAAAAGCACCACACCCCGAGGTGTGAGAGTCCTGGCTGCCATCACTCCTCCTTGGTGTGTCTTGGGGTGGCATCTCAAGGCTGGAAAATATGGGCTGGCAGGAGGGAGCCAGGATGAAATGGAAACCCTRCAGTCCTGTCAGCCCCTCTCACCTTTTCAGGACCCCTGAGCTCACCCTGTGTGGGTTCAGGAGAGGTGAGATGGGCTCGTGGTGTGCTTTGTGTGTGTTTGTGCCTCACTGGAAACCCTGGGTGTCTGACAGGAGCCCTGTTCCCCTCACCTGAGCTGGGTTCACCCAGCCCTGCCTGCTCCAAGCAGGGCTGCTCTGCAGGCGGTGCCAGGGCTTTGGGATAACATCTGTCCAGCTGTGACCTGGGGRTGGCTCCAGCTGKGYRGGGCTGGGCRGGGCTGGAGGGACAGGACACACAGTGCTGCYCACAGCCCAGCCCTGTGCTCACAGACGTGTCCCACCACAGCTTTCCTGCTGAATTCCCAAAACACTGAGGCTGCAGTGCCAGGCTGAGCTGCTCAGGGACCAGAGGTGTGACAGCCCTTGCTGGCTCCCCAAACTGTGCTGCAGCTCCAGAGCCCTGCTGCTGCCACTTCCCAAACCCTGCAGCAGCCACTCCTGCCAGGCCTGGSAGTGCTGGCTCAGGGGGACACACCAAAATTCAGGGATTGCCCTTTGGGATGTCTCAGGGCTGTGCTGTAAAGCCCTCATCCTGCACAACCAGCTGTGCAGCAGGTGGGGAAACTGAGGCACAGGTGTGGAAGCAGCGCTGCCAGAGGGGGTGGCAGTGTCACCAGAAGTGGTGACAGGCTTCATTCCCCTTTCTTTGCTTGGCATTGCTGAGTGGCATTGCTGTCCCTGTTCCCCACTGCCCTCACCCCCTGCCCCACCACTGGAACAGGGGGTCACTGCAGGGAAACTCCAGCCTTAGGGAAATTCAGTTCCAGGTTGTAATTTTTTACAATTACAAACATCCAGCAGGGATGTTGGAGCATCCTGGCTGTGCCCATGTCCAGCACAGAGGGCACAGAACCACGCAGGGTCCCCTCCAGCATCACCCAGCACATGATTTCAGCAGAGCTCTGCAGCCTTGCAGGTTGGGCTTGGATTTTCCTGTGAGGTTTTTTTTTTTTTTCCTCCTTCTTTTTTTTTTTTTTTGCCTCTTTCCCTTCATTGTCTTTTGTGGCAGGGCAGGTTTCTTGCTGAGTGTCTCTGAGGTCTGCAGCGGCGACGAAAAGGATTAGCACAAGCAGAGCATGTAGGCTTTAGAGAACAGAGCAGAGTTTGGTTTCAACATCTAATTCAATTTGTTCTGCCGAGATTGAAATATGAAATGGTTGCCAGTCAAACGTTCAAAGGGGGAGGAGGGAGGAAAGAAGAGAGGGAGCCTTCTCAAATTTAAATTTTAATGAAAATTAATTTAACCCTTTGATATGTTTTAAAACGTGTTATTTCCCAAGCTGGGAACAGGCTGGAAAACATTCATGAGGGTTTTTTTTTTCCTTCCCCTGTACCTTCAAACATAATGAAGATTTTCTTTTTCCCTTAATGATACTTATCTTGTGGAGCAGTTTGACATTGGTTAATTTTTCAGGCAATTTGGTATCAAGGAAATCTGTTTGATGTGAGCAGGGGGGGGCTGTGTATGTGTACACAGATAKATATGTGCCTGGACATTAATTATGGAAGTGCTGATCACAGCTCTGGAGAACAGTTGGAGTTAATTCCTGCTCCACTTCTTTGTTACGTCCTGAGAATCCCACACCCCTAAAATTACAGCAGGAATTTCCTAAAAACGAGCCTACACCTGAATTCAAACGATCACTTTAAGCAGGTCTGCAGAAATCCAGCACTCCCCACTGGCTGTTCTCTTCCTTCCCCCTGATCTGAAGCAATCCTAATGATAAAATAATGCAAACTCTCTCACCTGTACATGGAGCTAGAGCAGGGAGCAGCCTCCCCCTGAACCTCAGCAGTGCTGCTGCAGTGCTCTTGGTTTGCTTTGGGAGGGGCCATAGTTTCTTTGCTGTTCCTCAGGAAGGTTCTGTCTGTACCAAATGATTTCCCACTGATTGGGCACTGGGCTGGGATCAGCTGTAGCCCTGTCCCCTTTGYTCTGCAGGCTCCTGACACCCCAGGGTCGGTGTCCCTGTGTGTGCCTGTCACCCCCCAGCTGCCCTGGGCACAGGCAGGSTGTGATGTGCTGCTCTGGGTGTCCTTTTTGGGGGCTCAGTGCTGTGGCCAGGCTGTGCTGGTGGCAGAGAAGATGAGCAGCTGCCAGGCAGAGTGACCCATGAGCCCTGGCTCTGCAGATGGGAGCTCTGGGGCTGTGCTCAGCTCTGCTCTCCCCACCAGAGAGCTCAGATGAGTGGTTTACACTCAGTCCTGGCTGCTGGGGTACARKKCAGGGTCCCTGGGGGGKTTTGGGGCCCTCTGCCTTGGCCRGTGGGTTTCTGTCAGGGTGTGACAGCTTCATCCAGGGCCAGAGCCAGCGAGCTGGACCRGAGCAGGAGCTGCTGCAGCTGCTCCCCAGGCACTCTCCAGATCCCCCTCCCCAGGGCCAGCTCTGCAATTGGATTAGGATATTATTCAAATGCAGCTTTTTTTACTCAATGAGAGGGTTAAGGGGTTTTCATGTAGAAGCAGCTCTCCCTCATTGCTGCCTGTTGCCAGAGGCCTGTGTGGGCTTTTGTCTCCTCACGGGGACAGCCAGCAAAGCAGGGCAAGGCACAGAGGATCTGCAGGGAGTGCTGGGCACTGCCAGCCCCTCTGCTGTGCCCTGTGAGTGCCCAGAGKGACCCATTCCCTTTGGAAAACTCCTGAGCACCACCTGTGTTTTCCCCTCTGTCCCAGGGACAGGCAGGCAGCACCTGTGAGCTCTTGGTGGTTTCTTTTCATCACCACTGCCTCCAGGTCAGGAATTCCAGCTCTTCCCATCCCTTCAGGCCCATCTTGCCTGGTCTCCCTCCCGGATGTTCCCATGGGATGAGATCTGGGCAGCACTGAGGGGCCAAGCAAGCACCAGGGGTGCCACAGGAGGATCCTGCATCCCCCGTGTCCTGCCTGCTGCTGGCTCCTGAGCTCTGGAATCTCCAGAGGGAGCTTCTGCTTGGACTTCAGGAGGAGTTTGCAAATGCAGATTGAGAGAGTTGGCTTGGATGCTGCCTGGGAGATTTTGGGGAGCTTCTCCTGAATCCCAGAATCCCAGGAGAAGGGAGTAGGAAGGGACCAATATTCCTGGGTCACAGCGTGTCCAGTGTTTGGCAGCACATTCCAGCACCCAGCAGCACCTTGCAGAGCAGGAAATGCAGCAGGAGGAGGAGGAGGCAGCGTGCAGCTTCCCTGCCTGAGGCACTGTGCCTCCTGTTTTCCCTAAATAAATGCACTGGAGAGGAGGAGAAACCGCATGGCCGGGCTTGAGAGCTCAGCCCTCGCCAGCCATGAATAATAATCAGGCTCAGTAATTCGCAGTAAATAGGGATCCAAATTGGCTAATCAGGGAGGCTTTCACCCCAAACTGGAGCTGGGAAGGGAGGGGGTGTGCAGGGTGTGACCTGAGCCGGTGACAGGCGGGAAGTGATGCAGGGAGCTGGGAAGGGTCCTGGAGAAGGGAGTGYCACCTCCCCTGGGAGCTGCAGGAGCACGGTCCCTGCTTTCCACAGGCCATAATCAGCGAGTGCCATGCCAGGTTTGTGTCTCTGTCCCAGCCCCAGGACCGTGCTGGGCTGCTGGGGATGAGTGGGGACCAGGGGGGTGCAGAGCCATTGTCACCATGTCCCCACATGTGGCATCATCCCCAGCTCAGGGGACAGAGGGGGAGGGCAGTGAGGGCTGTGCTGTGTGTCAGGAGAGGTGATCTGGGGGGAAAATCGTTTTCTTTGTGTTCCCTCAACCAAACTTTGGCATTTCTGGTTCATTTTCTSCTCTAGGAGCGAGCGGGGCAGGGGCAGGAGCTGTGTTCAGGGGCAGTGGGGTGGGGCTGGGGGTCCTCAAGTGCCAGCCTCTGACAGGGAGGGAACATCCCATGGACACCCCCTGTGAGCAGGGAATGGCTCCCAAGTGCCCAGCACTGAGCAGAGCAGTGACAGGCAGAGCCCTCCCTGCTGCCTCCCAGCAAATGTTCTTCCAGCAGCATCTGAGGGCACTGTTGGATCAAACAGAGATAAACCCATGGAAAAACCCCTCAGCCCAGACCCCCTGCACACCTCAGGCCATGGTTTGGGCTCTATAAATACATGGAATAGGAGGTGGAAGTGCAGCTGATGAGGAGCTGGAGGAAGGCTGTCCCTGCAAGGTGTTGTGCAGCTGCTGAATGGCTTTGGGAATGCAGGAGGAACCTCCAGCCACGTTCCCAGTCTCAGCCCCAGCACACAGAGCATCACGCTGCTGCTTGCCTCCTTGTGCAGCTCTCCAGCAAGGAGTGGCTCTGCACTCACCTAAAGCACAGCAGCTCTGTCCAGGGGGGATTTCCCTCCTGCCCTTTCCCTCCCTTTCCCCACCTCTCCCCTCCCCACACACTCAGRGAATTCAGCCCCTGGGAGGGATGGAGCAAACAGAGCTCCTTGAGCTCCCTTTCCCCTGTGACTTGGCTCCTGGAAGTGGCAGGGGGTTTGGGATGTGCACTGCTTTTCCTTGGGGTGTGCTGGGTGCTGCTTGGTGCCTCAGCACCTCAGAGCTGCTGGCCAGAGCCTCCCCATCCCTTCCCTGCAGCYTCAGCCACCCCTCACAGCCCAAAACTGCAGGTGGGGTTGGCAGGGGTAATAAGGGCAGCTTTGTAAGCCATGAGAGATGGAGAGAAAAGCAGGCTCCTGCCTCTCCCACATCTGGTGATCCCAAATCTTTTTGGAGGTGAGTGTAGTCCCTGTTAGCAGCCTGCTGCTGGTGGGGCAATCCAGCTGATGGATTTCTACTCCATCAGCTTGGAAACCAGATCACAGAAGGCAGAAATCTCTCCAGGAGAGATCTGGGGCCAGGCAGCCATCCCCTCAGAGCCATCCTCTGCCCCCAAAACCTGGCAGCAAAGCCCAGGCCTAACCTGAGCCTCAGCAAGGCTGAGCCCACGCTGGAGCTTCACACCTGTCTGGGACAGGGATCTCTCCTGGTGTTTTGGACAAAGCATTCATTTTTTCATTTTGTGGTTTGGTTTTTAAGCTGATGACGTAGAAAACTTTTAAATTTCTTTTCTCCCCAGGCTGTGGGTGGGTGTATGGATGAGCTGCTGCCATGGCTCAGCCTGAGGCAGAGCCAGCCCATGGGGTTGCTTTGGTGGCCCCAAAGTCTCGGTGACACCCAGTGAGGAGAGGCAGGAACAGGCAGATTGCAGGCAGGAGCTGCTGTAATTCCATTTTCAGCCCCGTGCACCCCAGGAAACAGCAGGGTGGACTGTCCCAGGAGCAATTCCAGCCACGTGGCAGAACTGCAGGGCTGCAGAGCGGGGTCCCAGCCTGTGATAACCAGCACAGACACATCACCCCTGCAGCTGCAGGGCAGGGCAGGAGCTCCTCCTGCCAGGGATCCCTGCTGGAAAGCCAAACCTGGGAAGTTTCGTGTTTTAATTCAAAAAATGAGACACCAGATCAGCCCAGTGTGGTTCCAGCAGGGGCTCTGCAGGCCTGGGTGGCAGCAGGAGGGGCCACAGCAGGCAGGAGCCCTGGGCTTCGTTAGGATTCAGCCCTTGGAGCTCTCCTTTCCCTCTGATGGCTGAGTGTGATTGACACTTACAAATTACCCAGCCAAAAGTGTCGAGTCTTTGACCCCTGAGTAACATCTTTGGCAAGCCTGAGATTTGCCAGCATTTTGTCATCTAATTACTACAAATCCCTTGGAAATTCAGTGGCTGGTGAATTTTTAATGCGGGACAATCTCAGTGTGATGCACGGCCCAGATGGGCACGCTCCTTCCCTCTCCCCCCACTGCTGCCTCCCTGCCCTTCCTTCTCCTGCCTCCCTCCTTCCTTTGCTCCCCTTCCCATTCCTGATCTCCCTCCTGCCTCTCTGCATCCCTGTCCATGAGATCTCAGCCCCTCCTGGGCTCCCCACCCCCAGCCCAGCTCGTGTCCCCTTGCTGAGGGAGCTCCTACATGGAATTAATTTTATTTTTCCCCACCTTCCCAGGTCTCTGGCTGATGGATGGAGCAGGAGAAGCCTCCATGAGGAGCCAGCCCACTTGTTGCCAGCAGAGTCCTCTCGTGCTGTGAACCCMAGGGCTGATTTATGCCGTGTGTCCAGCTCCTGGAATTCCCAGCCTTTGGAACAGACTTTAAATTGAGAGAGGAAGGAAAGCCCTTGTCTGCTGGCAGCTCCTGAGCATCACTTCTTAAATCCAGGCAGGSAGTGATTCCCTTCATCTCAGCCCAGCCTGGGGGAAGAGGAMCCTGGAGCAATGGACACTCCCCTGCTGACCTGGGGGCTCTGACACAACCTGCCCTTAACATCTGAATTAAACAATTCCTGTACATTAAACCCCACATTCTGTACATTAAAAACCACATTTTTTTAGTTTCCCAAGCTGAGCCCCGTCTGGGTTTTGTTTAGCTTTGTTCCTTCTGCACAGCCAGGTAGTTTTTTGGGGCTGATGGGGAGATAAGAGCGTGTCAGGAGGGAGGCCCGGGCTTTGCTGCGCTGGGCTTTGTGCCTGTGTCATTCCTGTCCCTGCTCCCAGGCAGTYGCCTCCCGTCTCTCCCTCCCCAGCTTTCAAAGGGAAAGAGGCTTTGCTTTTCAACCAGGGTACTGCTTTACATATGTAGGCAGCTGATAAAGTATTTTCACTTCGCCCCTTTCCCCTCTGGGAATCGCTGTCTTACGGCAAAACTGTTTTGTCTGACAAGGGCTACAACAGATTACACGTGTTGGCTGCAAACACGGGGCCTTTTCTTACCCCCCTCCACCCTCCCCCTTTTTTTTTTTTCTTCTTAAAAAAAAAAAAATAGAAATCTTTATCTGTGCAGTGCCAGGAGGAGCTGTGCCTTCTGCCTCCAGCCCCCGGGAGCAGCCCCGTGTTGGGATCTGCTGGTGGCACCAGACCCCCCCTGGGAGATTGGTTTTTCTCACTGAGGTTAATTTGAGCCTGGATCCATGAAAATGCCACTGATTCCATCAGGGCTGAGCACTTCGGATGGGCTGGCTCAGGGTTTGGGGTGGGAGATTTTAGGAGCCCTCAGCATCCAAAAACGCTGCACCYACAGCATCCCTGGAGGTCAGAGTAATGTCCTTGTGCTGCTGAGGGCCCAACTCCCAGTGTCACACTCACAACCACACCAGGGAGCCACATTTCAGCAGCTCAGGGACATCCAGGACACTCCAACCCGTGGGCCAGGGGTTTCTCCCATCTCTAGCTGGATACATTTACAATCTGCTTTTCAAATCATTGAAAACCTTCAAACCCTCGGGTGGCACCAGAAGAGCTGAGAAACTCCTGCCCAGGTTTGTTCCCTGGCTCCATCTCCTGAGCTGCCCCTTCCAAAAAGCATCTCTTGTCCTGCCAGCAGCACGGAGGGAAGGGCTGGGAGAGGGTGGGGTTAAGCACCAGGGAGGAAGGGAACACCAGGATTCAGGGATGTTTTGCTGCACACCAGGGCTGAGACGTGCCCAGATTTCAGAGGGAGGAGAATGAGGGCACTGCAGTGGCTTGGAATGGGCACCCAGAACTGGGGGTGCCCCAGGGGTTTGGAGCCCTGGGAGGGGGCAGCTCATCTCCAACTCACCCAGGCTGGGCTGCTTTGGAAACACAGAAAACTCAGTGATGGGTGTGAAGGGTTGGGAGCTGGAGTCAGCCCGGGGTGATCCAGCAGTGCCAGCAGCTCTCCCTGTGCCAGCACTGATGGATCCCAGACACCTCTGGGGACCCCAGCGCTGACTCTGGACATGTCCCTGAGCTGTGCCACCACCCAGCACGCTCAGAGCCAGGGAAGAGCCTCAAGCACTGCATCCACCCAGCCTGAGGGGATGTCACTGACATTCCTGTGTGAGCCTCAGCAGCCCAGTCTGGCTCTGGGCACCCTGTGCTGGGCRTTTTCACACCCACGGATACCCAGAAGTGATGTCAATCCTTACCYGCTCTTTTCCAAATTTCCCCCTTTTTTTCCCCCCCATTTTCACATCTTACTCATGAAATCCCACCGAAGGARGAGGTCTGGGCCCAGGGAGCCCCTTGCTGATACTGAGCTGTGTGTTCTCAGCTGGGACCTGAGCAMAGGCAGCCCGGGGCCATCCCTGGGGAGAGCCATGGGTGGAAAACACGGGAGGAASCAGCTGAGAGCGACCCTGCCTCTTCTCTTGGTCTGTCCTTGTGCCTCAGTGCAGGCCATTCCCTTCTGGGGACATCCTCTRTGCCCTTTTCCAGCTTCTCCGTGCCCCACCGGAGCCAGGGATGGGCACTGCACCCTCCCCTGCCCATGTGGCTGCAGCCCTGCTCTATCCCATGCTCCTTTTCCCATCTTTTCCCGATGGTTCCTGACCCTCAGGCTCCCAGCACTTCAGCCCATGGCTGTTTCCTGCAGAAAGGGGAACACGGTGGGTCCCTGAGCCTGCTCCAGGGGTGGCACTGCTGCTCTGGACAGGGCCACCAGCAGCTCCCCAGGGCTGGAATCAGCCCGGTGCCCCGGCATTCCATGGATCCCCTGCTCCTGGGCGAGGCAGCAGCAATTAGTGCCGCCTGCTGCAGCAGGCAGTGCCCAAATGTCAGCGAACAGCAGAGTTACTGAGCCCTGCTTTTACCCCGTGTCTGCTCCCACAGTCTGTGTGGGTGTGGGAGGAAATCYGGGGGGGCTGAACCCAGCCCCAAAGCACCGGGAAAAGCCCCTTCCCCTGCCTCAGTTTCCCTTCCATCACCTCTGTAGGGGACCCACCAATCCAGGGGATGTGATGGGGGCCAGACCCTGCCCCGGGGGCTGCCAGGGATCCCCAAAAACCCCGGGTTCACCAGCTGGGCAGGGCCAGGGGGGCTCAGGGAAAACCCTCCGCTCCCATCTGGAGCTGCAAACCACATCAGCTGGAGTGGGCTGTCCTTGCTGGGGTGCCCACCCACGGGTGCCCGAGGCTGTGGGCAGGTTTTTGGGGTTTTTGGGGTTTTTGGGGCACAGGCAGGTCCCTCAGCAGGACCCTGCTGCAGCCTGCTTCCCATGCCTGCACCGAGCAGGGGAGGGAGAGAGCGGCACAAAGCGGGAGGGAAAGGACGTGTCAAATCAATCATATTTAAACAAAAGCCTCTTCGGCCCAAGGGCCCTTTTAAAAGCTGCTTATTTAATTAAAAGTCCCATTTTCCATATTTATGGCCCTTATTCAGTTAAATATTAACCGCCTGGGCCAGGGCTGGTTTATTCTTTGGGAAGAGGCAGAGTTGGGAGGTTCATTAGGGGTTTATCAGGCAGATGGATGGATGGATGGAGGGATGGAGGCATGTGGGACAGCTCGTGTGGGCTCGTGGCAGTGCCTGGGGACTGTGGGGATGACACCAGCACTGCCCTGTCACCTTCCAGCAGGACACTGGGTTAAAAATAGGGCAATTGTGGCTGTTGGGATGGCGTGGGAGACAAGCAGGGACAGCTCCTGCAGGAAACGGCCYGAAACACAACACCAGGCACAGTCTGTGCACCCAGCTCCCCCAGATTGTGGCAGAATAATCCTAAAAACACCTCTGTTTTTCCCTGGGGTCACTGGTTCCTGGCCAAACCCTCACCAGGACTGTTTTCCCCCAGGATATCTTTCCCAGCAGTGTGAGAGAACCACGGCTGTGCCAGACCCGGCTCTGCTGGGTTTTGACATCTCAGGGCTGGGCAGGACCTCACTGAGGCATCACCTGTGGTGTCACTGCTCCAGGCTGGCCTTTGGGACCTCTGGGGGACCCCTGGAGCCACGGAGCAGCTCAGCTGGCTGCAGTGAGTGCTGGTGGAATGAGGAGGAGCTGGAGTCCATGTTTGGGTTGGAAGGGACCTTCMAGACCRGGTGGTTCCACCGCTCTGCCAYGGGCAGGGACACCTTCCCTGGGATGGGGAAATCCATGGAGCAGAGGAGCAGCCGTGCTCCAGGAGGAGTCTGTGGGATCAATCCCTCCCCTGGTGCTCACCCTGCCCACGCAGGAGGAGCTGCAGTGTCCCCTCAGGGCCGGATCCTGCTTTGGGAGATGTCCCGGGACAGCTGCAGGAGGGTGCAGCTCACCCGGACAGACCAAAACCGTGCTCTGAGCTCTGTCCACCCTTCTCCCCTTAATTTTTTTGGGGAGCCAGCCATGAGCCCCGTGCAGCTCCTCTGCCTGCAGCGGGGGTGGGGGATGCAGGAGCATCACCTCCATGGGCACAAAGCCAGCCCTCCTCTTCTCTTCCCTCCCCAAAAACGGGACACGGAGCAGGCAGCGGAGGGGACCCTGCCTGCGGAGGGGACCGTGCCCGCGGAGGGGACCCTGCCCGCGGAGGGGACCCTGCCCGCGGAGGGGACCCTGCCTGCGGAGGGGACCCTGCCCGCGGAGGGCGGTGCCGGCAGGGCAGGGAATGAAACGGAGCCGGTGATTTCCTCCCGGGAGCGGGGCAGGGAGGAGGGTGGGGGGTTGGTGGCAGGAGAGGGAGAGACACCGGGTTATCAGAGAAGTGTGAAGACAATAATGCAATCTGACATTTCTGAAATGAGACCCCCCGGTTGCCCTGGCAACGGCTCACGTGGGAGCGGCTCCCGGGAGACGGCTCCGAGATGTGCTATAAATGATGTTTGATTAGAATTTAAATCATTTAGGCGGAGAGAAGATAGGCCTTTTGTCAGCGCGGGGACCCGCGGGGGTCACCCAGGCAGCAGCTGCCAGCGCGGGGGGCTGGCCCCGAGGGGTCACCCCGGGGATGGAGCCGGCCCCGCCGGGTGCGACCCCTCCGGCCGGGACAGGAGGGACCCGCCGGCCACTGCGAACGCGGGACGGATGGAGCACGGTGCCTCCGAGCCACCTGGAATGCACCTGGCATCCTCACCTGGCACCTCGGCAGGGTCAGCCCGGCTTTTGGGTTCTCCCCAGCTCGGGGCAAAGCCAAACTCTGCCACGGCGTCCTCCGGCTGGAGCCTGGACTTTTTTTCCGTGCTTTGATTGAGATAATGACACTTCAGAATTCATTCTGCCTCCCTGAAAGTTTCCTTCAGGTGCAGGGAATGCAGCACGGTGTCCCCTCCGAGGGGAGTGCCCTTCCCCGGGCTGCCTCGGGGGATGTGCCCAGCCTCTCCCCAGCACCTCCACACCACGGYCTGGGACATTCTCCAGCATCCAGAGCTGCTTGGGGGCAGGAATTTTGCTGGACAACCATCCCCCTGAGCATTCCTCGCTCTTTCCAGCTCCCTGGTGCACACAGTGAAGCCCTTTCTTTGCTGCACAAAGCCTTCCTCGGGATGGAACATCTTCCCCTGGCTGCGGGGGCTTGCAGGACTCCATGGAGCAGCAGAGCTGGAGCCGGGGCCGTGGTTCATGGTCCTGCCGTGCCCAAAACTCAGGGCTGAGCTCACGGGGGAGGGAGGGCTCCAGGAAACAGGGCAGGATCTGTACAAACAGGGCAGGGATCTGTGCAAA
>CADDXX010000865.1:9455-24914 GCA_902810485.1 Alauda arvensis
GAGTGCTCAGGGTGCATCGGGCACAGCCTGGACTCGATGATCCCAGAGGGATTTTCCAGCCTCAGCGATCCTGTGGTTCTCCTCAGCCAGCTCTTGCCCTGTGTTGATTTTCTCCACCGTTTCCTGCTCGTACACACAGAATGTTGCCAAACACCCATGACGGTGTTTCCAGACATCCCTTTGTCCACTGGATAAGTCACTGTCGGGATTTTCTCCCTCTCTTGTTCTTGCTCCCCACTGCTGTGCCCAGTCCTGGGCTGTTTGTGCTGTCTGACGTAGAAGATGTGAGGGGTTTAGCTCTCAGGAGGGCTGGCACTGTGCAGGAAACCACAATCTGGCACCAAGTGATAAAACCCTGTGTGTAAACCTCATACCTTGCTGCTCTGGAGGATTTATTGCCTACCAAATCATGTTTGCATTCTTTTCTTTTTTTTTTTTTAATGGGAAAATGAAGGCTCACAATAGATTTTTGTGTTAATTCATGAATCACACGACCTCAAAAGAATCCATAACCTCTCCTGGCAGCTGCTGTGTGGAAAGGCAGCTGGGACTGAGTTCTCCCCATGTTCTGCAGGGCAGGGACTGGATGTTGGAGAGCCTGTTGAAATGACAGGGCAAGCCAAAAGGGCCAACAAAAGCCCTGTTTGTTGTTCATTTATAAAGCAGCATGGGGGTGGAATGACCATCACAGCCTGCCTGACTCTTGAGGAAGAACCTTGGACTGCCAACTCAGCTGCCTGCTCAGCTCTGGGGAATGAGCTCACCCAAGCAAACTGCAGCTGCTCCTGGACAGTAGCATTTCTAACAACATCATTCAACACTTCAGCATGAGAAGTGGAGTCAGATTATCTGCAGAGATACCTTGGCTGAGCTGTTAGGMAGTGCTGGTGGCTGCGTGTGCATGGCCCAGCTGAAGCACATCACTCATKTTTTGGTCATGGCAGCTCGTGCTGTGCTGTGAAATGATGTTTAAAAGCCTGGAGAAACACTCAGGAACATTACTGTGCTTTCCCCCTCCCTTTTGAAGTGCAGTTTGAGCTTTGTTTGGTTTGGGTGCTGAGTGATTTCTGTTCTGTGTTTCTTTGAAGGGGCCATTCAAATCCCAACTGTGTCCTGGTCTCCAGAGGATTTGAATACAACTGCCATGGCAGAATTTGGGAGTTACATTCAGAAAGGTACTGAGCTTTCAGTCTTGGCAATCTCTGCTGCTCTATTTCATTTTCATAAACAAATGGAAGAGGGCATGTATCATTCCTGAATAGAAGGGGACAGATTTTTATATTTTTCTTGAAGAAAGGCCTGTCAGAAATGTCACATGTGTGTCCCCTCTGCAGCAGTGGTYTGGGGGTAACAGTGGCCCCAAAAGGTTCAAAAGACTTTTTGTAATGATGGCTTTTGGTCCTTGAGATAGTTGAATGCCACAAAAAAAATAAAAAGAGGATGGCTGCTGTTGCTTCAACCTAATTTTTTGGCAGCTCCATCTGCAAAAGAGCTGCAGCACTGCTGAACAAGAATTCTGGTTTTGTTGAGTCGTTTCAAATCCTGAGTGAGATAGGTTGGTAAAAGTGTGAGAACTTCCATTCTCTGCTGTGGCTAGTCTTATTTCCAGTTCCCCCCTGATGCTACCTAGGTGACAAATCTATGAAATAATGCTAAAAATGGCCATTCCTGTTAATGTCTTTAATTTTTTTTTCCCTTAACAGTCTTCCCGGCTGTATTTTCTTCCAAGTTCATCCAACATGAAATTGTTGGGGAATACAGCCACCTGTTTAGAGTTGAGGGCTCAGCCCCTGGCCTGCTGCCCTATATGCTGCTGGCACACATGGATGTGGTGCCTGCTGCCCCCGAGGGCTGGGATTTCCCTCCTTTCTCAGCTGCAGAGCACCAAGGGTTCATCTACGGACGAGGAGCGCTGGATAACAAAAACTCTGCCATTGTACGTGTGCTTGGTAAAGTCCTTCCTCAGACACACAGCCCCCATGGGAGAGGCTCRGGGGAGCAGCACATCCTCGTGGAATTCACTGTGGTGTCTCTCTCTCACCCCTCTTTCTGTTGGGGATAATTTCCCAGTTTGGAGAAATTCCAAAAATCCTGCGGTTTTCTCCTCAGCTTTTCCTAGAGATGGAGTGGAGTGACTGCTGTGGCTGAGGAAAAGAGGGTGGAAACTCCTGAAGAATCAGGAGAATCATGTTCACAGATGCAGGTGGATTTGGTGAAATGCCAGTTTTGTGGCACAGGGGGCCAGAGAAGCTGTGGCTGCCCCATCCCTGGGAGTGTCCAAAGCCAGGTTGGAGCAGCCTGGGATAGTGGAAGTTTCCCTGCCTGTGGCATTGGATGAGMTTTAAGGTCCCTTCCAACCCAAACCATTCCATAATTCTCTGTCAAAGTCTGTGTTTGAAACCAGGGAYAGATCCTTTCCTTTTCCCCAGGTGTCACAGTGTGGGAGACTAGAGTATGGGGTGGTTCAGCACTTGCTGCTTTTCCTGCAGGGAATCCTGCAAGCTCTGGAGTTCCTGCTGAGGAGGAATTACAGACCCCGCCGCTCCTTCTACATCGGCATTGGCCACGATGAGGAGGTACTTCCTTCCTTTCCTTTCACCTGTTTGCATGGTTCCTGGAGGTAACAAGGCTTCATTTGGAAACATTGTTTAGCTGGAAAGYCTTTCCTGTTTTTCTGGGTTCTGTGGGGAGGTGCTGTGGCAGGTCACAGTTCTGGGCTGATCATTTGGCTTGGATTCACAAAGGGTTTGGTGTGATGRGCAAACAGAAAAGAACACCTGAGGGTGTCGCTTCAAATTCTTTTCTGCAAGGAAAGTGCAGCAGGAATCCCATTTTGGAGACAGGAAAAGCTGGGTTGAGATTCACATGCTTGTGCCAAATGTTCAGGAGGAGCTGGCAAAGCTGTTCCAGTGGTACAGGGAGAGAGGGGAGGTGGGTTTGGTTATGCACTGTCAAAATATAAAGACAATTATTAATATTTGAAATAAATAGGTCTGCAGTTGCTAATCTGTGGAGTTTATGGCTCAGATTTCATTTCAAGATGAAAGCAGCAGTCAGTGACTCATCAATGAGAGCACTCATCATGGATATAAATTTTTCTGCTATCAGGCCATTAACAACCTCCAATTAATTTTCCTGGAAAATCTTTTATGGTTCCTCTGGAGCTGTTCCCCAGGGGACTTTCTGCATTCTTTGTGCTGTAGCCAACAGCAAGGTGCTTTCCAGTTTTCCTGCCAGTGTTCTGGCTGGATCTGATCACTTCCTCTGCCTGGATTCCACAGGTGTCTGGTCTGAAGGGAGCAAGGAAAATTGCAGCTCTGCTGGAAGCCAGAGGAGTGAAACTCTCCTTCCTGCTGGATGAGGGCAGTGCAGTGCTGGATGGGATCATTGCAGGGGTGAAGAAGCCTGTGGCAATGTAAGAGTGACCCTTAATTAGTGATAAATGGCATTGTTGATGTCACCACAGAATGTTTGCAGTGTGTGGCAGCGTTGGAGCTGCAGGAGCTGCACAAAGTGTCACTCTGTGACCTTCAGCCTGTGCCTGCTGTCCATCACAGCCTTGCTGACAGGCACAATGTTCCAGTGAGCATTTGAATTCAGTGCTGGAGAGCTCTGCTCACTGGAGGAGCAGCCCAGATATCAGTCCTGCAGAGACCTGAACACTGTGTTAATGATTTGTTGTTGCTGCTCAAGTGGTTTTTATCAAACTAGAACTATGCAGAGTTGTTACTTTTATCTGCAGTGTGTTTGGAATTGCATAATCATTTATTTGTTTATTAATTGATTCATTTATCATTCTCCAGGATTGCTGTCACAGAAAAAGGTTCAATGACATTGAACTTCACTGTGGAAAAAGAGCCAGGTCATTCATCCTTTCCTCCTAAGGAGACAAGTATTGGCATTCTGGCAGCAGCCATGTCCAGGTGAGAGCTTCCCTGTCACCCAAAAACTGTCAAAAACACTCCTAAATCACTGATATGTGACTTGTTAAATGTTTGTGTTTAGATTCTTTTTCAAATTGCTGTTCCATATTTGGAATTGCAGTTTGTAACTCCCTTTGAAGGGCAGAAATGCAGCTCCCAGCCAAGGAGCRATTGCCAGGTGTCTGCATTTGCACTTCAGTTCTCCCAAGTGTCAGCCAATTCTTCAAAAGCAAGACAAGCCTGCCCTAATTCACTCTGTAGCAACAGGGATTCCTTTGTTTGGGTGGCAGGATTTCTCTGGAATTTGTTCCTGCACATCCCTGCTAATGTACATGGAATAAAGTCATACTGTGACTGCAGAAATCATCTCTTTACATCTCAAGTTGGCTAAGAAATACATATTTTAGAAAAACTGAGTGAATCCAGGCATGGTGGGATTTGTGTGCTATTTTTCTGGCTTTCCATGTATTTCTAGGAGCCAGGCTTTGGGATTTTTTTCCAGCTGTTTGTCAAAGGAAATCTTTGCACATGCCTGGAACACCCAGAAACCCTCAGAGCTGTGCTCGCACATTCACTTACCAGGGGAGCAGAGTGTGATTGCATCTCCAATAACAGGGATACATTTCACAAATCAAATTCCTGACATCCTTCTGCAGCAATAACAGCCAGAGAGTTGGGTTTTTTTACCTTTTCAATGTTGATTTGTTTCCTAGGCTGGAGCAGAATCCCTTGCGCAACCTGTTTGGCTACGGGCCAGAGCTCCTGACTATGGAGCACCTCGCAGCAGAGGTGAGGASAGAAGCAGGATTTCATTCCCTAATTTCCATAAGAGTAACCCAGTGAAGGATTTAGAACACATGTTGTGTAGAAAGGATAAAAAAAGCTGGTTTTTCTCCCAGGTTATTGTTTCTGCTGGAATTGTTTTGTCCATATTCGAGCGACTCCACCACGCTCTTGGCAAATAAAAACTTTCTGATTTGTGGTTTTGTTTCTTCCCCTTAGTTCAAGTTTCCTCTCAACATCATCATGAGCAATTTGTGGCTGTTCTCACCTATTGTCAGCAGGTAAGAAAAGAGATCCTTGATAAACATCCCCAGCCTCTCACCCTTAGAAGATGAAGCCATTTCTAATCTTCCCAGGAAATCAGTTATTTTCTAGTTTAGATAATTCAGTGATTTCCTGTTAATAACCACTTGTTAATTGAATAAACCATCATTCAGCTTATTGCCTGTGGAATTAYAGTGCTTATTTTTTAGCAATATTCAACTGATTTGAAAACTTTKCTTTGTTTCTATTTCTGTAGAGTCCTTGCCTGGAAACCTTCCACCAACGCCTTGATCCGAACCACCACTGCAGTCACCCTGTTCAATGCAGGAGTCAAGGTACTTCCAGCTGGGTTTTCTCCCCATGGAATTACGATGAGACAATTAGGACATTTAATTTCYACCTATTTCTATCCAGTTACAAGATCAGTGTGGGCCCTGTGTGGTGCCACAGTCTCATTCTTAGCTCAGATGAGGCTGGGATTTGGCTGCAGTTGAAAATCACTTCAGAAGTATCTGATCTCTGTCCATCTTTTTAAAAATTGTTAATATTTTAGAATAGCCAAGAAAATGTGGTCTCTGCACAATCCTATAARGTATCAAAGGCAATATTTGAAACTGTCACTGTCACAAACACTTCCCTGGCCCAGACATTTGTAGCACAGCTCTGGGGTTTGCCTGAAGTGGCTTAAACGTGCACCTTGGACTGAGAGATAACAGCCAGATCCTGCCCTGATAAAGAGGTGGAGCTGTCCAAAAATGCTGGAGCCCTGGAAAACAAACAGGCTGTGTTTGGTGTGTCCCTGAAAAAATCAGTGACTGGAAAGCATCAGTGGGCAGGAGAAGCTGCAGTGGCTGAACAGTGACACGGAGTGGCCAGCAGGGAAGTGACACCCTCCTTCCTTGGGGTTCTGTTTCACAAAGGTGGAAWTACTCAGTCTGTACATAAGAAGGGTTATGTGTTCAATAAAAATCGTTTGTTAAGCTCCTTGCATTTACCCAGGTGTGAACCAGGTAATGTGACAGTGAGGTAAAAATATCACTTAAAAAAAATCCAGAGTTTTAAAATTTCTCAGTATAAATTTTCTGAAGGGAGAGGGTTTACCCCAAGATAAAAACTTCTCTCTAAGTAACACCTAACTTCATTTTTGTTAGTCTGATTTATATTTCTTTATGTATTTATCTGCATTTTAGATAAGATTTACAGTGTTTTAACAMAGAAAGACACATCACACTTGGTGGATGCAGTGGAGCACCTGAGGCCTGCAGTTGTTTGAGCAGTTCTGAGTTTGCAGTTGGCATTTTATTCTGGTTTTCAATTCCTTTTGAACTCTGGCCTTTGGTTTTTGGCAGGTGAATGTCATCCCCTCCTCTGCAAGAGCCACAGTGAACTTCAGGATCCACTCAGCTGAGACAGCTGCTCAGGTACCCCTGCTCACACCTCCTCACCTTCTGTGCCAGAGGGCTCAGGGATCCCCTGGGAGGTGCAATGGGAGCCTCAGGGTTTGTGTTCTGGGAGAATTTGGGAATCTTGCACACTTCAGCAAGTCTGACAGGCCTGTCCAGCCCAGGGCAGCTGTGAAACCTGGTCAGAACCTCTTCCCTCCTCAAGCCTTTGCTGGAAGTTTCTCTCTCTGACAGTTCCCAGACAGATGTTTTCTGGAGAGCTGAACATCTGCTGATGTCTCTAAGGGCTGCTTTCTCATTTCTTGTGCTCATTTTGTCTCTGTTTCACCCCCAGGTGCTGGAGGCAGTCAGGAACACCATTGCTGATGACAGAGTGAGGATTGATGTGGTGGAGGCCTTTGACCCCCTGCCCATCAGTCCTTGGGATGAGCAGACATTTGCAATCCATATTTTTCAAAGAACCATCCTGGACATTTTCCCAGATGTTGACAGTGTAGTCCCAGGTGACAGCAGGCACATGATGATGATTGTTTCCTCTCCTGCTTTTCCCTCCCCCAGCACTGCCTTGTTTCCATTTGCTGTGTTCTCCTCCACCCCAGCTGTTAACTACTGGAAACAGCTGTTTTTTCCTCTTTTTATGCCATTCCCTCTTTAGGCTTTAAAAGTTTGAACGTTGTTTTTTAGTAGTGGAAGTAAAAAAGCAAACAGGAAGCTGACAGAAACAATGAGCCTTGAATTGGGCTCTCTGCACATACAAAGGAATCTCTTCAGGGAAGAAAGGAATTGTAAGGGAGAGGAGGAGGTCTTCTTGCTTTAGTTCTTCTTTTATTGTTTTCATAGCTGCCAAAGCCATTCCTGCTTTTCTGTATTGTTCCTCATGATCCCAGCCCCTTCCCTTTCTTGCAGCTCCTTCYTAGCTCTGGAGCTGTTGAAGTTGGAAGCTTAAATTTTTGGGGAGGCTGAGTGTCAGGGCTGTGCTTGTGCTGAGTTTTGTGTTCAGCTGCTCTTCCTGAAGGAGAACCCCTTCTCCAGGATGTACCAATCAATGTTTCCAGTGATGCTTTTGGTGCAGAGCTGTTCTCATTTGCTTTTTCTCTCTCCTGGTGGGTGTCACTTTTGAAACTTCAATTGTTCCTGTCCTGCAGAACAAACCTGAGCTTTGTTTTCCAGGCACGTGCATTGGGAACACAGACAGCAGGCACTTCACCAACCTCACCAAGGCCATCTACAGGTTCAACCCTGTGCTCCTGGAACAGCATGATCTGCCCAGGTACTGAGCTCCTGGGGTGGGCCCAGGGGAAGGGGAGATCCAGAAGGAAACCCAGCCTTGTGTACCTTGGCCTCASACTCTGTCAGGCCACCCATTTCCTGCAGAGTTGGGTGCTGGGGATGGAAATGACCCTGGGACAGTGTCAGCCCTGGCTCTTTGTTCCTTCAGATGCAGGCAGGAGCCATGGAGGTGTTTGGTTCAGTGGATCCTTTGTGTGCTGCAGCAGTGTGGGAGGTGGTGTTCTGCCAGCTGCCCTTGTCCTGCAGATTTATCCACAGATTTGGACACTTTGCCACCCTGAATTGATTAGAAATGTCCYGAAGTTGTGTGACAATAACCTCATCATGCAAGGGATTGTTTGCTTATTYAGATTGCTCATTTTGTTGAGGTGCAGGTGATGCAGGAGTTGAGTGTTCTGGCTGTACAGAAAYGGCCAAGAAATGGGCCATTAGGATTGTTTCCAGGTTAGATTTTAAGATTTTTTTTTCCAGCCTTAGCTGTGGGGCTCTGAGCCTTTGAATCAGTGCATTTGGGTTGGTTACAGAGCAGTTTGGGGTCTATATTGCTGTGTTTTTTCTGTTTTATGAAATCAGCAGCCAAGCAGGGTGCTGGCTTTGGCTCAGAAATCCCCCCTGGACTGCAAAATGTCCTTTTTCTTTCAGGATCCATGGCCTGAATGAGAGAATCTCCATTGAGAATTATGAGAAGCAGGTGGAGTTCCTCTTTCAGCTGATCAAGAACTGTGACATTGAGACCCTTCCAGAGCCCCACTCCAGCTCCCACGAGCTCTGAGACACAGCTGGGAGGAGCAGCTGCAGGTGGACTCTGGGACAGAGGGGGCTGAAAATGCACTTGTTTCTTGTGTATTGAGCTACAGCTGGAATTTGGGATTGTTTTTAATATTGTGGTTTACATACAGATGGAAGAAGGGCTGGKTGTGTGATAGGGACCTGGCAAAACCCAACAGATAACCCAAATTTCTGCTCTCTCTGGTCTGATGTGCAGCCATTAATCTGGCACTAATTTTTTTCAGCACTTGAAGCCTCTGAAATTGGTAAGCACTAAAAAAATCTAAGCTATGATCAGCAGTCAGTCACCACGAGAAGGTGAATCCTGTGTGCTTGTGACAAACTCCGTTTTTATGGTGAATGTGTCTCCCTCAGGTGAGGTGTCTGAGCTCCCAGGTGGGGGTTGTGACAATGGTGAAAGGATTTCTGCCTCTGGCACAGCCCCACTGAGGGGTTCCTGCACTGCTGCTGGGCTGGGGCTGCTCCCAGGGGATTCTCCCAGGGGATTCTCCCAGAGGATTCTCCCAGAGGATTCTCCCAGTTTCTTTCCCCAGGGATGCTCCCACCAGCACCCATGGCACTCTGAGCCAGTGTTCACTCCCATGAGTGATTTCTGGCTCTGTTTTCAGGTACTCCAGAACCTCTGTGTTGTTGGAACTGAGGAGGTGCTGAAAATTTTCCTTCCCATCATTTTAGTGATTCTTTTTTTGCCCCTCCCTGACTYGTGGTGTGGCTCAAGGTGTCAGAATAAGGGATTGCAGCTTTAAATAAGGAATTCAATCCCTTTTGTCTGCTCATCTCTTTTCTCACTGAATCACTTTGTGCCTCTCCTTTGCTCTTCTGAGGACTTGACTGTGAAAAATGTGAAACCCTTCAGCTTCTCCCAGTTCAGAGGGATCAGAGGTTTGTTCCTTCACTGCCAGTACAAGCCATTCCCACTTTCCTGCTCAGTTTTTTTGGGAATCCTGGGGCAGCCAGGCCATGGATGTTGACTCTGCTTCATCTTGCACTTCTTGCCTACCTGTGACAGCACTGAAGGGTTCAGCATTCTCTTGGCCTTGACAGCTGGGGTTACCAGTATTAATTAGACAAATATAAATTATTAAATAATTGATTTAATCAGTTAATTAAATTAATTCTGTCAATAAAGAGTGATGTTAGCCAAAGAAAAGCCTGAAAGCTGCTGTGTGGCAGTGGCAGTGCTGCAGGCACCAGTGCAGCTCCTCCTGCTGCCCAGATGTGCCTGTTTTTTCAGAGCTGAAATGATGCACTGGAATGGGTGGATGTTCTGCTTTAAATTCATACTGTGAAATGTGCTGGAATGTACAGGAAATACCCTGAAATGTATCCTGAAAAACACTGATGGAACTGTGATCCCAATTCTTTCCCTTCACTTATTTATTTGTGGTCTGATCTTATCACTGTGGCCAGAGGGCTCCAACTGCATCACCTACTGAATAATTGAAACCAAACTGACAGTTTCATCTAATAAAATGAGGAATGAGAATTCTTCTCTGATGATTATTTAGTCTTTTGATGTAGCTATGTAATTGCAGTGAAGTCATTTCCACACCTGAGCAATCCATAAAGTTTCCATCAAAACAAACCCACCTATTTTCCAGCCAGCTTTGATCTCTGCTCCCTTTTCTGCACAGAATCAGCTCACCCTGGGCAGGCTTTGTTGGGCAGTAAACAGTTTGCATCTTTTCTGGTTTGCTGCACTTTGTGAATTGTTCAGCCACGTGTCTGTGGCTCTTTTGTGGAGGTGTCAGTGCTCCTGTGAGCTCCTGTGTGCAGGCACAGCAGAAATGATGTGTCAGGGCACAGCWCTGAATGGAGCCCAGCCCTGCCTCTGGGAGGTGCACAGAAGGGTTTTTGCTGTTGTTCATTTTCTCTGGCAAATCTCTGGCAAACTGATTTAAAGCCTTTGCTTTGGCTGTGGCTGTGTGGGGTCAGTATTGCTGAACAGCTGATGGTTGTGCTGCCAGTCAGAGGGAAAATGGGAAAACAGGGAGAAAATGGGGRAAATCTCATGAGAGAGAGCACAGGTTGTGAAAATCCTGCCCTGGGTCATGCTGTGGAAGGAGGGATTTGTTGCCTGTTGTGCCAGCAGATGTGTCCTGAAGGCAGAAAGCATCCTTACATCCTGTCATCTTCCCCCAAGCACAAACCCCTCACCTCTGTTCTGCTCTGGATTGCTTCTTGGAAGGAAGCAGATTCATTTTGCWGCTGAAGGAAGAGGGAAGGGCAGAGGGAGCTGGGAAGGCAGGGCTGGGTTTGGCAGCTGCTGTGTGAGCGAGGTGTGGCTGGGGCAGCTCCTTGCAGAGCTCCCCAAGTGCTGCCCATCAGGCAGGCCCGGGCTCCTGCAGTGCCCCTGCACTGGGGATGTGCTCAGCAGAGCTTTGCTGCAACCTCAGAGCCACCAAAGGGCTTTGAACAGACCTGTCCTGCAGGATCCACTGAGCAAACAGCACATTCCACCTGCACCCATTCCCCAGTCACTTCTGATCATTAGCCAGGCTTCTTCCTTCATGTTCTTAAGCCTCTTTATTTTATCACATTTGCTGCCAGATTGTGGTTGTGTGCCACAGTTCCAGCAGTCCCTCAATGCTGGGTGTGCTCACACAGCCTCTGACAGAGCAGGTCACTTCTCACCCCATTCCCCTGTCTCTGAAAATGTCACTTTTCCCAAGTGCAGTGTGACACTCACAAAAGCAATAAGAGTAATGTGAATGATGCCTTTTCTGTTGATCACCTCCAGCCTCACACGGYGTGAGCAGTTCCTGGAGAATGCCAAGCACATGATGAAAACACAGATGAATGACTCCTGGAGCTATTCTTTTCGTGTTGTGGTGAGTCACTGTGCCTCAGCAGGGAGAGCAATTACCTCTGACTCACAGAAGGAAGGAAGAGCCTGATTTTCTGCTCTGAACTCAGGTAACTCAGGCATATTGACAGATAYGATTTGAGCACTGTGTTAACCCAATTCCAGTGTGTGTTACATCCACAGCAACTTCCTTTTCCCCCCTGCTTTTCCCCAAGTGCCCAACGTTGGTGTTGTTGTGGCAGCTCTGACTCCAAGTGAGCTGTGTGCAGTTGTCACCCAGCTGAGCTGGGCCTGCCACAGCCTGGGGAAAAGGTCACATCCCACACCTGCATTTTCTAAAGAAAGCTCTGTTGCTGGGCTCTCTTGAACAGAACTTGGGTTATTTTCAGCCCCAAGTGGCCGTGGGGAGTTCAGGCTCAGAGCTGGAGGAACAAGGTGTTTACAGAGTTGTTTCCTCCAGCTTTGCATTTGACACTTGGGTTCTTGGCTCCTCTTTTGCTGTTCCATTTGCTATTCCATGGAGCTGCTGGAATCTGTTTTTCTCCAGCAGGTGCTGTGAAAATTTCCCTGGATCAGGGTTGTGGAGTGAGGCATGCACTGAGGAGCCTGGAGGCTGCTCAGCCACAGCCCGTGGTGAGGAGAGAGGAGCATTCCTCACCTCCAGCTCAGCCTGTGCCCCTCAATTCTCTGCTTTTCAGTGCTCTTCACACTGCTGCTTGAACCCYGCACAAATCCTTGCCCAAATCTATTCAGTCCTTGCTGATGCTCTGGAGCTTTCACAGAATTTGTGTCCCTTCAGTCCCCAGATTCAGTCCCTTGACTGGCCCGTTTAGAGCCGTGCTGCTGTGAGCTCTGTGCAGCTCTGTGCCTCCATCTCAGGGGCTGCAGTGGTGCACAAGTGAGTGCTTCTGCTGCCTGAGCAGCTCGGGGAGGGCTGTGTGACACTGGAGCAGGGGCTCGGCTCAGGTTTCCTGTCCCACAGCTTCCCGGGGCAGCGGGAGGCTGAGATAAAGGGCTCGGAGCCGCGGTGGGGAAGGGAGGGCCCTGCTCCCTGCAGATCCCTCTGCTGATTGCAGGGCTGAGCTCAGAGCTGTGGTGGGGGGCCCAGAGGAAGCTGCAGTCACTTCTCAGCAGGAAGGAAAATGACCACATGCGAGGGGGTGGTCAGAGCAGGGGGCAGGGGACAAAGGGAAAATGCTCCTTTGGCACTCGGAGCTTCGCCATGGGGTCTTAACAAGCAGAATTCAAACCAGGCAGCTTTTCCCAGGGTGCCTCTTTTAATTGGTGTTTTGAAGCCAGCACAATGGTGTGGTTTATTGCAGCCCTGTAAATACTCAGATCACTGGAACACTGGGCCTTGCACTGCAGAGATGATCCCGTGGAGGGGCCTGGGTCAGATATTCTGGATTTGATCTCCTTCCACTTGGATGTTGAAATGTTGGTACTGCAGGACTGCTTTGTTGTATGCAAACATGTTAATCCAAAGTCCTCTCTGAGATTCTGGGAAGTGAGAGGGTCTTCATGGAGCAGGAAATAAGGGGGAATTAAGAGATTATTGTGTTTTGTTTTTTTTTTTTTTTCATCATCAGTCTCTGCTCTGGCCAGCCTTGTGGTGGGAGTGTTTTTTTCAGCCYAATTCTGACTGGAAATGAATTCCCCCACAGCCTACAACTGGAACAAAGCTGCCATGTGAGGCACATCCCCAGTGGCTCTGTGACAGGTGTCCCTGTCCCTGCTGTCCCACCACATCCTCTGACCTTGTGGAACACAGGAAAGCCAGGCCCAGGTGCTCTCACGTGGCCCCGGGGAGGGACCTGCCAGGGGCTGCCCCGTGTTTGTCACCACAGCCCCAGCACGTGGGGGACACAGGAACACAGCTGGGACCTTGGAAAAAAGGATGGAGATGGGTTTGTCTGCTTCCAGGCTGGCAGATCACAACTTCCTGGAGCTGCATTTCCCCCCCAGCTCAGGGCCAGCTGCTGMTGATGCTGCCTGCCCTCGTGAGCTGCTTGTGCCCTGCAGTGACATCTGAAGGGGAAAGTCCTGCTCCATGACCTGCTCAGATTTGTTTTCCTACTGAGAGTGCTGCTTGCAAGGAATTAAGAACCCAGATCCTTCAGGATTCTGGCTCAGCAGCAGCTGGGGCTCCATTTAGATCAGTGACAGGGAGCAAAGGGCACTGACACCTCTGTCTCAGGATATTTTTGAGTGACTTTGGCCAAACCTTTTTATCCTGCTGGATTTTCCTGTGACAGGGGCCCTGAGGCCATTCCTGAGTGCTGGCCCAGAGCTGGGCACTTGAGCAATGCCAGAATCACATGGCTGCTGTAAAACACATGGGCACCACATTCCACGAGACATCCCATGATCCAGCACAGCTCAGTGGCCAACTCCTTCCTTCCCAAACACTTCTGTTGCCTTTGCTACCTGCTCCCTGCAATTGGAAACCCAATTTCCTGCCCTTTCATCCTCTGCCTTGTTTTTGATCTCAGCCTGGCCTGGAGGGGGGTTTTATCTATTTCTGTTTTCTTGTCTCAGGCAGCTTTTGTCCCCACACTTCCACTTCCTGAGCCTGCAGCTGGGGAGCAGCCAGGTCACTTTTGGGTGCACGTTGTTTTTTGGGGAGGTGAGGGAAGAATGGAGGCTCCATCCTGGGGGAGGGATGGATTTTCCCAGTCAGGAAGGAAAGATGAAGGTGGAAGCAGAGCCTTGCAGCCAGGTTTGTTTGGAYAAAGGAGAGTGGAGGCTGGGCTGGAGGCAGGGTGTGGAGCTCCAGTCCCAGCTGGAGCGTGGAAGTTGGCTGGAGCTGAGATGTGCCTCTGGATGCCTCACGTTTTCCATGAAGTGTCTTTGCTGGTGGAGGTCCTGAGGATGAGTGAAATGACCCCAAAGGCTYCTCATCCCTTGAAATCCCAGAATCCCAGGATGGTTTGGGTTGGARGGGACTTTAAACTCATCCCACCCCTGCCATGGGCACCTTCCACTGTCCCAGGCTGCTCCAAGCCCTGTCCAACCTGGCCTTGGGCACCTCCAGGGATGCAGGGGCAGCCACAGCTGCTCTGGGCACCTGTGCCAGGGCCTGCCCACCCTCCCAGCCAGGAATTCCTTCCCAAGATCCCATCTAACCCTGCCCTCTGGTCGTTTAAAGCCATTGCCCCTTGTCCTGGCACTCTGCCCATATAAAAAGTCCTTTATCAGTGCAGCTTTCTCCAATCCTCTCTCCTGTTCTGCTCCACACATTCCAGTCACCCTCTTCTCCCAAAGCACCAAATATTCCAGGAAAACACCTCCAGTTCTTGATGGGAGCAGTGAGAACTGAAGCAGCAGAGCCCACAGCTTTGGGTCACAATGGATGCCTGTTTGGATTTCCTCAAGGAATGAAATCACCAAGTGCAGGCAGGGCCCTGTATCCATGTGGGAATGGGGCTCCCTTAAGGAATGAAGTCAGCAGGGGCAGGCAGGGCCCTGTATCCATGTGGGAATGGGGCTCCCTCCCCTTCCCCCACGCACTGAGAGTGTCCCAGGCACCCTCATTGGCCCAGAACGTGTCTCCAAGGCCCGGAGCTGGCATCACATCATCACCCTGAGCAATAACTCGCTGCTGACTGTTTCCTGGGAGGAAAGGAAAGGCAGGAAGGAAAAACAACAGCTCAAAATTTCCACTCATGACGAGAAAAAAAAAAAAAAAAGGGAAATAAAAGGAAAGCATGAATCAGAGGAGCTGGTTCATTCAGGAACACAGAATTCTACAGAGCAACAAGGACTGACCTCTGTAGCAGGAGGTTTTGTGCTCTTTATTTATTTGTTGTGGGACAGTTTGGCATAAACAGAGGCAGAGGACGTGACAATATTCCTGAGCTTTTGTTCCGAGCTTCATCAGCCTGGCAGGGGCCTGAACCCAGCGGGTCCCACACTGGTGCTCCTGGCCCTGGATCCTGCTCTGCTTCCCTGGGGATACCCCCGGGGGTGGCACCGCGGGGACCTCCAGCCACCTGTGAGCTGCGTGTGAGCTGCGTGTGAGCTGCGTGTGAGCTCCGTGTGAGCTGCGTGTGAGCTCCGTGTGAGCTCCGTGTGAGCTCCCTGTGCCCGGGGACACAGCGAGGGGAACCCAGAGAGGGAGCCCCGCACAGGTCAGGTGAGAGCAGGTAAAGCCAGGGGAGAGGGATGGATGGATGGATGGATGGATGGATGGACGGACGGA
>CADDXX010000865.1:59475-80109 GCA_902810485.1 Alauda arvensis
GGCCCCGCTGCGGGCGGCGCGGCCGGAGGCGAGCACGCTGCCGGGGGAGGAGGGGACGCGGGGCCGTCCGGAGAGGGTCCGGGCCACGGGGGCTGTGCATGGGGAACCACGCGTAGGGGAGGAGCCGCCTGGAGCCGCCCCCTCGCAGCGAGCGCCGCTGCCGCACGCCCTGCTCCGCCCGGCCCCGGGCTGCGCTCCGCGCTCGCCTCCCCGCTGCTCCTTCCCTGCCCTTCCTTCCCTTCTCCTGCTTCTCCTGTCCGTGTGTGTGTGCCCGGCAGCCGCACAGGTGGGTCTGGGCTCGGTGGGTTTGGGGTTTGAGCGGTGCTGGAGCGCTGGGAGGGCTCGGCTGGGATGGAGCTCGGAGGATCCGCGGCGCGGGGAGAGGATGGGGCTGGGGCAGGGCTGGGTGTTTGGGAAAGGTTTTTTAAGCCCAGAGGGTGCTGGGGCACTGGCCGGGCTCCSCAGGGAATGGGCACAGCAGCCCCGAGGCTGCCGCAGCTCCGGGAGAGCTCGGACAGCTCTCAGGCATGGCCAGGGTGGGATTTTGGGGTGTTTGTGCACAGCCAGGAGCTGGGCTGGATCATCTTTATGAATCCTTTCCAGCTCTGTGATTCCCTTGTGTCTCAGAGCTGCACCGAGGAGGTGGCAAAAGAATGAACTCGTGATTGAAGTTGCCTTTAGAGCARAGGTGTGAGGTTTCCTGCTGTGTTCTTCCAATGCTTTGGAATTCCTTCATTCTCAAGTACCTGCTTGTAGTTTTATTCCCGGCGAGCCTCKCCTGGGGTGTGGATGTTGGGTGTTCCGTTTATAATTTAATAAATACAAATTAACCGTGATTAGGATGCATCYGTGCATTTAGAGATGACAGCGTTTGTATTTAAGTAATATGCAGGATTTAAAACACAAATGGAAGCCGGGGGTGCTTTGCTGAGCAGGGGAGTGGCTCAGTGATGGGTGAGCTGCCCRAATTAGTGGTGCTGTGACTCTGCTGCTCCCGGGGACACTTCAGTGCTGCTCATTCCCCTGCCAGCTCTGCACGTTTGCTCCAGGTAAGCAAAGGCTGCTGTCTTTAAAAGCAGAGCCTCTCAGCTTGCTGGAATTCAGTATTTCTGCGAAGTTTTAGGATTAAAATTAAAATAACGCCCCTCTGCCCAGTCCTGCAGTGCTGTGAGAGCTCTCACCCTCAGCTGGCAGGAAAATGAAGCAGCAAAGTCCAGCAGGTTGTCAGGAGCACAAAACCTCCTGCTTTGTGGCAGGGTGGATGCAGCAGTCCCTTATCTCCCTGGATTTAATCATAAAACAGGTAAATATTCAGTGGCTGCTATGTTATATTGCTCTCCTGGCTCTGCCAATGGATTGAAATCCATTCAGAAATTAATGCTGGAGTGGAGTTTTTTCTGCCTGTCTTAGCGTTTTTTGGTAAAATGGAAGCCTGGTGARAGGTTCTTCATCAGAGTGAGGTTTAAGGTGGGAAAGGTTTCCTCTGCTCAGTGYTCTTTGAATGAATTGGTGATGTCTGCTGGTTTCTGGTGAATATGTGTGCACCTAAAGCAGTGAAAACTCTGTCAAATCCAGCCTGGATCCCAAGTTTTTACTCCACTTGTTGAGAAAATTGACCTAAGGCTGAGTCTGGCTGGTAAAATCAGTTATTTAAAATCAAGTAGTAACTGGTGATTAAAGTCAGTTATTTAAAATTAAATAGTAAATGGTATTTACAGGCTTTGTGGGCCAGGCACTCCCTGCACATTTCATTTCTCCTGGGTGGGTGATGATGGGGTTTTCAGTGTTGGAAAAAGGCAAGGAGTGAAAACTGAAGGAACCTGAAATTACTGAACTTGTGCATCTCTTGTGTAACTCTCCTAAAGTTTTGCAGAGAGCTGGGGCTGCTTATAGGGATAAAATAAAATACTTAGAGCCACTTTTATATATATATACAGCATCAATTAATGTGTTTTAAATCAGGATTTTGACTTCTGGTCCATCCTTTCTTCTGCTTTTTCTCACTGGTCACTTTGACTTGCTGGTGCTCCCCTGCAGAATTTGCAGATTGAGATGTTGTGGGCAGGGTTGGAAATCCCAGGGGTTTTTTTCTGGTCATTTTAAGCTTAAAGCCATGAATTTATCTCAGTGCTTCAAGGCTTTACATCCTTCATTTTTTTCTGGATTTGAATCCCAGCTTGTGCCAGTGGAAGGGTGAAATTTGACTGGCAGGGAAAAATATATCTGTTAAATGGAACTTGTTGTCTCTGGGCAGTGTGAAGTAGAAATCTGTGATTGTGGCAAAGCTYCCATGGGATTGCAGCAAGCAACAGTTCCTTGGGGATTGGATTAATAAAATTGAGTGTGGTCCAGAGAGAGATGAGTAAAAAGATGATTCTTGCTCTCAGTCTGGAGAGAAAAGGTGGAAGTCCAGGAAAATTGAGAGTACCAGGGTGGAGGAGTGAGCTGGGTGTGTGTTTGCATCATTTCTGTAGGAAAATCTCAATTATAGTTAGAGTCAAATAGAGCAAGAGCACAAGGCAACTTTAATTACTGCTGCAGAAATAATTTCATTATTTTATGGAGTTCCAGGAGAAGCCTRCAGGTGCTGTGAGCCTGACCCAACCTCTGAGCTCTGTGCTGGCAYCCTGTCAGTGATAAATCCCATTTTCACCCAGATTTAACCCCAAAGTGAGGTGCTTTAGGTCCCTGACTGTCCCCAGGTGCCCTGTGCCACCTCCTGGTGCTCAGGGAAAGCCCAAACCCAGCTCTGCACATTGGCTTTGCACAGCTCTGGAAATCCCTGCAGGAAACACTTCTGGCTGGAATTGGTATTTCCTGGGTATAAAAATCCACCAAAAAGTGATTTCAGTGTCAATATTTGGTCCTAATGTTGGTGTGGAAGGGGACAGCTCTGCCTGAGGCAGCCCTGAGGGGGAGGGAGGTGCTCACAGGTGCTCAGGGGTTTGGGGATGGGGGTTAAATAAAGAACCAGRCAGAAATCTCAATAACATTGAACTCCCTGCCTTTGCTGGGTGGGATTGAGGGTGGGTGTTTGGCATTTCACCTGAACATTCCTCCTCAGTGCCTGCATTTTTGGAGACTCCTTTGAGCCTGGCTTTTCAGGATCCTGTGGGATTTATTTATTAAAAACCCCAGACTTCCCTGCCTGACTGTAGGGCTGTGATGTTGGGTTAAAGGCTGAGGGTTTGGGGACTAAATTGAAGATGAGATCCTTGCTCAGGTTTGCAGGCATTGAATGATCATTTCACATGTTGATGTTGCTTTTCCTACCTCCAAAATTGCACTTTGGCAGCCATCAAGTGCAGGTTGCAAGAATTTCTGTGCATTTCTGGGCTTTTAAAAGTTATTGAAGTTATTAAATAACTGAAGAATTCTTTTGCTGAGTGCTTCCATCCTAACATGTTGATGAGTTCCTGTTTATTCCAAAAATACTGGGCTGACAGCTGTTAAGAAAAACTTGTCTGTGAACTTTGTAACATGCACATTTTGTATTAATCTGAATTAGCAATGAAATTATTAATTGATATTTTAAATCAAAACATTTCAGTTGATATTTTAAACCAGTTGATTTAAAGCAATTGAAACTGGACCGACAGCTCTTAATAAAAACTTATCTCTGAATTTTTGCATGCACACTTTATATTAATTTGAATTAGCAAGGAGATTCTCTTCACATTTCAGTTGATCTTTTAAACCAGTTGATTTAAAGCAATTGAAACTGGACTGACAGCTCTTAGTAAAAACTTACCTCTGAATTTTTACATGCACTTTATATTAATTTGAATTAGCAAGGAGATTCTCTTCACATTTCAGCTGATACTTTAAACCAGTGCCTGCCTTTTGATGCTCAGCCTAAGTGGATTTAACAGAGAGTTTATTTTTATTTCTGCTGGCTTTGCCTTAACCCCTCCCAGCAGAGAGCAGCTCTCGAGTGCCACCAGCAGCTCCTTTTTGCTGCCTCTTCCCTCCAGGGGCTGTTGGGATCACCTTGGTGGAGTAAACCCGGCTTTGCAAAGCTCAGTTCTAAATAAACCCTGGCTAAAAGAGGGGCAGGATGGGTTTGGAGTGAGGGCAGGTGCAGGAGCAGGTTGGTTCTTTTTGTCCCTCTGGTGCTGTTGGAGATTTACAGCTTTGTGTTTTCAGTGATTTRCAGAGATTCCTTCACTCCACCCTGCAAGGAAACAGCTTCACTTTGGGTTCCTTCTGAAACAATTACTCACAATTATATTTTTATATTTTTAATTATATGTTTTCCAAATAATTTAAATATTTTTATATTTTTAATGAGAGATATATATTTAATATTTTTATATATTTATATATCTTTAATATATATAATATATATAAATATATAAATATACATATTTTAATATATATTTAATATAACGATATAATATATATTTAATATTTTATGTAGTATTTTATGTTTAATGTAAATATATTAAATATATATATTTATATCTATTTAATATTTTTAATTCTATATATTTTTAACACAAATCTCACTTCCCCCCATGAGGAGAACTGAGTTTGCTCCCTGGCTGAAAACCCAAGGGATATTTGCCATAGGGAAGATGTTTTTGTTCAGGGATGTTTTTTTACAGGAACTGATTTCATGTGGCTCTGAAGGAAGCAAGGTGCAAAARCTGCCATTTCCATCTTGTTTAGCAGCTCAGTGATGTCTGAAAGTGTTGTTTATGTGTGGAAATTCTGCTTTTCCCACAGGAAAAAAAACCCCAATATTTCAAACATAAAATCAGACTTCTTATTAACTAACTGTTTCAATGTTTATCAAAATCAAATTTGTATTTTCACTCCTGAGATGGCTCAGGAGGCACCTTCAGGAAGGAATGAAAATCCTAAATTGCCAATGATTGTGTCCCTAAACTGGAATTTCACCACACACTGGGAGTGCCCAGTGCAGGGTGGGATTCAGCCTGTACAAATCCTCCTTCCATTGGCCTTTTTGGTGGTTTTGGGGTGGTTTTGGAGGGATTGGTTTCATTGTTTGATTTTTTTTTCAATTTCTTGAAGGTTTGGGTTGAAACAAATGAATTTTTCTCCTGCATCCTTCTGAAAACCATGAATTAGAGGTGCTTGTTCAGAAATGCAGCTTAAATTTGATTTAGTTGTATAAATATTGATTCCTTTCATTTGCCTATTTGGTATTTTAGGGTGTTTTTTGAGGAATTAGTTTCACAGTTTGATTTTTAATTTCTTTMAGAGATTTGGGTTGAAATAAATCAGTTTTTTTCCTGCATCCTGCTGTAAGCCATGAATTAGAGGTGCTTGATTTTGTTGACTTCCAGGTCAGTGTAACTCATTGAGAAAGCTCCTGGAAACCCCAATGAAAACTTCAAATGCTTTAAAAACAGGAATCACATGGGAAAATCAAAATTGGGGTAGGAGGTGTGACAGCAGGTGAGAAGCAGGAATTCCAAAAGGAACACTTTAGAAATGTTAGATTCATAATCTTGGTGTATTCATCTAAAGAATGTTCAGATTCTGAGAGTTTAATCCAGATCATTGTAAATAAAATGTGTATTTATCCAGAAGAATGTTCAGATTCTGAGAGTTTAATCCAGATAATTATAAATAAAATGTGTATTTATCCAGAAGAATGTTCATATTCTGAGAGTTTAATCCAGATCATTATAAATAAAATGCTATTTATGCTTTCATACACTTTGTGTTCACTGCTGACTGCAGAGTGGCTGAATGAGCAGAGTTTTTTTGGGATGTTTTTGGGTGAAAATGCAGCCCTGGAAGCAGAAATGTGGCACTTCTTGTTCCTTAAAGCTCTGAAATGATGAATTGCTGATTTTTTTCTCCTCCCTTTTTTGAACAGGAACAGGAAGGTGGTGGATTACTCCCAGTTCCAGGAATCAGATGATGCTGGTAAATGACTTTTCCCTTCATCTCCTTGGGCTGCAGCAGCTCATTACTGCCATGCATATTAATTGTTCTGCTTCTAATCACATCTGCAGCTCCCATCCCAAGGAGTTGCTCTGTTCTTTCACAGCCTGCACTGTTAATAAGTATTTGAAAATGTAATGATTCTCATATGTTTTGTGTTGAACAAACAATGGTGATAGAAATCTTTATTATTTAATGCTGGGATTGTTGTAGAGCCTTGGGGCTCTTGGCAGCAGTTCCTTCCTTGCTCTRTGTTATGTTCTGGGGCAGAGGATCCTTGATGCCACTTCTTTTAACACAGGAAAAGATGGTTTCTATTTGTTTTATGGCTCAAAYTGAGCCCACATTATCAGGCATTTGGTGGGGGATTGCAGCTGAAGAAATGTAATCTCTGTGAATTAGCAAAATATTGCTGGGTCACATTGTAAAAGAGATGTAATCTGTGTGAATTAACAGTTCTGGATCCTGTTTAAAAAGATAAAATCTGTGTGAATTAACAAAGTATTGCTGGATCACATTTTAAAAAACGTAATTTGTGGATTGCCAGTTCTGGATCCCATTTTTAAAAAGATAAAATCTGTGTGAATTAATAAAATATTGCTGGATCACATTTTTAAAACTGTAATCTTTGTGAATTACCAATTCTGGATCCCATTTTTAAAAATTCCCCTTTTTGTGCTGTCCTGTGCAGATGATGATTATGGAAGAGATTCAGGTCCCCCCTCCAAGAAAATCCGCTCATCTCCCCGAGAGGCCAAAAACAAGAGGAGATCTGGCAAGAATTCTCAGGAGGACAGGTAAAAAAAGCAGCTTTTTATCTGCTGGGAACGTTGCTCTGAGCTTTGTGCTGTGCCTGGGGAGCAGCATTTTCCAAGAGGAGAGAGTGCAGGTGGAATTCCAGTGGGATTGGGAGCTCAGTCAGGGCTGGGACACTGAGGTGCTTTGCTCCTGGTGGGAGGAGGCAGAGGAATGAGGAGTGAAATGAGGTTCTTACCCCCTGATGGGGGGAGGCAGAGAGAGGAATGAGGAGTGAAACCCTTGGCAGCAGCTCCTGGAATGGCAGGAGTGGGATCCAGGTGTGAGGATTGGCAGCTGCTGCACCCTCAGGTGAGTCAGGGCACTGAGGACCTGCCCAGGGCACCCCTGTGCTGCTGTGGCACTGAGGGCAGGGCACATCTGGSACATCTGGAACTTCTGTCCCCTCCTCACTCCTCATTTTGGGTCATCCATAAAACCCAGAGCTTGCTTTGGGAGCTTTGCTTGCYTTGCCTCAGCAGCCTCAGTGCTGCCCTGCTGCAAAGTGAAACYTTCCTGTGGAATTGCCATTTTGCAGTCCCCAAAGGATGGCCATGAGACCTTGGAAATCATCTTTATTTTGTTTTCATGACAGATTTCAGCTGCAGGGGTGGAGGTTCTGCCAGCTGGTTCTTGTTCTATCACCCCAAGATGGCTTTTATTGTCCAAATCAATCAAATGATCAAATCATTTGAGACAGCTTAGASCAGACATGTGCCAGTTAAGAGCAACATGCACAGAATTAAATCTAAATGACATAAAGACAAGTGCTGGCTAAAAATCTGTTCAGGATAAACCTTTATTTCATTTATACACTGCATATAAACCATCRAAATTGTGACTAAAATGGAAGCCATGAGGATTGGGATTGGTTTGAGAGTGAAGTGCAGGGTTCCCCTCATTCTGATGATTTCCTGCCTGGTTTAAGTTGATCTGTGATTATTCAGAGTTTGAACATCCCCTTCCCAACCATGACAACTCCACAGACAGCTGAGTAATCCTGAAGTGTGTCCAGCAAAAGTGAAAATCCAAAAATGTTTATTTTGACTGAAAGCAAAGGTGAGACGAGCACTGACTTCATCTCTCTCTCATTTGCAGTGAGGATTCAGAAGACAAAGATGTGAAGACTAAGAAAGATGATTCACACTCAGCAGGTAACTGCTTTGTACTGATTGTGTATCTTCAAACTGTGTCYCCTCACACCTGTGAGAGCTGCAGGAGGAGGATTTGAGACAGAAAAGAAATAATTCTGATTTATTTGCAGTCAGATGCTGCCTCTGCTGCTGTCGCTTCCCACCCTGCTTTGGGATAATTTTTTTTGTGTGATTTGATGCTCCTGTAAAACTTCTCTTCACAAGGGTTGGTCCCTTCCCTGCAGCTTTGATGCAGAATGAGACAAGGAGCTTCACCTYTGGTGCCTTTTCCTTGCAGATGAAGATTTTGGCAGTGAGGACGATGAGGTGGGAGCCGACGATGGCAAAGCCGACAGCGACTACGAGAGCTCCCAAAAAAGCAAAAAAGGAAAGAAGGCTAAACCAGACAAGAACAAGAGAGCAGCCTCCAAATCCAGGAAAAGGCCTGCAGGTAACAAAATAAAAAAAAAATAAAAAAAAAAAGTGGTTATTTTGCAGTTATCTGCAAAATAAAAGTGGTTATCTGCAGAAAAATACTGCAGAGGATTTTGTAGGGTGTGAGTGAGGTGTGGAATTRCCCTCACAGTAACTCAGGGAGTGTTGTAACCCCCTCATGAATCCCCTGGCCCTGTTGTGCCCACGGGGCAGGAGCTCTGTGCTCTGCACTCACCTCATTCTGGGCCYTTTGCTGCAGAGGACAGCGAGGATGAGAAGGAGGATCACAAAAACGTCCGTCAGCAGCGGCAGGCGGCCTCCAAAGCAGCCTCCAAACAGAGGGAGATGCTCATGGATGATGTGGGCAGTGAGGAGGAGGAGCAGGAGGATGATGAGGCACAGTTCCAGGAGAGTGAGTAAATGCCAYGGGAAAAAGGGGCACAGTTTGCTTTATGGCTGGGACACTGAGGGTGTGAATGTGCTCCTCAATAACTTCATTTTTTACTGTCTGGCTGTCCCAGGTTGGGTTTTCACATCCAGAACTTGTGTTAAAGTTTGCAGCAGAGGGGTGTGTGTGTGTGTCCTGCACAAATTGTCTTCACAAGTGGGTAGATCTGCAGTTTTTATCCAGAATGAGACAAGAAACTTCATCTTTGTGCCTTTTCCTTGCAGATGAAGATTTTTTTTTTTGCCAGAGGTGTGTTTGTGTGTTTTCCAGAGGTGTTTGTGTGTTATCCAGAGGTGTCTCTATTTTCCAAAGATCTGTTTCTTTGTAAGCAGCCCTGAAGGATAATTGTAAAGTTCTCAGTGCTTTCTGCTGTTTCTTGCTGTCCCTGTGGCATTGCTGGTGKCAAAACCCAGTCAGGTTTTGTACCACAGCAGAGAAGGGGAAACCCACAAGGTCCATAATTTAACTGGCAGCTCTCAGCTGTATCTTTTCCTTCCTTTTTTATTTTTTTTCCCCAAAAAGCTGACATTTCCTTATGCTTCCAGCAGATTCAGGAAGTGATGAAGACTTCCTCATGGAAGATGATGATGACAGTGACTATGGCAGTTCAAAAAAGAAAAACAAGAAGGTCTCCAAGAAATCCAAGCCAGAGAGGAAAGAAAAGAAAATGCCCAAGCCCAGGCTAAAGGCTACAGGTGAGTCTGAAATGAAAGTTTCTCAGTTTAAAACCCAAGTTTGATTTGGATAGAAACCTTKGGCTCACAGACATCCACAAAAATGTTGAAAGGGCCAAAATGCCAGGATGTAAAGCAGCAGTATGGAATAATGAGCTGGCTCTAATCCTTCCTGGAGGGGCTGGACTGGAATCTGTGTTTGGTGGTAAAATCTGTCAGTATTGAAAGCCTTCCCTGCTGAGGTGCTCATCCTGACTTTCTGTCAGACTGTGTCCCACAGCCCAATAATAACAATTTGTGGCTTTGTTTGGGACTCTGTGATGTTGTCAGGGAGGGGAAATGTGARCCAAAGGAAAACTGGGTGCATTTCTGCAGGAGMTTTCAAATGATACCCAGCARTGTGTGTTCTGTCTGCCAAGAGCTGTGTCCATTTCTGATGCCACATGCAGCAATTAGCCAGAACTTGCAATTAAACAGCTTTTAAATCCTGTTAGATTGCTCTTCCCTTCAGCTTTGCTAATTGGGAGTGCTAAAAACCCACAGTGGGTCTGGTCAGACTGCTGCTGAATGACTTGGAAATGCCATTTATTGTGAGATTTTTGTGCCTTTGGCTGCTGCTGAGTTTTACAAGGTTTTTGTTTTTGCAGTGACCCCCAGCCCAGTGAAAGGCAAAGGGAAGGGAGGTCGCCCCACAGCTTCCAAGGCTACAAAAGAAAAGACCCCATCCCCCAAAGAAGAGGATGAAGAGCCTGAAAGTCCCCCAGAAAAGAAAAAATCAGCCAGCCCTCCACCAGAGAAGTCAGGGGATGAGGGATCTGAAGATGAAGCACCCTCTGGTGAAGATTAAGATGGCAGTTGAGGAAAAAAAAAATCTTTGTTTAAAAAAAAAAAGGAAAAAAAAAAAGAGAAAAAGGAAAAGAAAACAATACTTAGGGGTAGAACACGGTTTTGGCTGTGGCTTGACTCATGGGCTTTGAATGCTGTCTTTACTTTCAGCTGTTTAATACAGTGTATCCTTTTTTAATAAGAGGAAACCCTTCTCCAGTCAGATTTGGGTCAATGTTCTCTGGTGGCCATTCCGTTCTCCCTCCCCTGCCAAATCTCAGAAGCCATTGGAGACAAATTAACACAACCATTCAATATTTGATTTTGGTTTTGATTTTTTTTACAAGGGATACTGCAGTTGTGAAGCAATAAGGTTTGAGACTGATCTGTGGAAACCATACTTACAAATCCTTAAGTAGAATAGATTTTTTTTTTCCCAGTGCTGGTAAGAGCTGTTTAAAAACTATTATTCTGTATTTGGAAATATATGGAAAAAAAATAATGAACCTCTGCTTTAACAGACTTTGAGAGCAAAAATGTAGTTAATCTWATTCCAGTGGAGGATGGAGCATGGGGAGGAATCCTGTGTTTCATTGGATTCAGGCACGTTTTTCATGGAAAGCAATCAAGGAACTGGGAGATGCTCCAGTGGCTTTGGGTTAGAAAAGASCCTCCAGTCAGGATGGGAGATCTTTTGTCTCTGCTGGGTAGAAAACTCATCTGCTGTAGGCAAATTGCAGCCCATTCCAGGCAAATTCAGATGTTCAACCTCCATCCAGCCTTCCCACATCCATTCACCCTTTTMTTCTTTTTGTAGAGGGGCAGAACAAGGAAGAGAAATAGCAAAAATCATTTTTAAAGCTGCTCTCCATTGGGTATCGTGGAAAATGTTTTTATTATAGGTTTTTCCAAAGGGGGAAAAGAAAACCCCAAATGAACAGATAATGTCAAATGGAATGATTCGGTTTATGGGGTGAGGGATGTCCTTTTGTGGGTGTGAGCAAAGGGTTCCTGCAGTGCTCTGGTCATTGAGACCCCATGAGTCAGCCCTGGGTGTTCCCCTTCCCTCCCTCCTCCTGCCCTCAGCAAAGCTCCAGGGATCCCTGGCACAGGGAGGGCACTGGGCAGCTCCAGGGGCCTCTGATCCTTGTGGGGTCTGTGGGATCAGCTCCTTACCCTGCCTGTGGGGTCTGTGGGATCAGCTCCTCATCCTGCCTGTGGGGTCTGGAATCTGCTCCCATCCTGCCTGTGGGATCAGCTCCTCACTCTGGCTCTGGGATCTGTGGGATCAGTTCCTCACCCTGGCTCTGGGATCTGGGATCTGCTCCCATCCTGCCTGTGGGATGTGTGAGATCAGCTCCTCACCCTGGCTGTGGGATCTGGGATCTGCTCCTCACTCTGACTGTGGGATCTGTGGGATCAGTTCCTCACCCTGGATCTGGGATCTGCTCCCCCCCTTGCTATGGGATGTGTGGGATCAGCTCCTCACCTTTCCTGTGGGGTCTGTGCCTCAGTTCCCCCTGGTCTGTGGGGTCTATGGCTCAACTCCCCCCTGTCTGTGGGATCTGTAGGGTCTGTGCCTCAGCTTCCCCCTGTCTCTGGGGTCTGTAGGATTTCTGGGGTCTGTGCCTGAGCTCCCCCTGCCCCCTGAGCTTTGTGGGGCACAGGCTCTGGGCTGTCCCTGSCAGAGCAGGACACTCGAGGTGTGTGCTGCCATTTTAATGTGCTTTTATCCAAGCAGCCATATCCTCCCTTCCTTTTTTTTATTTTCCAAACCTCATTCAACTCCCCACACTTTGCTTTTCACACCCTCAGAGTTTTCTGCCACATTTCTTGGTGGAAACATTAAAAAACTGGACCTGCCATTTTTTATTTTTATTTTTTCCTGAAACCCTCTGTGCTTCTGTCTGTTGCTCACATTCTCTTCCAGCTGACAAAGCTTTGCATCCTTCTTGGTTTTTTTTTTTGGATTTATTTTTATTTTTTTGTCCCAGAACTGCCCATTTTGTACCAGCCTCTGGAAGGTAACACAAGGCAGCTAATGAATGAGGTGGGATTCCTGCACCTGGCAGCACATCTGGGATCCCCTTTTGGGATTTTGGAGAGTTCTGAGATGTGAGACACTAAATGTGATCAGGAGATCTGAATCCATGGGGAGCTGAAGATGCTGAGCTCAGGTGTGGGATGGGGAATCCCTCCAGCAGCTCTGGGATTCCCTAACCCTGCATTTTATTGAGGCTGGGAAATTCCTTCACCTTCTAAAACTGAAGTTCTTTAACGTTCTTGACTCTCATGGAACTACTGTTGCAGTTACAATAAAGATGATGTTGTTTCATTGTAATTCTATTTTTTTTTTTAATTTTATTTTTTTCAGAACAGCTGCAGGCTGCAGGGAAATCTCAGTCTTGAAAAAAGAAAATCTMAATTCCCTTTCCCCACACCTCTTCCCACCTGRGAACAGAAATCCCTCAATTGCTTGGGTAATTCTGGGAGATCAAACAGCCCCATTTTAAAAATCAAACCCATTTTGGGGCAGCAGACACTTCTGCAAAGCTCTGAGTGCTTCCCCTGCAGCCCAGMCTGTTCCCAGCTCTTCTCCTCTGGGTTCTTGGGCTTGTTTTTGGAATTCAGGTGGACAAGGASAATTCCAGGTGATTGGTTCTTTCCTGAACTGCATTTTGTGATTCTCACCTCCAATAATATTTTCTCTTTATTTTTATTTTCTAACACAGTTAAGGCTGTGAACATCCTTTTTGTGTTTCAGCTCAGCTTTGGGATTGTTTTATCCTGGCAAGWTTGGCCTTTTATTTCACAAAACTCCTCTGCTTCCTCACATCTCTGATGTGTTGGGGGCTGCCTGATGCTTTCTGAGCATCTCAACCCAAACACCAGGAAAATCCTAAGGTCCTGAGGATTCTGGAATTTTCTCTGTTTTTGTTGCTTGATGAAAACACTAAGCCCTAATGGTTAGAAATTCCACATTTTTTACAGACAGGAGAAAATTGTCAAAGGTTAAGATTTTTAATTTTGATATTTTTAATTTTAATATTTTTAATTTTAATATTTTTCTTTTGACTATTTTTCTTTTGAATATTTTTCTTTTAACATCCATCATTTTTCAGCAGCAGCAGACTTTCACCTTTTTGACTGCCCACTGGAATTAATTTGTGTTAAACACTCTGGAAGGAAAGCTGGGAAAATGCCTTTTCTTTAGGAGCATGAAGAGAATTTTGGTGGAGCAGGAAGTTTCAGTCCCAAGGAGGAGGCTTTGCACAGATCCTCTGGCCCACAGCTGTTGTTTCTGGAGCCTTTGCAGAGAGGTAAAATGGATTTATTCCAACATCCAGTCCAGTCTCCAGCCCTGCCCTGGTCTTGCTCTTCAAATCTCAGCTCACAGCTCTGGGCTGTGCCAAGCTCCTGCCTTGWCCTTACCAAAACCAGCCCAAATCTGCATTTCAGCTGGCATTTTGTGCTAAAAAAAAGCACAAAATTTGCTTTTTTTAATTTAACTGAACCAAATTGAGCTTTGGTTCAGTTCCAGGGGTGATCAGCAGGAGAATGAACAGGAAGGGCTTCAAAATGGGGCAGCTGAGGAGCTTTGAGTCAGTTTGGAATCAGAGAGAGGGGAGAGAAGCAGCACCACCAGGGCAGTGGCACAAACCTGCAATTCTGGGCTGGTTTTTTTTTTTCCTTTTTCTCCTTTTTTCCCCCCTTTTTCTTAAATATTCCCTGCACTGATGCTGAGAAAGAGCCCCAGAGGCAGGTGAGGGAGGGGAGGGATCTGTCCCATGCTGGAAGCTTTTTTGGAGCTGTGGAAAACTTTGGTGCTTTGCTTTCCTTTGTCCTTTTGTTGGTGAAGTGTTTATTTTTCTACCAGATCCTAGCGTTGGACACACGGTTCCTAAAAGCTRCAAAGTGACCCAGGAGTTGGGGATTGGATGGAGAATTCCTTCATCTCATGCAGGGGGAAGGGACTGGAGCAGTTTGGGAAGGGACACTGGGATAACTGGTGGCATTTAGGATGTGTGAGTGGGGGGGAATTGCTGTCACATCTGTGTGTGCAAATGGAAAATTGGAGTTTTGAGAAGCTCAAGCAGAGCTTTGGGGTGTTCCCAAAAGCTTTGGGGTGTTCCCAAAAGCTTTGGGGTGTTCCCCTGCCCTTCCAGGGGGTGCTGATGGAACAGAAGCAACACTACCACTCAATTCTGCCTGTCCTGGAGGGGTTTTTGGGGTGGTTTTTCCAGCCCATCAGAGCAGGGAGAGCTGAGAGTGCCCTTCARAGACCTCCCCAGAGCCCAGCCCAGCTGGAAATCCGACCCCAAAGGTGCCCCTGGAGTGGCTGAATGTGTTTTCCTGGGGTTGTGGCAGCCCCCAGGTGTGTGGGGTGCAGCCTGGCAGGTGCCCAGCATGCTCAGTGTGACTGCAAACGCTCTGTACAGTGGGGCCAGGGTTTTTTATATATATATTTTGGGAGGAGGGTGGGGAGAGGGGAGGAGGGTGGGTGGAGATCCTCAAATCAGCTTAAGCCAGACTTAAATGTGTGTAAAAAAACAAAAAAAAAAATCCCAAAATCTTGGCTGTGTGAGTGTGGGAGTGTCTGACATCCCATTCCCTTTGTGTTCTCTCTGCATTTGTGAGGTTTTATTTTCTTTTTTTCCCCTTTTCCCCCCCCCTTCCTGCAGAAGCAATTGTTACAAAACAAATGAATTGTAAATAAGAGCTACTTAAGTTTTTGTTGTTGTTGTTGTTGTTTGCCATCGTTGTCACAGCAAACCCTGAGTGAGCAGTGTGAAGGTGGAGGAGGAGACTGGCACCATTTTCTGGTATGCAATGAGTATTTTGTCTTTGAGTATTTGCAATTCCCCTGGTGAGCTTTTGGAGAAAAAAAAATTAAAAAAAAAAAAATCAGGCTTTTTGCAGTTCCCTGTCCTCATTAATTTTTATTATTATTAATATTATTTTGAATTCATTTCAAAAGCAGAAAAAAAACAAAAAGGGGGCAGCTGCAAAAAGTGGGGTTGGGAACTCTGGACAACACTGAGCTCTAGCATGGTACTAGGAGTGAGGTCTGAATGTAACATTAATGCTTTATTTAAAATCAAAACCACGTTTTTTTTTTAAATAAAGGGTTGAAGTGAAACATGAGTGTTGCCCATGTTGGTGGATTTCTGCAAACATCCATTGGTAGAGTTGTGTGATGGTCTTTTTGTGCTCATTCACCTGCCATAACCCCAGTCTCTGTATGTACCTGCAAAGAAAGAAAAAAAAAACCACAAAAAAAAATAATATTAACAAAAAAAACCCTGCTTTGCTTTGATTGAAAAAGGGTTCCTGGGACTGCAAACCTGCTCCTGAGCTCTGTTTTAAATCTGTGTATCCTTCGCTTGTATTTTGTATTAAAAAAAAAAAAAGAACCACGAGGAAAAAACAAAAAAAAAAAAAATGATGAACCCTTTATTGTTCAGCATGTTGGAATTGTGTCCCCTCTTTTATTTTTTGGTTTTCCTCCTTTTTGGAATATATTAAGCAACTCATTCTTCTGTATCTTTTATTTTCTTTTGTAAACTTTTTGGTTTTGTTTAAAAATGGCTTTATAAAAGGGCTTTTATAACCCATGAGCAGGACTTGTGTGGTTTTTCTGCTGGATCATCAGCTGAAAGGTGAAATGTGTTCATCTTCCAGGACCTCTGGGAGTTTTGGGGTGAATTCCTTGGAATTCTGAGGAGGGGAAGTCAAGCTCTGAGCCCGCTGTGATTTTCCCATCATTATTTGAGAGCTGAAGGGGGGGAAATTCAATAATTCACAAGATTGGCTTTCCCAATCCTAAAATTGAGATTTTACAGTCTAAAACCAATTAGAGGGAGAGATGAGAGGAGGGACAAAGCCCTTGGAGCGTCACCTTCCCYTGCAGGAGCTTCTGCAGCAGATCCCGAGCGTGTCCTTATGGGAAACTCCAGAAAACTCGGGATTGCCCAGCCCCCGGGTGCTCTCTGGATGTCGCGCAGGGAATTCGGCCCTTTAAGCAGTCCCTTGGAGCGGGTTTTACCCCGTTTTCCTGCAGCTCCCGGGATTTTCCAGCTCGGATTTTCCCGATTTGGGCTCATTTTTGGAGCGCGGTCGTTTCCGCGCTGTGCCAGCAGGSGGCGCTGCGAGGGCGCCCTGGCTCTGCTGCCCTTGGGGATCAAAACCCCCTGGAATTCCATCCAAAACCCCTGGAATTCCATCCGAAATCACTGGAATTCCGCCCTGAAACCCCCCTGGAATTCCGCCCCAAAACCCCCTGGAATTCGGCCCCGAAACCCCATGGAATTCCATCCAAAACCCCTGGAATTCCACCCAAACCCCCTGGAATTGCACAACTGGCACCAGCAGGGCACATCCTGTGGATAATTCGTGGTGAAAATGGGAGTTGTGGCACTTGGGAAGTGTTTGTCCCTCTGGGGTGAGGCTGGAGCTGATCTAGGATGTGAAGGGGATGTTTGTTCCAAAGGGTTTGGGATGGAAAAAAACATGCTTGTGACCCTGAGGAATGAGGGATTTTGGGGTGGTGGTGTCCTTGTCCCAGCTCAGCAGGACACAACRGGAATGGGGCCAAACTCCTGGGATATTTGGTGCAGGAGCAGCAGATTTGTGTGGGGTCATTTGGGAAGTGCTGCCCAGTGTGGAATCCCAGATTCTGGCTCTTGGCTGCAGATCCTGCTGCTTTTCCCATTCCCTTTCCCTTTCCACCCATTCCCACCCCCTTTTTGTGACCCCACAGGGGGTTCTGGATCTGGAATGTTTGGGGTTGGACGCTGCTGCTGCCCCAGGCTCTCAGAGCTCTGCAATAATGGGATCAGGAGGATTCAATCCTGCAGCTCCTGGCGTTCCTCCTGTTCCTGCTGACCACCCCRAAGGGGTGAAATCCCCACTCCCCGCTGGCAATCTGCAGTTCCAGGCTCCCATCCTGTTCCTCAGCTGGAGTTYCCTTCAGGGATTTCCATCCTCCTTCACTTTCAGGCTGCTTTTCCCCTCTGCACTGCATTTCCTGCAGGAATTCCAACCTGCAGGAGTTCATTGGGGGAGGAAACTTCCCCAATAAAATTCCCATTGGCTTTGTAACACTCACAGGGAATTGATCCCACAAACAGCTGATCTGTTCTGGGATTTGGGATGAGCTGAGGAGGCAGATGAGGTTCAGGAACTCCAGCAAGAGCTGCCAAATTTGGGGAATCAGATTCCCTTGGCAGGAATTCCAAGGGAGTTTTGCCTCAGGAATCTCCTGTTTGTGTTCCTCTCGGGGCTCTTTGGTCCCAGGGAGGAAAATCGAGTCCAAAGGTGGGAGCCAGGATGGGATTTGAGCCACGGGGTGGCCTTGGAAAAGCCCAAACTGGAGCTGATTTCTGGAGCTGCTGCTCCCAGAGCAAGGCCAGCACCCAGGGAAGGGCTGGRGCTGTGCCACAGGAATTTGGGGTGGATTTTGGGAAAGGTTCTTCACTGCAGAACCACTGGAAAAGGCTCTGCAGGGAATGGGGGCTGCCACAACACTCCCAGGGTGGCATTTTGGGGTGTGTGGGCAATCAGGATATTCCCTGAATCCCTGATTCCCTTCCTGCCTGTCCTGCACCCTCAGGAAAACCAGGGAAAACTCAGGAATTTGTGTTTTCCCAGGATATTCCCTGCCCTTTAAAAGCCTTTTTAAAAATGTATTTTGATGTAGCAAACTGCAAAGAGAGCAGGTTTGGGGATTTTTTTTACTCCTTCCACTGGAATTTGGGGGTCTGTAGGTTTGGATTTTTTTACTTCTTCCACTGGAATTTGGTTCCCTGCTCTGGGATTTGGGATTTGTTTGGTTCCCTGCTCTGGGATTGCAGTTTGAGGGCTCACTCTCAGCTCCAGGGTTTTGTGTAGCCCAGGAAATGACATTTTTTGATGTGTTTGGGGTTATTTTTCCTCTTCCCTTCCATGGAGGTCAAGTTCAAGTGCTGCTGTGGAATTCACTCCCCCGTGGATGCAGAGCAGGGAGAGCTCCTCAGAAAGCTGACGTTGAATTGAAGTTTTTAGCTCAGTTTTTAGCTCAGATTTAGCTCAATTTATCTCAGTTTTTAGCTCAATTTAACTCAGTTTTTAGCTCAGATTTAAGTCCATTTTAGCTCAGATTCAGCTCAATTTTAAGCTCAGATTTAGCTCAGTTTTTAGCTCAATTTAACTCAGTTTAGCTCAGTTTTAAGCTCGGATTTATCTCCATTTTAGCTCAATTTAACTCAGTTTTTAGCTCAGATTTAACTCCATTTTAGCTCAGACTGAGCTCAGTTTTTAGCTCCATTAGCCCTTGGCCCCCACAATATTCTTTGCATTTTCCATTTACCCCCCAAAACTTTCCTTTACCCCCAGGAATTCCCTTCCCATTCCCTGGGGACTGATGAGCCTCGAGGAGGATCTGGGATTTTCAATAATCGCTATTAATTAGGCTATTCATTGGAACTCTCATTAATTGGAGCACATCAAGCTCCAGCAGCTCCCCCTCTCCTGGGCCACCCTCCCTCTCCTCCTGCAGCGTTTCCAGCTCAGCTCTTGGCCCTGGGAGCAGATTTTGGGGTTTCTTTATCACCAAGTGCCTGCCCTGACCACAGAGCTCTGCTGTTCCAGCCCTTCTCAGATATTTTTGATTGATTGATTGCAGTGGTTTAAGCCTGAGAACTTCTGTTTTCCTCCTCTGAATTTTTAAATTTTTTTGCTTTTTAAAGTCTCTGTTTGAATTCTGTTTTGATATTTTTATTTTGGTTTTTTTTTAATATTTTTATTTTTAAGCTGAATGGTTTTCTGAGCGTTTTCTGAAGGTGATGTTATTGTGGTGTTTCTGAGTGAAGGAATAATTTGCCTCTAATCAAATTTACCACACAGAGCTGCCATTTCTTTTTCCCCAAACTGCCCCTATTCTGCTTTTTGTTTTTTAATTTCACTCCACTGCTGATGATGAAACTGGATTTGAAGCAGCTCCTGTTCCCAGAAACAGCTCAGCCCATTAATTTTGAATTAATAAGGAACACATTTCTCAGAGGCAGAGCAGGTCTCACATTTGGAAGTGACTCCTCTCATTCCCATTTAACTGGTTTTACACCTTTAAATAAAAACCACTTGAGTGGCTTTGAAACATTTTCCCCATTTCCTTCTTTTGGACAGCCAAGGTGCCAGAAGGGAAAAAGAAACTCTTGGGTGCAAGTCCTTGTTCTCTTGGCTCTCCTTTTCCCCACAGCACTGAGGGATTTTAATAAACAAGGACCAAGCTGGGGTTGAACCCCTCCTTCCCCTGGGATTGCCCTTTCCCAGGTGWGTGAAATGCAAACAGGAAAGTTCCTCATGGCAAAGGCAGGGGATTAAAAGTTGTTATCTTGGCTCACATCTCCCAAATTTGGTTCTTTGCAGCAAATCCTCAGCCTGCTCTGAACTCAGGGGTTCTGCCTGGTCTCTGTGATGGGAGAGGGGCTCCAAAATCCTGGGATGATTTGGGTTAAAGTTCATCCATGGGCAGGGAACACCTCCAGTGGTCCCAGGCTGGCTCTCTCAGGGGGATTGGCCTCATCCTCCTCATCCTCCTCCACCTCAGCCACTCCAGGTGCTGGGAGAGGATGAGGGCAGAAATCTCCTGGGAGAGGAGTCCCAAAATCCTGGAATTCTTTGGGTTAAAGCTCATCCATGGCAGGGAACACCTCCAGTGGTCCCAGGCTGGCTCTCCCAGGTGGATTGGCCTCATCCTCCTCATCCTCCTCCACCTCCTCCACCTCAGCCACTCCAGGTGCTGGGAGAGGATGAGGGCAGAAACCTCCTGGGAGAGGAGCCCCAAAATCCTGGAATTCTTGGGGCTGGAGGCACCTGAAAGCTCCTCCATGGGCAGGGAGCATCCCCAGGGCTGCCCTTGGGCTCTCCCAGGGGGATTGGCCTCATCCTCCTCCACCTCCTCCACTCCAGGGCAGGATTCATCCTCCAGAAAAAATAGATGGATTTGATCCATGATTTATCCAACAGCTGCTTGCAAGCCCCTGGAAAGGAGCAGGGCTGGGGTGTCCTCATCCTGCAGTGGCTTCCTGCCTGCAGCATAAACAGCTGGGAAATGTTTGCTCTGTGTCCCACAAACAGGGCTCTGCTGTTTACCTGCAGCAAACAGCAGCCCCAGAATGAAACCGAGGGAAAGGCACCACTTTAATCCTCTGCACTTTCACAGGGAATTGTTCCTGACCCGACTGGTTTGGCCAGAAATGCCTTTTCCAGCAGATAGCACTGGGCTGTGCTGCCTTCTGTCAATATTTTGTTGTGCTTTTCTCTTTTGGGTTTCCTGCTTCGTTCAGGAGTGGGGAATTGGGGCTGCTTGGCCAAAGGATTGGCCCCAAATCCTGCACAGAAACTGGGAAAGGGAGAAGGGTTGTGG
>CADDXX010000865.1:93824-115745 GCA_902810485.1 Alauda arvensis
AGAAAAAAAAAATAATAATAAGAGGAGAAGAAAGGCAGGGGGAGAGGTTGATTTGGATCAAGTGCCAGGGGTGATGGGCACAGCCTTTAAAGGGCAGAAAGGAGTGAAAAGCAGAAGCAGATCATCTCATTTCCCCTCCCGCTCCGGAACGGGGGCTCCTCTCATGAATAAAAGCAAGAGCTTGGGTCGTGCAGCAGCAGAAACAAAGCTGTGGCTCTGCACTGGAGCCAGCCAAGCTTGTCTGGAGGTGTGGAGCTGCCTGGTGCTGGCCCAGGGGAGCRTGACCACGAGGGCTGGGGCTCTCAGGGCTGAAACGTTGCTGCTCTGGGCTGTGCTGGGTGCTTTGGTTCTGATGAGGAGTCTGGGAGGTTTTCCTCGGTGAGGAGATGCTGGTTCTGAGTGGGTAAAGCACTGCCAGACCCCGGGATGGTTCCTCAGCCCAGGCTGGAGATCCCTGTGCAGCTGAGCTCGGCTTCACTGGGGCTCTTCACCCCGTCCCCACTGCCCTGAGCTCACCTGTGGGGTTCCCCTGGTGAGGTGAGGGTCATCCCTGCACCCCTGGGCCACAGACAGTGCCCAGCTCCAGCTGTGATGCCCAGCTCCAGCTGTGGTGCCCAGCTCCAGCTGTGGTGCCCAGCTCCAGCTGTGGTGAAGCCCAGCCAAGAGCAGGGAACTGCTGGCAGTGCTGGCTCTGCTGTGGCTCTGGGCTTGTGGCTGTCCCTCAGAGAGCCCCACGAGTGTCAGTGTGGCCCTGGGGCTGTCCCTCAGAGCCTCACGAGTGTCAGTGTGGCCCTGGGCTGTCCCTCAGAGCCCCACGAGTGTCACTGTGGCCTCTGCTGGCTCAGTGACCCCTGGGTCACTCAGGTTCCTGTGTGGAACAGGAGCAGGAGGCCTGCCGGGAGCTGGCCACTCTCTGCTGGCTCCTTTGCCAGAGGAGTTTGTGGGACAGGAGCCCGGGGCTCTGCTCCGTGTGACATTTGTGCTGTGGGATGAGGTGAAAGCATCCCTGGAATTGTTGGCACAGCTCCTGAAAGGAGTGAGAGGGCTGAGGGTGAAGGGGAGGCGGGACAGGGCTTTTTCCACCCTGGCAAACGTTCCCACAGGGAGGTGCCCATTGCCACAGGGAGGTGCCCATTGCCACAGGGAGGTGCCCTCGGCTGTGTGTGGGTGCCAGGGATCCCTCAGCAGCCGGGGATTTTAGCCCTGGAAGCAGCAGGATCCCCTGTGGGTGCTGCAGTGCAAAGGTTCCAGCAGGTCCTGGCAGATCCAAAGCTTTCCCTGTGTGGATGTCGGAGCTGTCGCTGGGAGCAGGACCCTGGCTGCTCCTGCAGCATCTCCCCTTTGCCACGGATCGATGGATCCTGGTGCTGGGCCCTGCCCTGGGGGCTGAGGGAGGGAATCCCAAACCCACCGGGCCTCTCCCTTGTTCTCCCCGGAGGGATTTCCAGCGGCTGCTGCTCCTTCCCTCAGAACGGAGCCCCCGGGGCTCAAAGGAAACGCGGGGTTAACGCAGAGAGCCCAAATAACTCAGCCTTGTCCCCTCCCTGCTCTGKGAATGGGGTCAAGGAGATTTGGGAGGGGAAGGGAGGCCGGGGAGGGGGGTCAGGAGAGGTCAGGTGAGTGTTCCATTGCATGCCGAGGAGGCTGCCAGAGCTATTCTCCATGGTGCATTTCCCATTCAGCGCCTCTGAATGGACACTGATAGCTGTGAAAGGCCCTGGCAGCTCCCCGGGCTCTCTCCCCTTGAGCTCCTCTCCCACCCTTTCTTCCCAAAGGCTTCCAGGGAATTCACAAAGAGCCCCTCGGAGGGTTGGAAATGCGATGGTGGGGTTGTGAACGGGGAGCCCTTTGCTTTCCCCTCTCTCTGGGTGCCAAACCTGGCGTGGGCAGGGAAGGGGAGGATCTGAATCCACCTGGATTCAGCAAGTCCCTTGGGTTGGAGCAGCCCCACCTGAGCTTTTCTAAAGGAATCAGGCAGCCCTGAAAGGTCAGAAATCATTAATAATAAAAAAATCATCGAATGCTTTGTGTTGGAAGGGATCTCAGATCTCATTTTGTTCCACTCCCTTGCCACATGCAGGGTCASCTCCCACTACCCCAGGCTGCTCCAGCCTGGCCTTGGGCACTTCCAGGGATGGGGCAGCCACATTTTCTCTGGGAAACCCACTCCAGTGCCTCAGCATCCTCACCCTGAGTCCAACCCTCTGCTGTCTGACCCCTGCTGTTTGCTGAGCTGTGGAGGAGGYGCACAACCACTGCAGATCAAAGCCCGCCACCACATTTAACACCATCCCTTGGTCCCTCTGCTCCAGCAGCAGAGATTCTGGAGCAGCAGGACATGGATTCTTCCAGGAATAAATGAGTTTTTCCCTGCCATGTAAGTACACCCACATTTTCTTTTTTAGAACAACCAGCCCTCACTCTTCACTCTAAGCACTGCTGAGATGTGATTGATTTGTTTTTTAGGAGACTGGGGGGAGGAGAGGCTTCTTTGTGTGTGTGTGTCCATCAGTGCCCTGCACCTTTCCCAGGTGTTTTGGGGTCAGTTTTCCCTAAAAGCTTCATCCTCTCTGCTGCCTTTGTCCAGCCACGCTTTGCTCCTGCCCTGGACCCGCCCTCCTACCTGGCTGCCAGGTGAGGCAGCCTCKGGGAGCTGATCTGCTGTTTCTCTGCAGGGAAAGGGGAGGAGGAGCTGGGTTTGCCAAGCTTTAAAAAGCACCACCAGAAATCCGTGGGGGGTTTTTTGGGGGTGGTTTGGTTCTCCCTAGGGAGGGAAAAGGAAGAGCAGCAGCTGATGTGCCATGTCACGCCAGGGGACAGCTGTGGGAGAGCCTCACATGTGGCTCCCTTCTGCAGGAAACCTCAAAAAAATCCCTTTTTGGGGACTGCTGTGTTACCCTTGAGGAGGGAAGGACAAATTCTGCTCCTGCTGTGGGAATTTGGGGAAACTGAGGACAGAGGGGGAGAAAGTGCCAGTGTCACCTGGGCCAGGTGTCCCCATGGGGCTGTGAAAGGTCTCCAGAATCCCTCGGGGATGGGCAGGGTGCTGCCAGCTCCTGGCTGAGCTGTGACTGCTGCACTTCCACCAGCATCTCCCAGCTGGGCATGGATTTTCCTGACTCTTTTCCCACTCCTTTTCCCACTCCTTTTCCACTCCTTTTCCACTCCTTTTCCACTCCTTCTAGAGCCAAACAGTCCTGCACAGTCCAGGGGATAAATCCCCCTGGGAAGGATTGGATTAGGGGTTTGAGGAAAGGGTGTTTGATCTCGCTGGGGCTGTCACCTGCAAAGCTGCAGGGGCATCTCGTTGGCTTTAAAAAGAGAATGCTGACCCCACATCCCAAATCTCTGCTGGAGCAGCAGCAGASCAGCGAGGGAGGGTGATAAATGTGAATATCAGGGGATTTTTGGGGGGCAGAATTCAGGCGTGAGCCCAGAGCTGGGGTTTCCTGAGGGCAGCACCCGGGGAGGGGGTGCCAGCAGTGTTTGCCCAGCCCTCAGCGAGGGGCCCGGGCACAGGAGTGGCTGGGTGTCAATAATGCTGCTGTTATCAGCAGAAAGGGAGGGCCCTGAAACCAAAGCTGTGCTGGGTTCCACCTCTGCTGCCCTGCAAACAGCGGAGCAGCTTCTGCTGAGCTGCAGGCAGCACCTGCCAGGGGCCAGGTGAGTGCTGGCTCCCCCAAATCTCCCTTCTGCAGCCCCTGTCCTCACAAATCAGCTCAGGTGCTTTCCCTGCTCAGCACTGTCTTTTCCCTGTCTCTATTCTGTGGGGGGAAATTGTAAGAGTAATTAATAATTAATTGGAAGAGTGATTTTTGGGATAAAGTTCGGCTCGAACAGGAACGTTCACCATCTGCTGCAGTTTTATTTACAGCTTTATTGCAGGGGGGAATTCTCATCTCTGGCTGTTCGTGGTTATTGCTRCAGGGRTTTGTTTTCTTTGTTAAAGCCCTCTGAGGGTGTGGAGGGGAAGGAGAGGTCTGCTCTTACCTGTAGACAAGAAATCCAGCTCTGCCTCCAAGCTGGAATTCTCAGGCAGAGGGACAGATCCCTGCTGCCTGTCACAGCAGTGAAAGGGAAGAAAACAATTTTCAATCAGTGTGAGGTATCTTTTACTTGATGTTTGGGGTTTATTTTGGGGTAACTCCCCCTCTCTGAGCTCTCCAGACCCCAGCAGACAGTGGGCATTACATCCCCCTTTGAGGTCTCACTCAGCCACGGTGCCTCGGGTCACAATTTTGCCTTTGTGACTCCGGGGAAAGCACCGGGGTTTGCGCTGCTGGGAGCTGGGATTGCTCATGGCGGGGCTGGGATGCAGCTGGGCACCCTCCGGAGCTGACACATGCTGTGTGTAACCCACATCCGAGCAAGGTGGGCGCTGCCCCCTCGAGGGATGCTCGGCCCGGCTGGGGCTGCCTTTGAAGTCGCCTCTGGTGATTAAAGCGCAACCGTCGCTGTTCCCCCTCCGCGAKCTGACCTTGGGCGAGGCCTTTAAATGTTGGCGGCTGTTGAAAGGAGGGATCTTCTGTGACGGCTGAGGGGAGGGGAAGGGTCCGCAGAGGGGAATAATCGGGATTTGTTGAGCGGAACTGGCAGCTCCCGAGCTCAGGAGTGGCGCTTTCCTGCGGCAACAGGGAGGGAGTGATGGCTGAGCCTGGTCCCCACCCTGCCACCCCCTCGTGGGTTATSGGCTGATGGTGACACGGGGAGACGGAGAAAAGTGACAAAACTCTSCCGTGTGTACCTGCCTGKGCACACCTGTGCGGTGATGGAGGGMTCAGGCGGCTCTGATTTCACCRGGCCGCCTCCCCGAGGTGTTTTGAGCAAATTTTGCTGGGCTGGCTGCTGRGGACCTTGGAGGGTTTCTGTCTTTYGGGACTGAGAGGCATCTGCTCYCTCCTGCCCTGTCCCGGTGCCGTGGCCTCTCCCCTCCGGAGGAGCTGCAGAGAAGGGAGCAGTTACAGGGCAAATAAATGACTCAGTCTAATGAGTAAGGTAATTGCCATTCGCTGTTAGATGAGGCTAAAGTGGGTCAGGTTTGTTTGTGAAACTCCGCGGAGGCACCATCTGCTCCCTGTGCCCCATCCCGRGGGCTGGAGGTGGCATTTGGGTGGGATTGCTTTCCCAGGGAGCCTGGGGAGCAGCACGGGGGGTGTCCTGCCCCTCAGGCCGGGCTGTGGGGGGCTCTGGAGATGACCCCGAGTGGCTGCGGGCACTCCCCTGATGCTCGCAGGGGGCTCTGAAGTGATTTCCCTGTGAGAGGAGAGCCCAAATCCTTTCTCTCACTGCCATCTGCAAGAGGTGGCTGGACAGGACAGGGACATCACCAACCCTCGAGGGCAGGACGGGGTTTTCCCAAACCCTGCCTCGCGTGTCACAAACCCTGGGCACCGCTGGAGCTGTCACCCTTCATCCTGCCGCTGTCCCAGCCTGCTGGGATGGGGACTGTCCCTTTCAGCGGTGCGGTCCCTGCTTTTACCCCGTTCCCTGCTGTGTTTAATGCTCTCTCTCCCCACAGAGCTCAGCCTGGGAGCAGCAGGGCGAGCCTGCAGCGGGATCCCTGCCAGAAGAGGAAAAGACGGTTCCTTGGCCGTTGATAAAATGGGAAGCGGCATCCCCGCAGCAGCCCGGCAAGGGAAGCTCGGATCYTTGCCCGGGGGGCATCCCCGGGGGCTCTGCAGCCGGCAGGACACAGCCCTGAGCCGCTGAAGGGAGGGGACAGCCACACAGGGCCGGGCTGGGGACAGCGATGTCCTTGCAGAGCCGCCGGAGCCAGCTGCTGCTGGTCAACCTGCTCACCTTCGGGCTGGAGGTGTGCCTGGCCGCCGGCATCACCTACGTGCCGCCGCTGCTGCTCGAGGTGGGCGTGGAGGAGAAGTTCATGACCATGGTGTTGGGTAGGCAGCTTTTGGCACCTCTTTTTCAGGGTTTTTTTTGGGTTTTTTTTTTTGGGGGGGGGTTCTGTTTTTGGGGGGTTTTTTTTGGGGTTTTTGGTGGGGGTTTTTTTGGGTATTTTTTGGTGTGTATTTTTTGGTGGGTTTTTTGGTGTGTTTTTTTGTGTGTGTGTGTTGGGTTTTTTTTTTTTTGTTTTTTTTTTGTTTTGTTTTGTTTTTTGGGGGGGTTATTTTGATTTGGTTTTTGGTTTTTTTTTTCTTTTTGGGGGGTGGGTATTTTGGTTTTTTTTTTTCTGTTTTAAACTTTGCAGTCTGGAGGGCGGGTGGGTGAGTACGGGCAGGGAGAGCCGCTCACCTCCTGAACCCTCCCGAACTCACCGCACATCCCTCGCTTTAGAGCCCCTGTAACCCCCGCTCTGTCCCCCAGGGATCGGCCCCGTGCTGGGGCTGCTCTTCGTGCCGCTCATCGGCTCCGCCAGCGACCACTGGCACAGCAGTTACGGCAGAAGGAGACCTTTCATCTGGCTGCTGTGCCTGGGCGTGCTGCTCAGCCTGCTGCTCATCCCGCACGCCGCCAGCCTGGCCGCCCTSTGCTCCCTCAGCCCCCGCGGCCCGGAGATCGCCTTCCTCATCCTGGGCATCGGCCTGCTGGATTTCTGCGGCCAGGTGTGCTTCACCCCGCTGGAAGCGCTGCTCTCCGACCTCTTCCAGGAGCCCGACAGCTGCCGCCGGGCCTTCTCCATGTACGCCCTCACGGTGAGCCTGGGCGGCTGCGTGGGCTACCTGCTGCCCGCCATCGACTGGGCCTTCCTGGCGCCCTACCTGGGCGGCCAGCGCAGCTGCCTCTTCACGCTGCTGGCCCTCATCTTCCTGGGCTGCGTGCTGGCCACGCTCTTCGTGACCGAGGAGGCGGCCCCGGGGGACACCGTGCAGGGGCTGCCCCTCACGGACGCGTCCCCAAAGCCGCCGCGGTCCCTGCGGTGCTGCCGGCGCTGCGGGCCGCGGCTGCTGCAGGCCCTGAGGGGGCTGTGCGCGCTGCTGCCGCGGCTGCACGGCCTSTGCTGCCGGGTGCCCAGGGTCATCCGCCGCCTCTTCGCGGCCGAGCTGTGCAGCTGGATGGCCCTCATGACCTTCATGCTGTTCTACACCGACTTCGTGGGCGAGGGGCTGTACCACGGCGTGCCCAGGGCCAAGGCGGGCAGCGAGGCCAGGCGGCGCTACGAGGAGGGTGAGGAGGGAGCTGSGGGTTCATYGGGACATCGGGGTGGGCTCGGCWCTGTTGGTAATGCARAAAAAAAGAAGCCACAGCAAACTTGGCTGTGTGCAGATAAGGAAAGAGTTTTTTCTCATGGCTCCCAGAGCGTGGCACAGGTTGGGAAACATGTCCTGGTTGTTCCCAGGACAAAACTGACAGGGGAGTCCTGGCTCTGGCCAGGCAGCACTATGATGAAGGTGAGAAGTGAGCTGGGTGTTCGCAGGGACAGAAGCATTTATTGGGAGCTCATGGTGGGTTCAGCTCTGTTGGTAATGCATTAAAAAGAAGCCACAGCAAACTTGGCTGTGTGCAGATAAGGAAGGAGCTTTTATGCGTGGTTCCCAGAGCGTGGCACAGGTTGGGAAACACGTCCTGGTTGTTCCCAGCACAGAGCTGGCAGCGCAGCCCTGGCCTGCGGCTGGGTGCTTGAGTGGCAGAGCGGTGTGGAAGGCTGCACGATGGAGCTGGCTGTGTCTGCAGGCTCTGCTGCCAGCTCCTGTCACTTTTCCAGCGAGGGCTGAGGGTGCTCCCCATGCTTGGAGAGCAGGGTGGGAGAGCCAGGCTGTGCTCTGCAGCAGCCAGGTGGGATTTGCTGCTGGGACAGCAGTSCTCCAGGGCTTTCCCAGCTCTCTCTTTGCTTTAGTGCTGCTCACAGGCTGTAGCTGCCACATCCCTTCACCTGCTCACAGGTGTTACCTGCCGGCCCATTCTGTGCCAGAGCCTTGCCTCCTTGCCTAACCACACTTTTCCTCTCCCTAATCCAAATCTTTTCTTCTGGAGGCACCTTCCTGGCCCTCCTGCTGCAGTTTTGCACTCGGAGGGCCCTGCAAGCACACTGCCCCTTTTGTGCTGGGTGTCTGTTTAACTCCGAGGCAGCTTAATTATTATTTAACACTTGCACCGTTTAGCTGCCAGCAGGTCAGCCCTCCATTGTGCCGGCTGTCATAGAAACATGTGTTGAGCAATGATCGCTGCTCCAAAGAGTTAATGGCTCTAATTCCCTGAAATCTGAGCGATCTCTGTGAAAGGGTAAGGTCCGGATCGCTCCCGGATGCCGCGGCTCGGAGCACGTTCTGTGCTTTACCTTGGCTCCGGCACAGCCCCTGGCCTGCCTTTGTTCTGCTGCTGCCTTTGGCGTCAGATAACGCCGGATCCTGGTTCAGCAGCAGGTGACRGCTCCCGGGGCAAGGGCAGCAGGAAAGGGGCCAGCAGTGCCTCCCAAAAGCAGGGATGGCATTTGGGTTCCCATCTCCCACCGTGCAGGAGGAGGGGCAGCTCGGGGGTGGCTGCTGCAATGCTGGGATGTGTTGGGTGATGCTGCTGTGCTTCCTGAGCCTGCCAGGGCTGTGGGTGCCCTGCTCACTGTTTGGGAATTTGGGACTGAAGCAGAGGAAGGGACGTTTTGGAGTTTGGGACTGACAGAGAGGGAGATTTTTTGAGTTAGGGACTGACAGAAAGGAAGGAATTTTGGAGTTAGGTAATGATGGAGAGGAAAGGATGTGTTGGAGTTCRGGACTGACAGAGAGGGAAGGATGTTTTGGGATTTGGGACCAAGAGAAGGATGTATTTGGGGTTAGGGACTGACAGGGAGGGATATTTTTGGAGTCAGGGACTGAGAGAGAGGGAGGGATGTTTTTGGGGTAAAGGACTGACAAAGAGGGAAGGATATTTTGGGGTTTGGGACCAAGAGAAGGATGTTTTGGGGGTTTGGGCCTGAGGGAAGGATGTCTGGCTGTGTGAATCAGCCAGGGCAGTGCCCACCACCCCTCTCCCCCCTCAGGTGTCCGGATGGGCAGCTTGGGCCTCTTCCTGCAGTGCATCACCTCCATCTTCTTCTCGACAATCATGGACAGGCTGGTGCAGCACTTTGGCACGAGGGCAGTGTACCTGGCCAGCGTGGTGTTCTTCCCTGGGGCRGCCTTTGTCATGTGCCTGTCCCACAGTGTCACCGTGGTCACCATCTCCGCTGCCCTGACGGGATTCACCTTCTCTGCCCTGCAGATCCTGCCYTACACGCTGGCATCCCTCTACCACCACGACAAACAGGTGGGCATCTGCTCCAGGCCAGCCTGCACCTGTGGATTTTTTTATGTTTTTCCCGTGTTTTAGGGGAAACTGGTCTGGTTTAGTTRTCCCCAGTGGGAATTCTGCAGCTCTGCCAGCCTCAGGTGCTACAAAACTCAAGGAACTTCAGCTTTGCAGTTCCTGCTTTGCAGTTTTCATCCATGATCAGTAGAAYGAAAACAAAGCTCTTCCTATTCCCTTAGCTCCAAGAGAAAGGRAACTTGTGAAACTTGTGACAGCAGCACAAAAGCTCGTAACCCTGTCCCACAGATGTTATCCTTGTGGAGGAGTCCTAGGAGCTGTACACTGCATTAATGGGAGTTACTCTTGTGCTGCAAATGCAGAATTAATTTGTGGTTTGGGAGCAGCTCTTTCATCCCAAGGGCAGTGGTTGGCTGTGCCATGGAGCCAGGGGGAGTTGTTACCACAGGCATCCAGATGTTGCYATTGAAGAAACCCTTCGGAACAACCCATCCCAGCTGGCACCAGGAATCCTGTCAGGGATGGGAGGGGGCTGAGGGAATGTTCAGCTTGGCAAGGGCTGCAGCCTGGCTGGGATCTCCCATGGATGTTTTATCAATGGAATGAAACCCAAGCTCCACAGGCTGGGAAGGGCAAGGCCACATTCCCAAGGCAGGGAAARGCTGGGAGTGCAGTGAGGGAGGGAGGGCACAGCTGGCTTGGGTCTCTCGTGCCCCTGCTCTGCTGCTGTTCACAAATGCTCTGTGGGAATGCTCCAGAGACCTCACAGCTTGAGCAGAGCAAGGCAAAAAAAGAAAAGGGGGAGAAGGAAAATATTTTGGTTGCCTCTGCCCCCTTTTTTYCCTGGCTGGAGTGAGGAGGATCTGGGCAGGCAGATGAAGCAGCTTGGTTGAGGTTTGCTGCAGAGCTGAGAAAAGAGCCCTTCCCTGAGTTCCCAGCACTCTTGTGTCCCAGCTGGTGGCTCTTTCAAGCATCCCAGATGAGAAGTGGCTGCTCCTCCCGGGCTCTGGGTTTGGGCTCCCACCCCACAAACCCCACACGTTCCTGTTTGCAGTGCCCTGGGTGTCAGGGATCCCAGCTCTTCCCTCCTGCCCTGCCTCAGGTGATTTCGGGATGGGCTCAGCTCAGGTTCCTTTGGCACCCAGTGAGGAGGTGACAAAGGCACAAAATGTCCCCAGGCTGGCCTGGGGCTGCCGAGCCCCAGAGCTTGGCTGGGTTCCCCCGGTGAGTCAGGGCTGCTTTGGAGCCTGTGCCAGTCGGGAAGAGCCAGCCTGGAGCCCATCTCACGTGGGCACTGCCCTGAACACACACACAAAGCTCTGGTTTTGCTCTCCTGCACAAAAACAAGGCCCCCCTGAGAGTCCCAGCTCCTTCCTCACCACACCTCCCTCCCTCCCTCCCTCCCACAGGTGTTTCTGCATAAATACAAGAGGAAAGAGGAGGAAGACGCTGCTCTGCTGGACAAGAAATCAGCCTTCTCCAAGGGACTGCTGTCCAGCCAGAAGCTGCCTTACCAGAATGGCCACACTGGGAGCCTCTTTKCCTCCTCCTCCTCCTCCTCCTCCTCCCCATGCTCCCCTCAGGCCGTGTCCAGCTCAGCTCTGTGTGTCAGCTCCTCCTGCGACGTCTCCCTGCGGATCGTGGTGGGAGAGCCTGAGCCGGGGGCTCCGGGCCGAGGGATCTGCCTGGACCTGGCCATCCTGGACAGTGCCTTCCTCCTCTCTCAGGTCGTGCCCTCGCTCTTCATGGGCTCCATCGTGCAGCTCACCCAGTCTGTCACTGCYTACATGGTGTCAGCAGCCGGGCTGGGGCTCGTGGCCATCTACTTCGCAACCAAAGTCGTGTTTGACAAGGGTGACATGGCCAAGTACTCCGTGTGACAGCAGGGCAGCCAGCTGGGTGGCAGGGCCAGCTGTGGGTGTGCCCACAGGGCCGCTCCCGTGGTGCCTGGCTGTCCCCAGGCTGTTGTTGTCACCCCCGGGGATGGCTCCGGGGCTGGGGGTTAATCTCAGGTGTAAATACGAGGCTTTGGGGCGTTGTYCCTCAGGGCCAGAAGTGCTTTCCAAAGGTGCCTTTGGCAGAGGGGAGCTGGGCACAGCAGCACCAGAGGGGTTCTGCAGGGGGGCAGGAGGGAACTGCAGCTTCCCTCTGGTGACGGGTCCTGAGCAGCAGCAGCAGCACAGGGAGGGGATCAGCCACTGGCTCTGCTCTCCTCCACCTCCAGCTGTGCCCTCTCCCCCTGCTTGTTGTAGTTTTACCCAAGTTCTTGAGCAATACTTCAGCAAATGGGGCACTGGGAGGAGATTTCCTGGGGGGGAATAAAGCAGAGGGGTGGCTGAGCTCGGGCTGAGGGGGTGCCCAGGTGTGCACCCACATTTCTGCCCTCCTCTCCTTCCCCACCTCCATCCCAAACCAGCCGGGAGAAAAGTGACTGTGCCTTGTTTTGGGAAAAACAAGGAGCATCCCATTAGGACCAGTTCCAAAAGGTGACTTAACCTTTACCTATGTACCAGCTTGCATCAGATAGAAAGAACTTCTGAGCTTTTTTTTTTTTAATTTTTTTTTAATGATTGTTTTTACCTTTCCTCACACAGTTCTCAGTCACTCTGACCTCTCACTCCTCACCTCAGTGCCTGCATTTGGTCTCTCCCCTCATGGACCCAGACTGTTGTGCCTCTTCCACACATGGCCCCTCAAAGACGCTCCCACATGGGAAATGTGTTCCCAGAGGGGTTTTCAGCCCTGTGGCAGTGCAGCAGAGCAGGGAGAGCTCTCCTGGAAGGCCTGAGGGAGTCAGTCCTGGAGCTGGTCACTGCCCGTGGCTGTTTGGGCTCTCTGAAAATGTGTTTTATTTGCAGTCAGGRGTCCCCATTCTCACTGAGGCAGAGCCAAGCCCTGTCAGAGTGAGGCAAAGCCCCAAACCCTGCAGGGATRTCCAGGTGCTTTTGGCTCTGAGTCACTCAGCAGAGAGTGACCCAGTCCCCCATTCCCTGTCCCCAGCTGGGACAAACCTGCTGCTGGCACATTCCTGCCACTCCAACAACTCCCCACACACCGAGGAGGAGCTGGCCCGAGTCAGGAATGAGCCAAAGTGCGTGGAGGAAAGGCTGGATTGGTGCTGTGAGCACAAAAACTCCACCAAAACTCCACCAAAACTCCACTCTGCCTCAGCGAGCTGTTTGTGAGTAATTTGTGTGTGTGTGGAGGTGTGTGGGCAGCCAGAGGCACTGCTGAGGTTGGGCTGAGGTTGGGCTGCAGGCTGAAATGTTGCTATTTTGGCCGAGTTTTGTCAGCCTGTTCCTTGGCAGGGAGGCTCAGGGTGACTCCCCTGCTGTCTGAGCCGGGCCCTCAAAGCTTTGCAATCGTCCCTTTCCCGTCAGGGGTCACTGTTTTTGTTTTAGTTCTTCTCAAATTATAGGGCTGCCAGCCTCCCTTTCCCACAGCAAGGGCTGCTTGCTGACACGCAGCTGCTTTTGGGGACGGATTTGGCAGTGCCTTAACCACTTCCAGAAACAGTTTKGGGCTCTGCACTTCCCAGCCCGGCCTCTGTCCACTGCAGGCTGCAGCAGGAAGGACTTGAGACAAAATCCTATTGCCAGAGGTGTCCTTGGATGAATTCTGCCCTGGCCCAAGAGTGAAAATCCCTTTATTTTTAATATTTCTTACGTAAATGGGAGGAATTTTCCCTGCACAGAGGCTGCTCTGATGCTCAAATGCTTTTGGTAATTTAAGTGCCTCAAGTGCTTCCACAACGAGCTTCAGGTGAAGGGGTTTGGTGGGAAAGGCCTTAAATCCTTCATTTCAAACTCTCAGGTGATAAAAGGTCAGRGAGGTGCAGCACTGGGGAGAGCAGGGTGAGGGAGCAGGAGCACAAGGAAATCTTCACAAAATTGGCTTTTTTTTGGCTTCTTCTGTGTCAGGACCACGTGTAAGACCAGCAATGGATGTTCTAATCTGGGTAAGAGCATCCCTTACCTGCTGTTACTGGTATTCCCTGTGTGACCACAGAATTCCTCCAGGATTTGGTCCTGGGTGGTCTCAGGTTTGGGTATGAGCTCCTCAGAGCTGCTGAGCAGGAGCTTTTCTCCTCCCTCACAGGTGAAATCCTGCTTCACCTTTTCCTTTGTGGAGCTGGGAGTGTGGAGGAGGGAGAGCTGTTGTATAAATTCCCCAGGGCAGGGAAGGATTTTGGGGGGGATGGATGGATGGATGGATGCTGGTTTTCCTTTCTGAGCTCACATCCTGCCCGCGAGACCTTCGTGTTTTATTTATTCGGTAGAGTGAATATTTTGTATACGGCGCGAGAGGAAGGCTTTTATTATAAAGTTTTTATGGAAAACTTGGGGGGAAAAATAAAGTGTGGAAAAAAGGGAGAAACGCCTGAGCTGGCCGCGAGGGGGCGCCACCACCGCGCGGGAGGGGGCGTGGTCACGGCTTGATGGGCGTGGCCACGGCGTGATTGACGCTGCGGGGGCGTGGCCAATCATTGAGGGGCGTGGCCAATGAATGACGGACGTGGCCGGGGTGTGGCCAAGGAATGAGGGGTGGGCGTGGCCGGGGGCGTGGCCTCGGCGGCAATTTTGGGACGAGGAAAAGGCGGGAGCGCGACCGGGGGCGGGGCGGGAGGCGGGGCTTTGCATGGGGCGGGGATTGGGGCGTGGCCAAGGACAAATGGGCGGGGTTAGGGCGGGCACGTGGGCGTGGCCATGGGGCGGGGTCAGGGTTTTGTGGGCGGGGAAATCGGCACAGTGGGCGTGGCCAGGAGGGCTCCGGGTGTCCCCGGTGTCCCCGCGGCCGGGACGGGCTGTTCGGGCTCTTCCCCGCCGCCGTGGGGCCGCAGAGCCGCTCCTTTTTCCCCAAAAAAACCCTCCGATCCCGCTCACCCCCCTCCGGTGCGGTACAAACCCCGGGCAGCAGCAGGACCCCGGCTGCTGTCCCCAGGAATTCTGTGACACGGTGTAAATCAAAACCCTCTGTGACTGAACCAGCTCAGCCGAGAGTACCTGAGGGTCCCGAGGAGCTGAGACCTTCCCAATCCTTGCACGGCCATAAATAACTGTAATTAATCGTTATCAATACTTATCTGATGTGTGTTATCAGCACAGCCAGGCTGTGACACGGGGGCAGTGACGCTCGGTGACACAGCAGCACTTGGGGACCGCCACGGGCCGCCCTTCCTGAGCACCTTCAATGTTGGCGTTTCTTTTTTTTGGGTTTTTTTGCTTTAGTTTTTATAAATGTGAAGCCTTCCCCTGGCCCAGGTGTTTCGTTCAGSCCCCAAAATCTCAGGTTTCTCCCCGGAGCAGAGGAACTCGGCGTGGTTCGGGGGGGCTCAGCCCAAAGCCACCCTCAAAGCCACGACAAGGACAGACCTCGCTCCTTGTCCCATCAGCAGCATCCGAGCTGCCCAAAACCTCCCGCACACCTGGAAACACCTGGATCCAGAGCCTCCCGCACACCTGGATCCAAAATCTCCCGCACACCTGGAAACACCTGGATCCAAAACCTCCCGCACATCTGGATCCACCCGGATCTGGATCCGCCCGGATCCGGAGCCTCCCGCACATCTGGATCCAAAAGCTCAGCTCCCGCACACCTGGATCCACCTGAATCCCAGTGGCACCCAGACCTGCAGGGACTCGCCTCCTTTTCCTGAAGCGCTGCAGAGCCCCGGAGCTTCCAGCTCCAACGAGCGGCGAGAGGAAGCAGCGGCGGGGTCTGCTCCGGGAGCCGCTCCGGCCGGCACCGAGCCSGGACACCCCGCGGCCCCTCCCGCCGTGCCAATGGGGACCGGCGGCCGCGGCCGAGCCCTCGGCGGGGCGGGGCGGGCCGGGAGCCGCCCCCGGCGGAGCCGCGGGAGCCGCGGGCAGCGGAGCGGGGTAAGGGGCGCGGGGGCGCGGCTGGCAGCGCTCCGGGGCACGGGCAGGGCGGGGGTTGGGGCTGGGGTTGGGGTTGGCACCGGCAGCACCGGGCTCGGTGTCCCCGCTGGGCCGGGGGCTGCGCTGGAGCTCGGGTTTGGGTTTGTCCTTGGGCATCGCTCAGCGCCCGCGGATCGGCCACGCGTGGGGACAACTCTGCTTTGTCCCCAAGGCTCTCTGAGCCCCGGTGTGCGCGGGCCCCGCGCGGTTCCCGGCTCCGGGCAGGTCACGGGTGTTTGTGCGCTCACGGGAGCGGAGCCGGAGCTCGGCTGCGTTCCCGGCTCCCGCCGCTCGCTTGGCTGACCTTGGGCCAGGCTCGGTCCCCATGTGCTGGGGCTGCACATGTGCCGCTGTCCCGCAGCGAGCAGCGCTGCCGGCGCTCGGAACGGAACACAAACGCGGAGTGAGGCTCGGGAGGGACAGAGCCGGGGCTCCGCTTCCTTGCGGTGACAGCGCTGGTGGCACTTTGCAAACGCGTGCTGGCAGGGCAGCGACACCTGCGACAGGTGCCTGCGGACACGGAACGTGCCGCCAGGTCACACCTTGCCCCACAGCGCTGCTCTGCCAGCTGGGGCATCAGCGCTGCCCCGAACGAGACGGGAAACGGAGGGGCAGAGCTCCCCCAGGGCTGCCCCKCTCAGAGCTCTCAGTCCCGAGGCAGCAGCTCCATCTCTGCCCCTTGCTGCCCTCTGGTCCTGCTTTTGTTCCCGCTGTCAGCCCAGCAGGAGGATCGTGCTCCACGAGGAGTTCAGGGTTTAATTCGGCTGTCCCGGGGAAATGCTGGAGGGATGGAGATCCCCGAGCTGGTTGGAAATTCAGGTTTTGGGACATTCTGGGAGAGGTGAACAGGAGCCTTTGGCAGCCAGAGGGGGGAGGCTTTCCCTGCAGAAAGAGGAGAGGGAAAAGACTGAAACTGGAGTGGAACTGCCTGGAAGAGGYTGTTCAGAGCACGGATTTGGGCTGTGCTGAGAATTTGAAGCCTGGAGTCTGAGATTGGCCTGAACACCTCCTCACCCCTCGTGTGAGCAGTGACAGTGACAGTCCCTTGTTGGGGCAGGGCTGCGCTGGACACACCGGGCAGCACCGGGAGTGCCCCTGCATTTTGTTCCCGGCAGGTTTGGAACGGCCTGGGGGTTATTTCCTAAGGAGAAGAGCATTTATACGGCACCCAGAGTGCTCMAAAAGTCCCTCTCGCGGCTCTCGGGACCCTGGGGAGCGCTGATAACAGGGACTGGCCGGACTGGTTTGCAGCTCCACAGRAACCTCATGGAAAAGCTCCTTAAGGCACTTGGACAAAAGTTTTCTTTCTCCTGGAAACTCCATTTCTGCATCAAATCCAAACACATCCCTGTCCCCTGGGTGGGGACAGACACAGGGACAGCGTGTGGCTGCTCTGGGGGTCCTTGGGCACCTCCCTGCCACCCCCCGAGCCCCAGCGGGGTCAGTGCCGGTCACCAGTGCCCTCCTGAGAGCTCCCAGCTCCCGCCTGGCCGCGCTGGGCTCTGCCTCGGCGCTTTGCAGCCGCCCTGGTTGTGTCCTCACGGCCCCGGAGCTGACCCCAGCCGGGCTCCGAGGTGTGCCCGGGGCTGGGCAGAGCTGCCCGGGGCTGGGCACAGCATGTGGGGGCAGCGCCGTGCCCGGGCCGGGCTGGCAGCGGCTCCTCGCAGCTGTTCTGCTGCTCACCTGTGCAGGTAGGGAGCTTTAAAAACAACCCAAACCACGCCGTGTCTGTGCCCGGGCGTGGCCGTGGCCGCGTTCGCAGCGCGGAGAAGCCGCAGCCGCCTCTGGTGGAGCTCAGTGAGCTCCTGGCTCACCCGGAGCCATCCCCTGTCAGCAGCGCAGCGCTGCCCTCCGGCGTGGCTGGCACTGGCAGCGATCAAGGGTTCCTTTGTGTGTTTTTTACTTCCATGAACTCCCCAGAGCAGTTCGCTTCTTGGGGGGATCTGCCTCTTTGCTGGCAGCCGGCGGAGGAAAACGCTCAGGCCGCGTTCTTTCAGCAGCAGACTCTGTAAAAACAGAGGCCGCTGCCAGGTTCTGCTGTTTTCTTTGCAGCGCACAGCCCGGTTTTGTTAAAAGGTTGAGGTTTGCGTGTTTGTTTCCTCGTTTGGAAATAACCTCGGTGCCGTTCCCTTGCAGATGAACGGAGACTTCCCCAGCTGAGCTCTCCCGGCGGCTCCCGAGCCAAGAGCTGCGTGCGGGGAGGCACCAAATGGTCTCTGTGAGCTGCCAGGACCTGCCGCCCTCCCTGACCAGCCCTTCCCTGCTCGAGAGCTTGGCCAGCGCCCTGCAGTGCACGATGCCACCGTCCCTTCTGCCGGGACACGGCGGTGAGCGGGGCTGCGGCCACCCCGAGGGCTCCGGCCGGGTCCTGGCGGCCACCCCCGAGSGCGTCCCTCTGTCCTGTGCCAAGGCGGAGCTCCCCAAAGCCCAGCTCACCGAGGCTCAGCTCAGGCTGCCCGACTTCTGCCTCTCCCGGCACTTCATCCCCACGCTGGAGGAGATCGAGGAGTTCCTCAGGGAGAAGGCAGAGCTGCCCAGGGAGGAAGCAGGAGATGCTCAGCCCGCGGGGGGACAGGTGGAGAGCGGAGCTGAGCTCGGCTCTGGGGCGCAGCTCATCCCCGGAGAGCACGGAGGAGGAGGAGGAGGAGGAGGAGACGTCCCAAACGCAGCGGGGACAGCTGCTGGTGACCGGGCGGTGGCCGCTGGTGACCAAGCCGTGGCCGCTGGTGACGGGGCGGTGGCCGCTGGTGACGGGGCGGTGGCCGCTGGTGACCAAGCCGTGGCCGCTGGCCGCATTCCCGTGGTCCTGCAGCTGCAGCCTCTCCCGATGGACAGCGTCTCCCCCCCGGCTCACGGTGTGCGGGTGGCGCAGCTGCTGATCAGCCTGCAGSCTCCTCCAAACCTGCCCCTGCTCCCTCAGCCCCCCGGCACCAGCCTGGACCAGAAATACGTGAGGATCGCCCCTCTGCCGGTGGTCGCGGCTCCAGGGGCCGGGCAGGAGGAGGGGGAGGCGGCCCCCGGCTCCCGTTCCCCGCTCCGCACCCACCGCTGCTCCCACCCCGGCTGCGGGAAGGTTTATTCCAAGAGCTCGCACCTGAAGGCTCATTTCCGCCGGCACACGGGGGAGAAGCCCTACACCTGTGCCTGGCCCAACTGCGGCTGGAGGTGAGCGGGGTCCCCCCAGGGCGGGGGGCTCGGGGCTCGCAGGGAGAACGCACAGCCCCGGGGGAAGCAAAGCCTCCCTCCCCGGGCTGGATGTGGGGTTCCAGGAAAGCATTCCCAGCCAGGCTCCTTTGGCCACTGCCAGCCTCAGCTCTTTGCCCAAAAAGCCCAGTTTTTTTCTCAGCGTCTGGGCCTCTCTGCTGCCGGAAGGTTCCAGCAAGGGAAAACAAACGGAGGAAGTGAGCAGACAGCGTCCTTTGAGAGAGCAAGGGAAAGAAATCCACATCTCAGTGGGTGAATTCTCTTCCATTCCCCAATCCTCGCAGGGGCTGAGCCAGGGGTGCCTCTGGAGGGCAGGGACAGAGCTCAGCCTGCCCCGTGCCAGGGGCACCGWGCCCTCCTTGTCCTGCCCGGCAGGGACCCAGCCCAGCCCTCGCAGCCCCTGTGGGCAGCGTGAGGACCCCCGGAGGATTCCACGGRCATCCTGCAGAGTCYCTGGGCTCTCAGGGAGGTGAGGATYCCCCCCCAGCGCCGCTCCTGTCTCCGCAGGTTCTCCCGCTCGGATGAGCTCTCCCGCCACAGGCGCTCCCACTCCGGCCTCAAGCCCTACCAGTGCTCGGCCTGTGAGAAGAAGTTTGCCCGCAGTGACCACTTGGCCAAGCACCTGAAGATCCACCGGGGCCAGCCCTGCAGCCCACGGACGCTTGCAGGGGGCGGCAGGAGTTAATTCCTGCTGCCCATCCCTGCCGGAGCTGGGGGAGCAGGGCAGGACAGCGCTGCTGAGGAGGGGGAAGTGACTCCTGAACCCCTCAGGAGACTTTGCTGTCCCTCTTCCCGAGGGTGATGATATTCCCGAGTTGTTTCTGGCCCTGCTGTGCCTCTCTGAAATACACCTGGTGGAAATCAGCGTGGGTTTGGTGTAGGAAAGCTGGGGATCAGCGTTTCACACTGAAGCAGGGATCAGGTGTTCCAGAATCCCAGAATGGTTTGGGCTGGGAGAGACCTGAAAGCCCATCCCATGAGCTGGGACACCTCCCACCATCCCAGGCTGCTCCAGCCCAGCCTTGGGCACATCCAGGGATCCAGGGACAGTCACAGACTCTGTGGGAATTCCATCCCAGCCCCTCAGAGCCAGCAATTCCTTCCCAAAATCCTGTCCATCCCCGCACTCTGCCAGTGGGAAGCCGTTCCCTGTCCTGTGCCTCCATCCCTGATGGAATGGGGATGGATGGGGTCTGTGCTGTGCAGCAGCTGTGGGGGCTGAAGCAGAGATTGACACTTCCCAGTGTTTCTGATGTGGTTGTTTTGTCCCTAAATCTGCTTTTTTGGGGTTTTTTGGGGTTTTTTTGTGCTGGTGGTTTCGCACCTGCCTGTCCTTGCACATCGTGGTGCCCTCTGCCTGCTCGACAGCACCCGAGGCACCAGGAGATGGATTTTTGTGGAGCCTCCAAGGGAGCAGGAGAACAGAAAGCGGCACCAGCAAAGCCCTTCCCACCGCAGAAGGACATTGCCAAGGAGAAAAAACGTGTGAGGAGCCTGGAGGAGCAGCCAGAGCAGCCCCTGTGCTGCTGACGTCCTGCTCCTGTTTGCCTTTGGGTTAATGAAAAGGCCAGCTCCTTTCTGCCGTGCCAATCCCCGGGCTTCTGCAAACAGCCGGGAGGAGCCGGGCGCTTGCACAAACACGGGCTGAGCTCAGGAGCTGCAGGAGGGCCCCGTGCCCGTCCCAGGCTGGGWTTTGTGCCTGCAGGCTCCGAGCTGGGCTCTGCCCGTGGCTGTCCTGGCAGGGATCAGCTCCAGGGGCTGCCCTTGTGCTGCCGTGCTCAGGTGGGGAGAGGTGGAGTCGTGCCCAAAACACGGCGGGGAAATGAGCTCAGCTCTTCTCCCTGCCCTGCGGAGGGAGGGAGGGAGGGCAGCTCTGGGCAGCAGGGGCTGCTCCTGCAGCCCCGGGTGAGCGAGGAGTGGAGCTGGAGGGGTGAAAACAGAGCTTGAGAGAAGCACCTCGGGGTGAGACCACATCTCTGAGAAAGGCGAGGCTGGGAAGGGATCCAGCCCCTCGTGGGGTGGCAGATGTTGGTGTTGGTGGCTGCAGTGTCCCAGCAGCGTGGCTTTGGGCAAAGAGCACTCCCCGTGTGCTGTGGGTGCTCCAGCGCTGCCCTGGCCCGGCCAGGTGTGACCAGAAGTGGCCAGGTGTGACCRGRWGTGRCCRGGTGTGGCCAGGTGTGGCCAGGAGCAGAGCCCAGCTCGGGGTGATGCTGCAGGATGAGCAGACAGATCTGCCCCAGCCTATTTCGGGGCTGCCTTTTGTTCCAGTGGCTTTTAGCCTGGCTCAGAACTCGCTCCCTGCCCTCGTTGCTGCGGGGCTCGGGGCTCAGGCCCCGTGCCAGCCTGACTCACGCCCGTCTCGTGCTTTCATCTGTCCCCCTTTGCTCTCYTTTGCTCTCCTGCCTGGCTCCAGACGCTCTCACAGCACTCCCTGCTCGCCCTGGACCTGCCCCGTCCTGCCTCCCTCKGCTCCCAGCCGAAGGCAATGGGGAGATGCCAGAGCTGCCAGAGTTTGGAGTGAGGAGCTTTGGGTCTCASCCTCAATCCCAGGTGTTTCTCTGYTCTCCAGAGGGTCCTGGGGTGGCTGTGCTGTGGATGRCAGGGYTGGGAGCGCTGGGAGCAGGGATYTGGARCTGCCCTGCTTTGTTTTGCCATCCCTTTCAGGCAGCCACGAAGGCAGAGCAGATATTTTTATCAAACAAACCWSCCTAGATCCGTATCTCTCGTGCAATGCCCGCTGGAGYCTCACCTGCTTCCCCCTGGGGGACTCTGCACGGCTCGGAAGTTTTGCTGAGGGCTCTGCAATTGCCTCCCCTCGGCTCCACCCGGATCCTGCTGCACACAGAGGCTCCTGCTGGAAGCTGAGAGCAGCAGCAGCAGGGATGGGGCTGCTCCCCCTGCCCGGGAGGGGACACGAGTGTCACCGGGGGCTCACCTGGCCCTTGGGAGAGGCTGCAAGGGGACAGCGCCCGGAGCTGGCCTGGGATCCCTCTGGAGCAGGGGGATGGAATGGGAGGAGAGGGAATGGGAAAAGTGGGAATGGGAGGAGAGGGAATGGAATGGGAAGAGTGGGAATGCTGGGAGTGGGAATGGGGGAATGGAAGGGCAGGAGTGGGAAGGGCAGGAGTGGGAATAAGAGGAGTGAGAATGGAATGGGATGAGTGAGAATGGGAAAAGTGGGAATGGCAAGAGTGGGAATGGGAAGGAATGGGGACTGCAGGAGTGGGAATGGGAATGTCGGGAATGGGAGCGGCAGGAATGGGAATGGCAGGAGTTGGGAATGAGAAGAGTGGGAATGGGAAGGAATGGGAATGGGAATGGCAGGAATGGGAATGGAAGGAGTGGGAATGGGAATGGGAAGGAGTGGGAATGGCAGGAATGGGAATGTCGGGAACGGGAGCGGCAGGAATGGGAATGGGAAGGAGTGGGAATGGGAAGGAGTGGGAATGGGAAGGAGTGGGAATGGGAAGGAGTGGGAATGTCAGGAGTGGGAATGTCGGGAACGGGAGCGGCAGGAGCCGCGGCAGGAGCCGCTCCCGGCGCCGCAGCCCGAGGCTGCCCCGTTGCTAAGCAGAGCTTGTGAAGAAGCGCACGCAGCCGGAGC
>CADDXX010000865.1:145163-167235 GCA_902810485.1 Alauda arvensis
AAAAAAAAAAAAAAAAACCAAAACCAAAAAAAAACCAAAAAAACCCCAAAAAACCCCCAAAAAAACCCCAAACAAACCCAACCTGGCAGATTCAGCCTGAGTTTAAAACCTCCAAATGGAGGTGTTGGAGTGAGTCCAGAGCACCAGCAATTAGCAATCAATCACCTTTAATTAAACACTGCTCTATATACACACGTACATATGTACATCACATACAGCAGTTCAAGCAGGGAGTTACAGCCTCAGCCTGGATTCCTGAAACATTCCTGAAACATTCCCTGGACATTCCTGGAAAAATCCCAGTCCTTTCCTGGTGGCTGGGCCAGGCCATGCGTGGGCTGTGGGAGTACCTTACACAAGGCACCTGGAGGAGGAGATTGCACAGGTGAAGCAGCTGGAGCCTGGCTCCCAAAACAAAACCAAAACAAAAAAAAATCATCCCTTCTCTCTTGGAGCTTCGTTTGGAAGCTGGAAATAAAAAAATAAAATAAAAAATAAAAACAAAAAGACACTGCAGCTGGAGCAGCTCGAGGAGTGAACTTAAAGCAAAATGAACCAGCACAGCTCATTCTTGAGTTAAAAAAAACCAAACAAACAATCAAAAAACCCACAAAAAAAAGCACAAATGATTACTTAAAATCATTKAAGAGGCCTGAGCATGCTGAGTAAGACACTGTTTAGATTGTGGAATACACAGGGAGTTAAGTGTGCAAATAGAGCCAGGCCCTGCTACCTGTGTGCACCTGCAGGGGCTGTGCTGGGACTGTCCCCGCCTTGGGACGATGGAGGGAGGTGCACAAAAATTAATTAAAACCCAGGATTGTGCTGTSAATTCCAGGGGCTCCTGTGCACCCACAGGCCAGAAATAAAAATCTATTCAATGCAGTGACCGAGCCAAGGAGACATTCAGTCTTGGACGAGGAGCAGAGAGCAGCTTTTCCTTGCCGCCCTCTGTCCTGAGCAGGTAAAAAATGCAGTTTTTGCAGGAGGGTTTGCTGTGCGAACATCCCGGCCTCGGSGCTGGCACTGCCGGGCTTGGTTTGTGGCACAACCTCCGCCTTTTGGGCTCCGTTTCCTCTCGATTCTGCCTTACCCCACACCTACTGTGCTTTTGATTGCAGAGAACTCGGCATGATTCAGTTCATTAGTTGTGAAATCACCCTCAGCAGTCGCGGTTAATTGGGGGTGCGTTTATTGCTTGTGCGGGCCCGGGCCTCCCTCAGCGCTGGTACTGCCCCGTGTCCTCGGGCACTGCCGCTTTGTCCGGGGAGGCCTCGTCCGGCTCTGCAAGACATTCATCAGCTGTTTCACCCGAATGGATGCTTTAATAAAGGTTAAAGAGGGTGCGGGTGAGGTTTTCCCCTCAGGGATGTTGTTRTTGCATCAGTGGACAAGGCCCCACCGGGCCTGAGCCCTCAGGGATGGCAGCTCCACCTTCCAGGGCAATGCCAGTGTTAAACAGCCCTTTCCATGAGGAAATTCCTGCTGATTCCAACCTGAGCCTCCCCTGGCACAGCCCCAGCCCCTTCCCTCTCCTCCTGTCCCTGTTCCCTGCGATGAGATCCCAAATCCCCCCCGGCTGTCCCCTCCTGGCAGGGATTTGTGCAGAGCCAGAAATTCCCCCTGAGCCTCCTTTGCTCCAGGCTGAGCCCCTTCCCAGCTCCCTCAGGATCCTCCAGACCCTTCCCAGCTCCCTCAGGATCCTCCAGACCCTTCCCCAGCTCCCTCAGGATCCCCCAGACCCTTCCCAGCTCCCTCAGGATCCTCCAGCCCCTTCCCAGCCCCCTCAGGATCCTCCAAATCCAACTTCTCCTGGCATTCCAGAGTGGTTTTTATGGATCCAATCCCTTCCTAGCTCCCTCAGGATCCTCCAATTATCTTCCCCACCTCCATTCCCTTTTCCCAACCCCTCAAACTGGGGCCCAGAACTGGACACAGCCCTCGAGGTGTGACCCCACCAGTGCCCAGCACAGCCCRAGCCACACCTGGACACGGTTTTTGCCTGTTCCATGCTGCTCCTTTTGTATAAAAACAACCAGCAGCTCCAGACGGAGGTGACAACTCAAAAATCCTTTATCAGSGAGGCTTTTCCCAGAGCCTGACAGCTGCCCTTGGATGGCAGCCCCGCTGCTTGCCTGGATTTCAGCCAGGGAACAGCCCAGGGAAGCTGCTGCTCTCTGCCATCCCTGCTTTTTTTTCCCCCCTTGCTTCTCCAGCAGAAAAGAAAGCAAACCCTGAGCTGCTGCTGCTGCCAAGGCTTTGTGGGCAAGACAAAGCAGGAAAAGGAGAGAGGAAGCAGCAGTAAAATAAACATTTCCTTGCATTTTGCTGCAGTGCTCTGGAGCGAGGCTTGTGCTGCTCTCACTCCCATCCCAAAGCAGCACTCAGGGCTGGGGCTCTCTTACCTGGGGAGGGCTTGGGGTACATCCTGTGGAAAAACACCAGCAGCGCGTAGAAAGTGAAGGCCAAGCATCCAAAGATCATCCCACACACCAGGAAACTGTAACTGCCCCGATCATGGATGATCTGCAGTGGGATGGGAAATCCAAAAAAGGCATCAGACATCTCTCAGATTCCTTGGGGATCATCAGGGAGGGCTTTGCTGGCTCAGAACTCAAGGCTCAAGCAGTGCCCAGAAGCAGAACTGAGGTTTTGGCTTCTAAATCCTAAATTGATTTGGGGTTTTGCCACCTCCTGGCTACTCACCGAGCCCACCAGCAGCTGCAGCACCATCTCCCCAATGCCAGCTCCAGTCACCAGCACGGTGGTGGCACAACCTGTGAGGAAACAGGGCAAGGGCTGGTGGCAGCACAGGCGACACAGCCAGCAGGGCCACCCTCTGCCTCTTTTAAAGCTTTTCTGTGGATCTCACCACGCAAAAGTCACAAATACTCAATGTATATTCCCACTTCACATTGAAAAGGGCTCTGCAGACCTGCAGTAGTGCAGAGAGGGGAAAGTTAAAGCCAAAAAAATCCATCTCTGTCACCTGTCTGTGCTGGCAGAGCTGATGCTGCCTCTTGCTGGGAAGGATTTTGTTTTTCTGTCTCRCTGGGCTGGCAGAGAGCTCCTGGAGGAGCTGGGATCTGCAGCTCAGGTGATCTGGGGGGGKTTCATCTGTCCTAAAAGGGCAAAGCTCCTCAGCTATTCCAGGGAAAAGCCCGGTCTGCAGAGATCCTCCCTCCCCCGAGGGGCTGCCCTGCCCTCGTGGAGCTCCACTCTCTCCAAACATCACATTCAGAGCTCAGGGTTGGTTCATCCTTGGAGATGGAGAGCCTGGGATATTCCCAGACGTTTTCAGAACCATCTCCCTCCAAAGCAGCCTTSCTGCCACTCCCTGAGCTCCCCAAACCAGCAACCAAGGCTGCATCCCTGCCTGGGCTCGTTACTCATCACCAAAACCGAGAATTTAACACTTCCCTGCAATAAATCCACCTCCAGGAGCCAACCTGAACTTCCAGGCCTGCTGAGGGAGGAAGGACAGAGCTGGAAAGAAGGGAGGATGGGACCCAAAAAAACGCAGCTGGCCAAATGGAGCTCACCTTTGTACTGCAGGATGTCCTCGGTGTAGGCCAGCATGCTGGGGAAGGTGCTGCTGAGGAACAGCCCCAGCGATGCTGTGCCCACAAACAGGAAAACCACGCTGGAGGAGAAAATCAGCAGCAGCAGGAAGGTGATGAGCACCCCGACCTGTGTGAGCAGCACACAGAAAAAAAAATCAGTCAGAAAAATGCTGAGTGCACCAGGGCCTGGAGTTTGTTTTTGATAGGAAATATGCTGGAAGAGAAAAATATGTTGGTTTTTAAGAGGAAATAGTCTGGAGGAGAAAACATGCTGGGGAAAAAAAAAAAATCAGTGTTTGAGAAACTGAATGGCTAAAAAAATCTATCTGGCTTTAAAAAATTGCTAATTGTCATAATGTGATTTGGTAATTTGGCCTCAGTTTCATTACATAGAAACATAAGGTTTTATCTGAAAAATATACTTTAAAATACAATAGTGCCTCCCACAATATTTACATGTCTTAATCACTAATAATCCCTYATTCTGCTGAGTAAGACTGAAATCACTCTCAATAATTACAGAAYTAACTCTCCATAACTGCTCAGACAGCAGCCACAGCATTAAAGCCAAAGAGGCACCTGCGTTTAAATGAGCTTTGCCTCCCCTCTTGTTCGGAAAATAACCAAAAACTCCGGGAAATGCCCGAGTGATGCAGGGCAGGCTCAGCAGAGGGAGCTCTGATATTCCAGCTGGTTTTGTTTTAATTGCTCGGGCCCTGATTGCGGCCCTGGGCAGGCTCAGGAGAGATTTGCATCCTAAAGAAGCCGAACTGGAGCTGGGATTTGTGATGGCGATGCTGCAATGACTCCAGGAGCTCCCAGCACCGCACAGGGTCAGTGTCAGCCGGGTGGATTTTCACTCAGAACRTCCCAAAATCTCCTCCTCACCCTGCTAGATGTGTGTAATGTGGTATATGACCAAAATACAGCCACCAGGATCACTTCTGGTTCAAATAAATTAGAACKTCACTGCCTGCTCGTGCTTTTCTTCTTGGTAAGAGGTGGGATTGGGATCATCCCCTCCCTGTTTCCTGCCATGTCCTTACACAGATCTTCCTTCCACATCCCCAGAGCATTCCCAAGGTGTTTTATTCACTCCAGCAGCTTTTGCCAGCTGCTGCAGCCTCAGCAGAGAATTCCCAGCATGATTTCCCTTCCCTTTCCCATRGCTATCCCAGCAATTAATTTCCCCGTGGACGGAGGAGACGCCGCGTTACGTAAATAAAATTGGCACTTTTTTAGTGCCAGCTCTCCTGGTGCTTTCCCAACTCCACTGAGGAGCAGGCTCAGGAAAGTTGGGCCATCAGCTTTGAAATCCTGGCTACCTGGAGGGCACCTTGTGCAAACCCYGCAGGGCTGAGAGGAGCCAGCAGCTCCAAACCCATCCACTCTCAGCTTTAAATGTGTTTTAGAGTCCTGAGAATAAGGAAAAGGGTTCTTTCTCCCAGCCCCTGCTTCAAGAAGGAGAGCTGGAGTCTGAGTCTCTGTCTTTGRAGGTTGTTTATTCTTTCCTTATCTCTACATGTTCTTTCTGCCCAGCAAGGTGTGAGCAGGAGGTCAGAGAAGCCAAATCTGTCCCTCCYACAAGGGCACGTCACCTTTTACACCAATARCTACGTGAACAATGTTTTCCTTTAATCACCAACACTTACAACCTGTGTCAGACAGTGAAACTCCACCACAGCCCAATCCAAAAGGGCCACCAGCACAGCAGAAGATGGAGGGCAAGAAGAAACAGMAAAAGGAGCATAGACACAACCCAGATTCCTCCATCTTTGTCCTCTTTCTRTTAAAAATCTAAAAATTCCCGGGCTCCCACAATCCACCGAGAGAAAAAGAGGGATTCGAGGGGGGATTAACCCCGTCCTTACCACGTTGATGAAGACCATGGTGGCTGGCTTCATCCTGTAGGACACGGGGATGGAGATGAGCCTGCCCAGGGTGATGAAGCCCCAGAAGAGGCTGGGCAGGTACCCGGCCACCTTGTGCACCACGGCCAGAGGCTCCTCCACGGCGTAGCTGTACACGAAGCCCGAGTACTCTCCCTGCAGGGGAAACCTCCCTGTCACATCCCCGTGGGGACTTCAGGCTGCTCTGGCCCCTCAGTTCTGGCTGAACCCATTCCCCGAGGGTTTGCAGATCCACCAGCCAGCAGGATGTGGGGTTTAATCTGTCCTAAAAGGGCAAAGCTCTGCAGCTATTCCAGGGAAAAGCCCGGTGTGCAGAGATCCTCCCTCCCCCGAGGGGCTGCCCTGCCCTCTGGGAGCTCCACTCTCTCCAAACATCACATTCAGAGCTCAGGGTTGGTTTATCCTTGGAGATGGAGAGCCTGGGACATTCCCAGATTTGTGTAACCCCTCTCACCATTAACCCCTGAGCCCCTGGGGGTGTCACAGAGGTTTGGAAGGAAAATAAAAACCACAGAGATTTTGGGGCAGCTGAACTCACCACGATGCCGTCAGTCATGAAGAGAACCAGAGCCCCSGTGATGTGCACGGCGAAATAGGTGAAGGAAGCCCCTCGGAAGTTTTGGCTTTGGCAGCAGCTGAACAAATCCTCGTGACCTGGTGGAGAACAATGCAAAGCAAACCTGAGCAGAACGTCCCCCCCTGAGCAGGGCCTGGGCAGCTGCCAGCCCTCAGTGGGGTTTGCTTTGTGGCACAGCTGCAGGACAGAGCCAAGCAGGGCCCTGAACGTGGGGCACTGCTGAGCTCAGGAGGCTCCACCTCACCTCTGCCTTCCCCTGAGCTTCCAGAGGGAAATGGGAATGGGATCTGCCCACGGGATCCTGGGTCTTTGGGATACCTGCTGCCCACACCCCCAGGGATCCTGGTCTCCACACGCTGAGATCCCAGCTCTCCACACTCCAAAATCCTGGATTTCCATAWTCCAAAATCCTAGGCTCTCCACACCCCAAAATCCTGGATTTCCATAWTCCAAAATCCTAGGCTCTCCACACCCCAAAATCCTGGACCTCCATATTCCAAAACCCCAGCTCTCCACACCCCAAACCCCCAGCTCTCCACAACCCCAAAATCCTGAATCTCCATATTCCAAAATCCCAGCTCTCCACACCCCAAAATCCTGGATCTCCATATTCCAAAATCCTGAGCTCTCCACACCTCGAAATCCTGGGCTCTCCTGCCACTTCTCTCACTGCTCCTGCTCCTCTTCCCATTTTGGGGCTCCACACTTCTGGCCCCGCTCTCCCAGGCAATAAAAACTCAAGCACAGCACTCCTGGCCCAAACCCCCTCATCCCTGGAGCTGCCCAGCAGAGCTCCCATTCCTTGGATAATGGGGATTGCACCCAACMAGGCCCCTTTGGGACAGGGGGACACACGCAGAGCTTGGCATCACCCCTGGGCCCTCCTGCCAGCGCCTCCCCACATCTCAACACCTTCAAGAATTCCCTGAAACTCCCTCTGCCCCGGGGCAAAGCCATCCTTCCAGGAAAAACATGGAACACTCCCCACAGCCCTAAACCATATTTACTTCTGAGATTCACTGTTTACCCAAAGAATTGACTCTGACACGTCCCTCCTGGGTAGGAAAGAATAATGTCACCATTGTCCCCAAGCCAGGGCGCAGCCATGAGCTCAAGAGCAAACTATTGCAGGATTTCACTTTTCCCCCTCAGACAAGGGAGGGGAAATGTATCATTTCTCATTTCTATCCTATAAAAATCAGCGTCTGCAGCACAATGACAGCTTTTCAASTGAATAATCAGCAAGGAATGTGACCCAAAACCAGGAGGGAATGGAGGGGCACAACTGCCAGGTGTCCCTAAAGGGTTGGAGGGCCCAGGGTTGGCTTTGGGATGGCTCAGAGGAACATGGAATGGAGAAACACAGCCTGTAGCCCTCATTGGCATCGGGATTCCAATCCCTGCTCACGATCCCATCTGATTTGAGGCCAGCTGGGCACCAAAAGGACGTTTGGGCACTCCYGGATCAGATCCCTGCGGGCACTTCCCAACGTTCCCTCCTCAGACAGCAGCTCCGGACCTCTCACCACACCCAGGCACGCTCAGAGCCGGCCTTTTCCTCCCCAAAATCTGCGAGAGAGGCGCCTGCAGCTCACCTGCAGCCGTGTGGGGTCTCTGGGCAGCGCTGGAGAGCTCGTCCTTGTCCCCGGGCCGTGTCTCCAGGGCCAGCTCGTCAGCCGACAGCAGCGGGTGGCTGCTGCCGTTCCAGCAGGGCACCATGCGCTCCTTGTAGAGCAGGAAGAACACAGCGATGGGCACCGGCAGCTGCGGAGGGCACGGAGGGCTGGGGTGAGCACCTGGACATCCCAAAAACCACAGCCCCAGCTCCCCCAGCTCCCCCAGCCGCGGGGCTTTGAGGCGCTGAGCTCAGATTGTGCCCCGAGGGAGGTGGGGTGGGACGAGGAGGTGCTGAGGGAGGGATGGAGGCTGGGTGGGATAGGAGAGAGGGGGGAAAAGGGGGGAAAAATTGGGGGAAAASTCTCCTGCTTTACTGGGGCATCCCCAGCCAGTCACAGCTTCCAGCATTCACCTGGAAACGGGCGCAGGGACCCCGAGAGAAACCTCCCAAAGCAAACCCCAAACGCCCTGGGATCCCACCCTGGGCTGCTCCTGCCCTGAGGATGAAGGCAGGGAGCAGCTGGAGCTGCAGCTGGAATGCTGCGGGAGGGCAGAGGCRGCTGCTGCCAGCCCTGGCCATTAGCAGGGGTTGCTCAGCGCCTCCTGAGAGAGGAGCCCGCGGTTCCCAGGCCAACAGGGCCGGCTCTGCCGCAGCCCAGGCACCTCCTGCAGCCCCTGAGCGCCGCAGGGAGGGTCCAGCCCAGCCCCGAGCTCCTCTGTGCGCCCAGGGATGCTCCAGCATCCCACCACACACCATCCCCCTGATCCATGGGGCAGCAGGAGCCCCTGGCACGGCCACGCCATGGGATGAGCCCAGCACACACCCACGGCTCCGCGGTGCCTCCAAACCCGCAGGGAATCGCTCATTCTGCCCCCGGTGAGGAAACGGAGGGAAGCGAGMGAAGCCCTCCCGTCTCCTCCCAGCGCAGCCCAGCGGTGTTTACACTGCGACCAACCGGGGGAGAAAGCCAGGAAATCCTAAGTGACAGCTCATTCCCTTGTTTTCTGCATGTCTGGGAGCAAGTGTGAGCTCCAGCTCCAAATTTCCTGCCTTTTGTTGGCTCGTGGCATGATTTAAATGTATGGAGAACTCACACCCCGCCCCTCGCGCCTGAATTCGTTTATGAGGCCCGCATTGTTCTGGGAACAATGGGAATGGGAACAGTGAGTTCGGTCCCATGGAAGAAAAACGCATTTGCTTGATAGTTCTGATCCTTCCGGAGGTCAGGACCAGATTTCATTCTTCTGAATTGCAGATTTAGCAAAAAATATTCCTCCCCCCCCAGAGGGCCTGGCTGTGCAGATAACACAGCCTGGAGCAGCAGGACACGGCCCCGGTTTGGGGTTCCCCAATTCCCAGTCCCACTGTGGGTGCATTCCTGAGCCCCAGTTTGGGATTCCCCAATTCCCAGTCCCACTGTGGATGCATCCCTGAGCCCCAGTTTGGGATTCCCCAATTCCCAGTCCCACTGGGGGTGCATCCCTGCTCTCCACACCCTCACCTTTAAATCCAGCAGGTCCTTTTTGGGACATTTTTAGGACGTCCCACCCATGGCTGTGTCCACCCCAGTGGATCCCCCATCCCATCCCTCCTGGACAGCCACATTTCAGTGCCACGATTTTCTCCCAGATTTCCTTCCCATGATGTTTTTGCTGCTTTTTTTTGGGTTTGGTTTCGTTTTTGGCAGGAAGATTTTCTTTTCCCAAGGGAAAAACATTCACCAGAGCATCCCCAGCAGGAGCCAAGGGCCAGGCAGAGCCCTCAATTCCCTGCACCCAACGCTCCAGCTCCACTTCCCAAATTCCCAGAGCTGCTCCCTCCCTCCCTCCTCCCTCCCCTGGCAGCTTTAATCCATCCTCCAAAACTCCACAAGTCGCTGCATCCCCCGGCTGAGTGTGGGGATATTCCAGCTCCTTCCTTCCCTCCCCGCTGCTATTTYGGTCTTTTCTCCCCCAAGGAATCCGGGATTATTCCCTGCCATTGTATCCCAGGCTGCTCTGGAGCACAATGAGCGTCCCACAGCTCCCCTGGGAAAGCACCTTCCGGACAAACACATCCCTCCCTCTCCGAGGAACGTTCCTTCCCCGATTTCCAGCCCCTCGCAACGGGCTGGGAGATGAAATTTCCCTTCTGTGGGAGAAAACTGAATTTTTAAAATATGGGGCGGGTTTTGTTCCAAAATCGGGATGAAAAGGCAAAAAAAAWAWTTTTTTTTCTCTTCTAGTGACAGATTTTGGCTGGGAGTGATCCAAGAGCTTTGTTTTGATTATGCTGAGCTGCTTCATTTTCCCCAAGCAAACCCATTTTGCTTCAAAAACATCGGCACAACTCCGCTGTCAGCTCCGCACAGGGCTCTTGTGCCAGAGTCAGATTGAGACATTTCCACTCTAAACAAAAGCAAGAGCTCGAAATGAATCATTTCAGCTCGTGCCTTGTCAGAATCCATACAAAAACCGGGCTGGAAATGTGGGATTTGGCCCTTTTGGAGCCAAGCTGCTGCTCCTGGTTTCCATTTCTGTTTTTAACTCTTCTCATCCGCGTCCCTGGAGGTTTAAAAACCCCTTCCCATCATCTTCCTCTGCTGTCTGCACCTCGCAAAGGCTCAGCAGTTTGGAGCYGAGCTGCTCCCAGCATCTCCAGTGGGTTGGGGTGCTTTAAACACGGAATAAAATCAGCTCCCTCCTCGAGGATTTGGGAAAAGCAATCACRGCTTGGCTGGGGAGCTGAGCACATCCAACTCCCCACTCTGTGTTTGTTATTTAACCCTTTTCCCTTCCACATTCCCCGTGTTCCTGCACAGCCCGTGGGAGCCCTGGCAATTCTGTGTTCCACCCACCTTGAGCGTGTCCTGCTGCTCAAACCCAGCTCAAACCCACAGCCTGCGGTGCCATCCCAGCCCAAAAACACCCCCAGGACCCTGCTGGGGACACGGAGRGGGCTGGAGATTCCCGAAATCACCGACATCACCGGGTTCAAAGCAGGTGTTAAACTCTGCCTCCGAACTCGATGGGTTTGCTGAGGAGCCGCTGGCTCTGCAGTGATTAAAAGCGCATTTCCCATGGCACACACAGAGCCGGAGGTAATTAAAGCTGCCTCTCCTGCCAGGCTGCGCCTTTTTTTGGGTAACTCTGCCCAGAAACTCATCCCAGCACCTGCCCGAGCTCCTCCCGCAGGGAGCTGGGAGGGGCTGRAAACCCCTGGATGGGGGAAAACGGGGATGATTTAATAATTTAATCCATGGGGAGAGCCCAAGGAAAGGAGCTGCAGCTGCCTGGGCCCGGTGCTGGTGGAGGGGTGGCAAAGCAGGAGCTGCTCTGGTGGCCAGGGCCAGGAGAAGGGTGAGGAGCACATCCCCAGGCTCTGAGAGCCAAGTTCCAGAGGGAAGGAGCTGCCAGGATCCCCCATTTCACTGCAGGAGCCCCTCAGGTGGGCAGGAGGGACACCAGACCCCTCATGTCCCCCTCACAAGAAGGACTTTCACATCTGCTGTGACCTCCAGGGAAAATGAGCAACAGAGAGAGGCTCTGATCCCTCCTGTCCCATGGTCCAGTGTCCCTGAGGGACACGTTCCTGGCAATGTCCCTGCAGATCCTGCAGGACCACCCCTGTGCCACCAGCACARAGGAAAAACTTCTACATCTGAGCAGGGTTTGCTGCTCCAGCTCCCGCCTGGGAGAGGCAGGAGGCACCAACAGAACCATTTCCTGAGACACAGAACCCCCAAAATGAGGCACCCCGTGAATTCAGCACATCCYGATGGTGCCAAACCCCCCCAGAGGRGCTGCAAAAMCAGCCCTGATGTCCCAGAGAGCTCTGACAAACCCCAGAACCAACCCCAGCACATCCAGAGGCGAAGTGCCCCGACAAAAAACAACAAACCAACCTTTCCTCCACCCTCCTCCCACCACCAGAACCCCCCAAAAACCACCCCAAACCCGGGGAGCAGCAACACCCAGCGCTCACATTGATGAGGGCCATGATCCAGAAGGCGTAGGACACCCGTGTCACCACCAGCCCCTTCATGGGCAGCTCGTAGTGGGACAGGTTGCCCGGGTGGTGGGGCAGCAGCGACTTGCGGATGTGCGGGAGGTTGCTGGAGGCGTTGGCCGTGCCGTTGGCCAGGATGCAGTTGGTGTCCGACAGGAAGGGGTCGGCGATCAGGGGGCTCAGCAGCGCCCCGAAGCCCACGAAGAAGTGCAGGGCCTGCAGAGAGGTGGCAGGGTGGGCAGGGAGGGGGGCAGAGCACCCAGCTCCTCCTCCTCCGAGGAATCGCGGAATTAATGAGGTTGGAAAAGGGTTTTGAGGTCATCGGGTCCATCCTGTGAGCTGACAGTGCCTTGACAGCAGAGCTGAGTGTCACTGTGCTCACACACCTCCAGGGGTGGTGCCTCTGCCCTCCCAGTGCCCAGCCACCCTTTCTGGGAAGGAATTCCTCCTAAAATCCATCCTAACACTGCCTGGGGAGGGTGAGGACCCCACAGTGCCATGGTCAGGCTTTCCTAAACACCTCCAGGGACGGTGCCTCCACCATCCCAATGCCCAAACCCTTTCTGGGAAGGAATTCCTCCTAAAATCCATCCTAACACTGCCTGGGGAGGGTGAGGACCCCACAGTGCCATGGTCAGGCTTTCCTAAACACCTCCAGGGACGGTGCCTCCACCATCCCAATGCCCAAACCCTTTCTGGGAAGGAATTCCTCCTAAAATCCATCCTAACGCTGCCCAGGGCAGTGAGAGCCCCACAGTGCCATGGTCAGGGTATCCTCAAACACCTCCAGCAATGGTGGTGCCACCATGCCAATGCCCAAACCCTTTCTGGGAAGGAGTTCCTCCCAAAGCCCATCCTAACGCTGCCTGTTGGGGCTGAGGGCCCCGCTCTCACCTGCAGGAAGATGGCAGAGTCCTTCTGGTAGATCTTGACCAGCTGCATGTTGGAGATGGTGTCGATGCAGCCCATGGCCAGCCCGGCCAYGGCCATGACCACGGCCAGCACCAGCACGTTGTGGCACAGGGGGATGATGGCAAACACCAGCGAGATGGCCAGGGACGAGGCAAACAGGGCCAGCAGCGACTGGGCCAGCCTGGGCAGGGAAAGGCAGGACAGAGTCAGTGCCACCAGCAGAGCAGCAGCCACAGCGCCCCGTGTCACTGTCCCTGCCTGTGTCACTGTCCTGACCAATGTCACTGCCCTCATCCATCTGCAGCCCCACGGTGACCCGGCCCTCCCTGTCCTTCTGCACCCCTCCTGCATGTCCTGCACCCCTCCTGCATGTCCTGCACCCCTCCTGCACGTCCTGCACCTCCTGCACCCCTCCTGCATGTCCTGCACCCCTCCTTTGTTCCGGCCGTGCCAGATCCCCCCGGTGCCCGGCCCAGCCCCGGGCAGGAGCAGCCGATATTTGGCAAAGCTGTGGCTGCTGCCGGCCCTCTGACGGCAGAGCCGTGGGATTTCTGGGGGAGGGAAGCAGCGAGGGAAGGAGCCGGGCGAGATGTGCACAGTCACGGCAGGAAAAGCGCCTGGCAAATGAGAGAGGAGCAGCTCCGAGCCTGGAGAGCCGAGGYTGCTCCCTCCGGGGCGCGGAGCGGCAGCGAGAGAGGCAGGGGCAGCAGCGGCTGCTGAATGCGAGGCCGGGAGCGATGGGAAAACCTCCGGGAGCGATCCCAGAATCTCCCGGAGCGATCCCAGAACCTCCCGGAGCGATCCCAGAACCTCCCGGAGCGACCCCAAATCGCCTCCTGTGCAGAACCCCCCCGCCTGGCTGGGGAGCATCCCCAGAGAGCCGAACACTGATTGGGAGGGTGTTACATCCTTAATGAGCATCAAAAACGCCACCCCGGGGAGGAATTCCGGCCTCCAGCCGCGGGTTAATGACACAATTGTCCCCCCTGTAAATGCAGGGTGGCACCCAGCCCTGCTGGCCCTGGCAGGAGGGGGGACCCAGGAGTCGCTGCTGCCAGTGCCAGGCCCCAGGTGGAGGTGGGGGGACTCAGCTCAGCACCCAGGGGGGCACTGAAGGATTTCCTGAGACACAAAACCCCCAAAATGAGGCACCCTGGGCATTCCGAGTGTCCTGATGATGCCAAACCCCTCCAGAGGGGCAGGGAAAGCAGCCCCTGGTGTCGCAGCCCGGTCTGGGTGTCCCCAGCACAGCTGTGGCACAGCCCAGGGCAGGCTCCTCTCCAGCACGGTGTGAAACGAGTCCTGCAATGCCCCAAATTTCATTTCAGCAGCACCCAGAGCCTGTCCTGGCTCCATCCTGAGCCTGCAGAGCTTTGGGCTGATCTCCTTGGGATCAGGACGGGCAATTCCACAGCCCGGGCAGCAAAGCTTCCCCTCTGCCTCCCACAGGGATTTGGGAACCCCCCCTCGCTGTTCCAGCAGCGTCTCCTCATGACTCCCAGCACAGATTTGTTAAATTTTTTTCCCCCCACCTCAGGGAGCGTTTTCCAAATCGCTCACATCAAGGAGAGAAATGATAATCAGGCCGAGTCAGACTTGCAAAACTGATCGTTAACGAGGCAAAGCCCCGAGGGGACGAGGTGAGGATGTGGAGGAGGTGAGGAGCATCCCACTGCAGCCTCCGGCTCCCCTGGGCTCCTGCCAGAGGCTCGGGGAGTTTTGTGTCCCCCGAGGAGCTCATCCTGTGCTGCKAAAAAAAGGTGGCAGTGACAAGGGAAGTGTCCTGAGAGCTCCAGAAACCTCCGGGAGATGGAATCTGGGGGCAGGGGCAGAGCAGGGCCGGCCCCGGGAGCTGGGGACACGCACAGGGGCTGTGAAAGGAGAATAAAAGGGGAATAAAAGGAGAATAAAAGGGGAATAAAAGGAATAAAAGGGGAATAAAAGGAATAAAAGGGGAATAAAAGGGTGCCATCCCCTCAGCCCTGCAGGAATGGGGTGGATCACGCTGAGAGGAGCCTGCCCAGGGCTCCAGCACAGCTCCAGCTTCCCCAGTGCCCTCCTCACCTCTGCCCAAACCACTGGGATCAGCCCAAACCCTGGGAGCAAAAGCAAATTTTCAACAGGGCACAAAAATGCCGTTTGTACGTTAAAAAAAAAAAAATCCCCACATCAACCTGGGGCACTCTGGTGCTTCTGTGAGCAGCGTGTGCAGGACCTGAACCTCCCAATCCGAGCCTGAAATGCAACAAGATGGGGAAGGAAAGYGAAATGCTGGAGCTGGCAGTGCCTGGGGTGGGAATTTCCCCGAAATTTCACCTTCCCCTGGTGAGTCTGAGCCCGGCTGGGGCCGCTCCTGCAGCCCCACACCCATCAGGGGCTCCTGGGAGTCTTTTCCAGGGGATTCCGGGCAGGAGGAGCTCAGGGCGCTGCCCACACAGGAGCTCAGGGATCCTGGTGGGGGCTCAGCTCCTGCCAGGGCTCCTGGAGCCCCCCCAGCAGCACCAGGGACCGGGGAGGGCTCCAGTCCCCAAAACCCCCAGGGGAAAGCTGCATTTGCTGGGGCAGAGCTCAGACCCCAGCAGAGCCCAGGGATCTCAGCACGAGGTGAAGCTSAGAGCTCCAAGCACATTTCCTGGGGGAGCTGCTCCCCCAGCCCTGCCTCTGCACCCCCCAAAAGCTCAGGGGAGGGAGCAGCAGCGATCCCAGGACTCCAACATGGAGCTGCAGGATCCTTTCTCCATCTCCTGACAGTGACAAACTCTGTATTTCCTTGGAATCTCCCACCACAGGGGATTTTGGCTCACGCTGAAGGGACAGAGCAGCACCAAAATCTCTCCTGCCGGTGCTCCAGGAGCAGCACCAGCGGCTTCTCCGGGGACAGCAGAGCCTGGATTTGGGTGCCAGCGCCCATTGCTGCCCCAGSCCTGGCTCTGCTGTCCCTCACGGCTCACCCAGACCCGTCCGATCCCAAACCTGCCGTGCCCCAGGCACCAGGAATCACACTGAGCTCTCAGCCGGGCTCCAGGGATGCTCCACAGCAGCTCTCCACCTCCTAACTGGAAAAGATGACCTGGCCACTGCTGCTCCCTGCCTGGCACCGAGGCCCCGAGGGCGGCCTGATTTCATTTACAAAGCCTTGGCAGGACAGCTCAATCCATCCATCCCCGAGGAARGGATTGTATCGAGCTCCTGGAGCAGGAACAATGATTATTCCCACACGTTTGGAGGCTGCAAAGCCCTGGGTAAAACTCCCCCCCCCCTTCAGAACACTCACAAGCTCCAAATATCCCAAAAATTCCCTCCTGCCTGCCTGGCAGGGCTGTCAGTCCCCACTGGGGCTCACAGCCACTTCCCAAATCCCTTTCTGTCCAAAAATCCCAAACACATCCTGCTTCACAACCGGCACCAAACGCTTTTTCCACCCCCCCTCTTTTCCCCACCAAAGTGCAGCTGCAGAGTTCAAAGTYTGGGAATCTCCAAGCACCAAAAAAMCCCCTCGATGTGTTTTGTGTAGGGAAGGAGCTGGCAGCAGGGATTGTGCCGTTCCCTCCCCTGCTCCTCCGAACATATGCGAGGCTGGCAGCGGCTCTGCTGCTGAGCCAGCACTGCCGGGGCTGTGGCAGAGCCGCAGCGAGGTCCCCRCGGGCTGTCCCCAATCCCCTCCTCTTGTCCCCTCCTCCCCGGGGGACCAGGACAGCTCCAGTCCCACCGTGACCCCTCACAGGTGCTCCAACACCTCCCACCCCCGCCAGGGCTCCCCTCAAAGCCACAGGACCGGTTTTAAAGGAGGTTTTTGGAAAGGTTCGTGGGGAATCCTCCCATGGCCACCTGCAGCCCCACTCGCGTGGAGCTCGCACGGAGCTGCCACGTTACATCACCGGGGATCGGGGCGGTGGCGAGGGAAGCAATCAGCTGATCCTCGGGAGCTGTCACCRAGCCCCAAATCAAACGCCTCCCTGGCAATGCTCGGGCTCCGGCCGCCGTGGTTTATTTATCTGCGGCACATCCTGGACACGAGGCTCGCCGAGAAGCCCGGCCTGGGTGACCTCAAGGTCCCCACTGTCCCCCCCGAGCCCCCGGGCCGGTGTCCCCCCCTCCTCCCGACCACGAGGACCACTCGCATCCCTCCACGTGTTCGCCAAACTCCTGCAGAACGCGGCGCTGCCCCCATTGCCGACGCCGAGGTCATTAAAACACACTTCCAAAATATTTTTTTTTTTGGCGATAAACAACCAAGGTTAAGGGGAAAAAAATGGAAAAAAACCCTCGCGGGAAGTTGTGGCTGGAACTCCGCGCCGAGGCTGTGCGGAGCTCCAGGGAGCCGCGGCTCCGCTCCCAGGGGATGGAGCCGCTCCGGGAGCTGCCCGAGGGAGGGAAGCCCCCTCCCCTCCCAGGTCCGGAGGGTTCCAGACCCTCCGCGACGCCCCCGGCGCTCGCTGCCGCTCGGAAAGGGTTTTCCCACGCAGCATCCCGGGTCAGCCCCGCGATCCCGGATCGCCCCCCGAGCCCGGCTCAGCCGCGCGGTCCCGGCTTAGCTCGGCTCAGCCCTACAAGCCCGGCTCAGTCCCACACTCCCGGCTCAGCTCCACGAGCCCTACAAGCCCGGCTCAGCCCTACAAGCCCGGCTCAGTCCCACGAGCTCTACAAGCCCGGCTCAGCCACCCGAGCCCGGCTCAGCCACCCGAGCCCGGCTCAGCCCCGTACAGCCCCACAAGCCCGGCTCAGCCCCACAAGCCCGGCTCTACAGCCCCGAGCCCGGCTCAGCCCCGCACTCCCGGCTCAGCCCCGTACAGCCCCACAAGCCCGGCTCAGCCCCATAAGCCCGGCTCTACACCCCGAGCCCGGCTCAGCCCCGCACTCCCCGCCAGGAGCTGCCCACCCCCGAGCCGGGGTAAGGGAGGGGGGCTCAGCGCGGAGCTGAACCCCCCGAGGSAGCAGCGCTGACTTTGCCAGGCTCTTACGTCCTCTTGAAGACCCCTCCGAGGCAGCTGCCGAGCAGGAGGCAGAACTGCTGCGAGAAGAACACCCAGGTGATCTGCGAGAGCGAGCTCTGGGTCTGGCAGCGCAGGTCCAGCAGCGTGGGCCCCAGGAAGGCGATGCAGAGGCCGAAGCTGAAGAAGACGCTCCAGTAGGTGAGGGTGGGCTGCAGGTTCCTCCGGAACCGGGCCGACACCCGCTCGTCCCACCACCACCACCGCATGGTGGGCGGCGCGGGGCGGCCCCGCCGCTGGAGCTCCTGCGCCGAGCCCCGGCCCCGCCGCCGCCCCGCTGCCGTGCCCGGCCCCGCTCCTCCTTTGCGGGATGTGGCTCCCGAGCCCGCCGCGGCTCCGCCGGGGCGCTGGCTCCGCCTCCGGGGCCGGGCGGAGCGGGGCTGCTCTCGTCCATCCCCGCCGCCCCCGGAGCCGCCCCGCAGGAGCGGGGAGCATCCCTGGGGCTGTGACAGCGGCGCCGCGTGTCCCCCTTCATCCTCATCATCATCATGATCCTCATCATCATCATCCTCTTCCCTCTCAGTCCCCCCCTCACCCTCATCCTAATCATCACCATCCTCCCAAAATTGGGGCGACCCCTCCCCCGGCATTGAGGCGCAGCCACAGCGGCGACACCCGATGGGAGCAGAGCGCAGCCGAGGCAGGGAATGCAGAATTCCCCTTTTTTCCCTGCTGCCAGCCCTGCCCGCGGTCCCCCGCGGCCCTGAGGAGGTGCCACCGTGCCAGACGAACGCAATTAAARTTGCCCCTTCCCTGGCTGAGCAGCACCAGCCGCCTCGGGGCCGGAGCGGGGGGGAGGGTGCGGGTTTTAAAGGCGGAGAGCGGCTGATGCTTGCGCACAAAGGTCTCCTCTGGAGGATGGGTTTATAAATATTTCACCTACTTTAGCTGGGGAAGGCTGGCAATTTTTAGAACGCTCTTTCCAGGCAGAGCGGAGCCGCTGGAGCTCGGCCATGACGGAGCTGCAGGTGCCGAGCACGGGAACTCGCCCATGGGGTGAGCCCGTGCCTCTGGAATGCCGCTCCTTCCCACCTGGCCCGAGATTAATGTTTAGCCAAGCCCAAATCGCCACCCGTGCCCTCGTTCTTCCCTCGTTCTTCCCCGCAGAGCGCCGCGGGGCACGSAGGGGCTCTGGCGGCCTGGGGAGGGTGAGAACCGCACCCAAAMCCCCCCAAACTGCCCCAAATTSGGGGCACCTGGAGCCRTTAAACAACGAGAGAGCAGCTGGAGCGCCCCGGGGGCCGGGAGCGGTGTCCTTGTCGTGYGTGACTGACGGGGACAGCGAGGGCCAGGCGGGGATGAGGGACAGGGGATGAGTCAAGGGCACGGCAGGAAATGGGGTTTGGTCATCAAACACCTCCCAAACCGGCCCGGATGGGACCCTGAGCCTCAGCCCGGGGCTCTCCCTTGCCAGGCAAAATCTTTGGGGGCCGCGGGGCTGCAGCAGCCGCTGCTTCCCTTCCCTGTGTCCGAGGAGGATGAGGGAGGAAGGATCGGGGTGACAAATCCATCCCAAACACAGGGAAAGGTGTCCCTGTGTCACCTGCTCCAGGCTGCGGGGTCTCCAGAGGTCTTTTCCAACCCAAACAATTCCACGATCTCCCGGCTCCCCTTTCCCAATCCATCTCCGTGCTCATGGAGCCGATGGAAGAGCCGATGGAAGAGCTGATGGAAGAGCTGATCCTCATCTCCCGCAGCCCAGGGGCTCTGCCCCAATGAACAACGACTGACAAAGCTTTCCCTGGGCCACATTCCCGATCTTTATCTGGAGATAAAGGACATCCAGGGAGCCGGGAGACCCGAGCTCGCTGCTCCATCCCCCTCCAGGGGAAACATCCGCTCTCCAGGGCCCGAATTCCCAACCCTAAAAGGGCTCAGCGATGCCCTCCCCACCTCTGCAGCTTCTCTGCGCCACCCCCAGCCTCAAAGGCAGCACCCGGAGGTGACAAACACGAACCCGAGCCCGACCCAGAGCCCCAGCGGTGCCCTGGATGCTCCCGGGAATGTCAGAGTGCCAGATCCCGGGAATATCGGAGTGCCAGATCCCGGGAATGTCAGTGCCAGCTCCCGGGAATGTGCAGCCCTTCCATCAGGGCTGACACAAACCATGCAGGATCTGCTTGCAAATAAGCCCCGAGGCGTGGGTGGGTTTAGTCAGCTCAGGAACACACAGATCCCTGCCGGCTCCTCAGAAATGCAGCTCCTCTCCCCGGAGGGAGCTCATCAAAATGCGAGCCGCGAGGGCTCCGAGGAGATGCGAGCCCCGAATTAGCTCCACGAGGAGGCACTTGCAGGCTGTTTTCCAAACTCGAATCAATGTTGTGCTTGCTCTGGATTCCAACATCCCCAGCTCCTGCACTTGCTGCAGAGCGAAACCATGAATGGAGGGAGGGCAGGGCTGCGTCCCTGGGGAGCTCCAGGGCTGCTCCAAAAGGCTCCGAGTGGCCTTTGGRAAACGCCTCCCTTTGGTTTTCCCCGTGCCTTCGCACATTCCTGGGGCAGGAAGGATTTTTTTTTAGGCATAGAAATGAAKTTTTCCAACCATTCAATGTTTTATGGTGCCGGGTCCTGCTTGCAGGGACTGCAGAGCTCCAGCCCCGATGTGGAATCACCTCCCTCAGGCCAGGCTCCGTTCTGTGGGGAAATCCAGCCTGAAAAATCAATTTTCTAAGGGTTTCCTTGGGGTGGAACCACCTGAGGCCCCGCAGGACAGCAGATTCCTGGAGCTCCTCCAAGGCTTTCCCCGATGTTTGGGTTGGCAGCTCGGCCAAGGACGTGGAGCTCGGACATTGGTGACGTTTTCCCCGTCCCCTTTAGGGCAAAATTGGGGCTGAGAGACCCCCAAAACCCCAAGAGTTACCCCAGCAGCCACACGGGATGGGTCCAGTGTGCGTTTGGAGATGGGGGTCAGCCAAAAACCCCACAGCAGCCAAAGCCTGAGATGATAAAAGAGTGACTGTGAACCTCTGGAGCTGGAGGAGAAAACGCTGAGAACACAGAGAAAGCTCCTCACGGAGGGGTTTGGACGATTCCGGGCTGCGGGGAAGGTGCTCAGCCAGGCAGAGGCACAGGGAGGGAGGAGCTCACCCCGTGTGGGTCGGGGTCAGGGGTTCCCACCCGGTTCAGGGAGCTGCGATCCAGCTCSAGGTCAAACACGAGCCCGGAACCTTGGCCCGGCTGTGGCAGAGCTCGTCACGCTCGTCTGCAAGGAGGAAATGCTGCCCTGTGAGGTCTCCTCCTCCCGAGCAGATGAAATCACTGCCACACCCGCTGCCCCGGAGCTGCCACCCCAGAGCTTCCTCCTTTCCARCCCYAAATCCGTGCCAGGGSTGGGAAAACCGCGCTGAGCYTCCCAAAAATGCACCAGGGGTGAGAGGAGACCCAAATSTGAGGTGTCACACTCAGAGACCCCGGAGAGACCCAGCTGAAATCAGTCCTACACCCACTGCCCTGGAGCTGCCACCCCGCTGTTTCCTCCTTTCCAGCCCTAAATCCGTGCCAGGRGTGGGAAAACCGCGCTGAGCCTCCCAAAAATGCACCAGGGGTGARARGASACCCAAATCATCCCMCTGAGGTGTCACCCTGAGGGACCCAGCTGAAAYGAGTCCCACACCCTCTGCCCCAGAGCTGCCACCCCGGGGCTTCCTCCTTTCCAACCCCAAATCCGTGCCAGGGCTGGGACAGCCACGCTGAGCCTCCCCAAAATGGGATGAAAGGAGACCCCAAATCCGAGGTGTCACCCTGAGGAGACCCCGCAGCATCCCCGAGCGACAGCTGCGGGATGTTTGGGAACATCTGGAGGGCGGGGAGGGGCTGCGGAGGCCGGGCCGCATTCCCGGGATCCGGCAGCGCCAGGTGCGGGAATGGGGCGGGCGGATGGAGGAAAACAGGTTCGGCAAAGAGCTCCTGCCTGGGGACCTGCCCCGGGCGTGACTCAGCCCGGGCGGGGACAGCGCCAGCCCCGCGGGGGTGGAGGGAATTGTCCCCTTCCCAAAGCCGGAATGACCCGTCCCAAAAACCCCACAGACCCCGCGGGGGATGGAGGGAATTGTCCCCTTCCCAAAGCCGGGAAATCCCAAAAACCCCACAGGGGGTGGAGGGAATTGTCCCCTTCCCAAAGCTGGAATGACCCGTCCCAAAAACCCCACAGACCCCGCGGGGGATGGAGGGAATTGTCCCCTTCCCAAAACCGGCACCACCCATCCCAAAAACCCTACAGACCCCACAAACCCCTCCCCAAACCCCAAAAACCCCACAAACCCCTCCCACAGACCCCACAAACCCCTCCCCAAAGCCCAAAAACCCCCACAAACCCCTCCCCAAAGCCCAAAAACCTCACAGACCCCACAAACCCCTCCCCGGCACTTCCCAGCTCCCTTTAATTCCAAAAAAAACCCCAGATCCTTCTCCTATCAAATTTTTTAAAAGAAGAAAAAATATATTTTATACATTATAGATAATATATATTATTATAGAAACTATCATATAAATTATTATATTATTATAGAAATATC
>CADDXX010000865.1:210367-222028 GCA_902810485.1 Alauda arvensis
ACGAGGACCTTGCCCCCTCCTTCCCTGCGAGCAAACACGGCGTGACAGCGGCAAAGGGCACAGGAATTCCTGCAGGTGGGGGCTGGAGCAGGGCTGGGAAAAGTCTCGGCATCCCCAGGGGCAGCTCAAGGCTCRGGGGTCGGGCAGGGAGGGAAATGAGCTCTCAGAATGTTGCTGATGCTGAGGGGGAGGCCACCAGAGCTCCCTGAGGAGCCTCTTCCTTGCTGAAGGCATCGATTGCCTCATTAACACCGCGATTTCCCAGCCAAAAAAAAAGTGCTTTAATTGCAGGTTGAGTCTCTCGCACCAGCCTGACACCCCCTTTCCTCCCTGACAGGCTCAGGGAAACCTTCCCGGCGACTCCTCCTGGCTGGAAGAGGCTCAGGGATCCTCCCGAGGGATCCTCCCGAGGGATCCTCCCGAGGGATCCTCCCGAGGGATGCCGAGCGCTCTGGACAAGGCCCAGCACCACCCAGGCTCTCAGCCGGATCCTGCCCTGCTGCTCCTGCTGCTCCCAGTCCGGAACAAAGTCCACGAAGCCAACCCTCCCTCTTTTCTCCACCCACGGCCGCCCCTCCGCTCCCCGCCTGCCCCGGCCCCGGCCCCGGGCGCGTTCGGCCGCCGGAGATCGCGGCAGTTTTTGGAAAATGCTTCCACCTCGTGGCCCTGCGGAGAAACGCGTGCCTGGGAGAGGCTCCGGCAGAGCCCGGCCGGGCCCGAACGCGGCCGTGCCGCCTTCTGCTCGCTCCCTGCCGCCCTCCCTGTGCCCGGTGCCGCTGCCCCGCTCCGGGTGCTGCTGGTCCAGGCACCAGCGCACGGGATGGGCACGGGCTCCAGAGGAGCTGGGGGTGGTCGTGGTGAGTCCAAACCCAGCTCAAATCCAGTCCAGACCCAGCTCAAACCCAGTCCAGACCCAGCCCAAATCCAGTCCAAACCAAACCCAGCCCAAATCCAGTCCAAACCCAGCCCAAACCCAGCCCTCCCAGCACACGAGGGCTCTGCCAGGGGTCAGCAGCGCCGCTCCTGCAGCCCCTCCGTGCGGGCAGCTCGGGTGGGCACGGAGCGAAAAGCCCCGGGCACGCTTTGGGAAGCAGCAGGGGCCGGAATTCRGGGATTCACGGATCCCACGGGAATGCTGCAGGGAGGGGGAATCACTGCCCCGTCCCGTTTGTGCCGCCAGCACAGTCGGAACTGCTGGGAAAGGATTTTCTGTGCCRCTGCGGGGGATTCCTGATCTCAAATAACCCAGGAAAGCTCCACCAGCTCTCCCACAGGTCTGGGGGGACGCTGAGCTTTCATGGAATCCCACGCTGGTGGAAACACTTCACAAACCCCGGCAGGTAACACACAGAAAGGGTTTGAAAAGAGGCACAGCCAGGCTCCTCTTCCCGGGATTCAGCTTTAAAGGCAGGCAGGGCTCAGCTCCCGCTGCCCTGGCCAGGGCTCAGGAGCAGCGCTCCCCGTTAATGAGCAGGAAGTCGGGAGCGCTGCGATGGGAAGGGTTTTGYTCAGCCCATACGGACACTTGGCACGCCAGGACCTGCCGGGGGTTCATCACGGGCCTGCCGGAGCTCCGGGAGGAGCCTGCCAGCCGCCACACGAGCCGCCGTGCCCAGGAAATTAAAACTCACGCACCATATGCCGAGCGTCCCCGGGAGGCGGCGGAGMGACGGGAGCGGCGTCCGCATCTGCCCGGGGCAGGTGCGCTCCGAGCGCGGGAGGGGTGGCGACAAAGGGAGCCCTTCCCGTGGAGTTCAGCCCCTCAGGATAAAGGGAGTCCTTTCCATGAGTTATCCCTCTGGGATAAAGGGAGTCCTTCCCGTGGAGTTCAGCCCCGTGGAATAACGCCAGTCCTTCCCGTGGAGTTCATCCCTCCAGGAGTTATCCTTCTCTTCCCGGGGGTTCATCTCCCCCGGGATAACGCCCCTCATTTCCAGGGCTGTCACCCCTCAATAACGCGACTCCTTTCCCAGGATTTATCCCCTTCGTTACTCCCCGGGTCACTCCCCTCAACCCCGAGCCTCCATCCCTTCCTCGCCGGCCCCGAGCGGGCCCAGGGGAACCGAGGGGAGGGTGACAGGGGAGCCGAGGGGAAGGGTGAGAGAGGAGCCGAGGGAAAGGATGGCAGGGGAGCCGAGGGGAAGGGTGACTGACAGGGGAGCCGAGGGAAGGGTGACACGCGTCCAGCCCAGCCCAGCGGCACAGCAGCCGGCCAGGCAGAGCCAGTGGCGGCTCCTCACGCTCAGCGTCCCCCTCCGGGCCACCTCGGGTGTTTTAAGTCGCAGCTTTGAAGCGTGCGGAGCAGAGGCGCTGCTCAGCGGGAACAGAAGGCTCAGCCCGCTGCCAGCMCGGACCCTGAGCCCGCCAGGGCCGGCTGCTCACACAGGTACGAGCCTTCCGAGGCAGGGAGCCCGGAGCAAGCACATTTGGGATGCGAACTCGGAGCAGACTTCAATTTTCCGGCAGGGGGAATATGGAAATCTGGCTCCTTCGGAATGAGCCATCCCTCACCTCCCTCCTCTTCCTCAGCGCCGGCACCTCCCCTCCCTCTGCGCGCTCTCCCCTGGGGAGCTGGGAAGAACTTCTGTGGTCCTGGGAAGAACTTCTGTGGTCCTGGGAAGGAGAGAGGAGGGGGCAGCGCATTCCCTGGGCTCGGCTTTGCTCGGGATGGGCCCGGGGCAGGCGTTGGGCCGGGGCTGCTCTCGGTGTCCCCATTTCCGCCCCCGGGGCTGATTCCTGTGGCTGTGCCCGGGGAAATGTTGTCCAACAAATCCTTCCTGGAGCTGGGGCCGTCAGGTGGCGCTTGGGAATAGGGAGCGGCTCCGCGGGAGCTCGGAGAGGGAGCGCTTGTGGCTGTGAGCTGAGCATGGGGACAGGGGACAGCCGGGGATGGTGTGACACAGGGGACAGGGGACAGCCGGAGATGGTGTGACACAGGGGACAGCCGGAGGTGGTGTGACACAGGGAATGGGGACAGGGGACAGCCAGAGATCCTGTGACACAGGGACAGGGACAGGGGACAGCCGGAGGTGGTGTGACACAGGGGACAGGGGACACCCAGAGATCCTGTGACACAGGGGACAGGGAGCTGCTCCTCACTTCCCGGGGTCATAGGGGCTTTGTCACCCCCAGGACGGGGCCCAGGGCCCTCCCTCCTCCGGGATCCCCCTCCCTCCTCAGGGATCCCCTCCCACCGCCCCCGAGCCGCGGCAGCCCGGGGGGACAAAGAGCAGCTCTGGAGCTGACGGTGCCGAGGGACACGAGTCGCTCCCAGAGCTCCCAAACCCAAGGACACCTTTGCAGCTTAGCTGGGAKCAGAGAGAGCCGGGCATGGAAGGAGCTGCTCAAACCAAAGCAAGAAGCACCTCGGGCTTCGCATCCACATTTCACCCACCGCGACTTCGCGGGGGGACAAAAATCCCCGGGCTGGGTCAAGGACGGGCCGAGGAGCGGGGATTTGGGCGCAGCCCGGCTCTGCTGCCGTGGCTCTGCCGCCTCTCCCGAGCGCCCGGAGCTCCTCCCGGAGCGGGCAGAGCCGAGCCGGGCTCTCCCTGGAGCAGCAGCAGCAGCCCCGGCGCAGGGGAGCACGTCCCTTGTTAATCAGCATTTAATTAAAGGACATGCTGACATTTGGAAATCAGAGACAAGTCTCCTGTGTGGGCTGCCTCTCTCTGCCGCTCGCCTCTTCTCTGAATCACTCCCTGACATTTTGCCAGATTAGGATGTGACTCTGTCTCTCTCTCTCTCTCTCTCTCTCTTTCTTTCTGATTCCTTATAAAAATAAATTGGAAAGGAGACGCGAAGCCACCGCTGCTCCTCGGGGAGACGCCGGAGGGGACGGGAGGAAGCTGCCGTCATTCCTGGGGCTGCAGCGCGTCCTGCAAAGCCCCCGAGGTGGGGCAGCTTTTCTGTGGGGCACGGGGATGGTGGGCAGGGGGTGCTCCCCGTGCTGGCCCGGGACAAGCGGTTCTGCCTCTCCGAAAGCGTCCCGAGAGCCGTGCGGCCACCTCGGGGGCTCGCCTTTGGACTCACGGGCCGCACACTTGCAGCCCCCACGTGTCCCTCCCGTGTCCCCTCTGTGTCCCTCCGTGTCCCCCTCGTGTCCCTCCACGTCCCCCCGTCTCCCTCCGTGTCCCTCTGTGTCCCTTCCGTCTCTCTCCGTGTCCCTCCATGTCCCCCCGTGTCCCTCCCTGTCCCTCCGTGTAACCCGCGTGTCCTCCCTATGAATCCCCCGATGTCACCTCCTCACACCCCTTGTCCCCTCCGTGTCTCCTCCTGTGGAGTCCCCGTGTCCTCGCCATGTTCACCCCGGTGTGCCCTTCGTGTCCCCTCTGTGTGTCCCTGAATGTCCCCCCCGTGAGTCCCTCGAAGTCCCCCAGTGTCCCCGCCGAGAATCCCCCCGTGTGTTCCCATTTCCCCCGGTGTGGCTGAGCTCTGCCGGCTCCGGGGGTCCTTTCCCCGTCCTGCCCGGGCCCCGGGGGTCCCTTCCCCGTCCTGCCCGGGCCCCGGGGATCCCTTCCCCGTCCTGCCCGGGCCCCGGGTGTCCCTTCCCCGTCCTGCCCGGGCCCCGGGGGTCCCTTCCCCGTCCTGTCCGGGCTCCGGGGGTCCCCGCCCCGTCTCCCCGCCCGTCCCCGCAGCTCCCCCCGCCTCCCGCACCTTCTGCCGCGCTGAACCGGGGCCAGCGAGTCTGTTCAGCTGCTCGCCCATCCCCGGGCTGGGAAATGCAAACAGCAGCGAGCGCCGGGGGAGGGGGGGACTGGGGGGAACCCTGGGCGCTCGCTTCCTCTCGGCTGCTCATTTCGAACCTTCTCTCGAGCAGAAATTGCTCACATTAATCAGGAGCGGGAGCGCGTTCGCAGCCCSGCGGATTTGGCAGCGCGGAACCGAATTCCATCAGTGGCAGCGGGAGGAGGCGAGCCCGGCTCCGGCAGAGCCAGTGCCGGGGGAAATCGGAACACAGAGCTCCCCGAAATTCATCTCCTCTTTCCCAAAAATGCCGGGGGGTCTCCATGGCAAGCGGAGGAAAACGCCCAGAGCGTCCCGTCCGGGCTGGAGCCGCCCCAGGGCCGGCAGCTGCAGGGACAGGGACAGGACAGGGCCAGGATCAGGGTCCCTGCAGGGACACAGCAGAACCAGGGTCAGGGTCCTTGCAGGGACAGGGACACAGCAGAACCAGAGTCAGGGTCCTTGCAGGGACAAGGACACAGCAGAACCAGGATCAGGGTCCCTGCAGGGACAGGGACACAGCAGAACCAGGATCAGGGTCCCTGCAGTCACAGCCCGGCTGCTGGGGCAGTGGAGAGGAGCAGAACGTGACCATTAGAAGCTGACAGAAAGGCGGGGTGGCAGCGCTGCCCCAAAGTGGGGTTTTCACCCCTCAGAAGTTGATCCGCACACGTTTGGGGTATTGCAGTGATTTGCTGTTCCCTGATCACCCCAAACCCTGCGATAACCGTGGAATCCCGGCCTGCTCTGGGTTGGGAGGGACCTTAAARCCCATCCAGSGCCACCTCCCACTGTCCCAGGCCTGCCCCAAGCCCCGGTGTCCTTGGACACTTCCAGGATCCTCTGCCCACCCCATGGCAGAGCCTCGTCAGCCTCGCAGGGAACAATTCCTTCCCAATATCCCAATACCCCAATATCCCAATACCCCAATATCCCAATATCCCAATATCCCAGTATCCCAATACCCCAATACCCCAATACCCCAATACCCCAATACCCCAATACCCCAATACCCCAACATCCCAATATCCCACCCTAACTCCCCCCCGGGGCAGGGTGAGCCCCTCTCCCGCTCCCCAGAGATTCCATGGCACACCCAGGAGCCCCTCGGGGGAGCGGAGCGGGGCAGGGGCGGGGCTGTGGGGCAGCAGCCGCTGCTGTCACCGCTGTCACCGCTGTCACCGCTGTCACCGCTGTCACCGAGAGGGCCAGGGGGGCTCTGCGGGTCCTGGCCGCTCACAGAGCCGGGCGCAGGTGCTGCAGCTGCTGCAGCTGTCGCTGCTGTAATTGCACCGCTGCCTCTGGAGGCGATTGCTCCTTTATTGGCTCGATTTTAGCGCCGGGGCCGAGATGGATGGGGATGGATGGGGCTCGTCTCGCCTGCTGGGAGCCTTTTGTTGCAGCAGGAGGGGTGGAAACGGCCGTGGAGGARCTTCCCAGGGCAGGGAGCATCACCAGGCCCCGTTCCTGCCCCGGGAAGGGTCTGGGGGTTGGCCACGGAGGGGTCACGCCAGGCCTGAGGTCACTTTGGGGGCTGTGTGATGCTGGGCTCAGTGAGGGACCCGCAGCTGATGCTTCCTGGTAAAACAGACCCCAAAATCCAAATTCCACGTGCAAAGGTGGGTGGTGCTCAGGGGTTTGTGTGTGCCTCAGGACCCCAGGCAGGGTCTGTCCTCTCAGTGGTTCTCAGGAGCAGCCGACAGCGGGAATTCTGCTGAGCCCACCCTCAGGCACTCAGGGATCCCCCAGGAGCTTCCCCGGAGGTGCCCAGCTCTGATCTGAGCTGSTTTCTCCATCTGAGCGGGCTTTTGTGATTGCAGCTGGGCAAAAAAAGCCTTTCCCAAGGGTGAGTTTTGCTCCCTGAACGGCCCCAGCCCCTTCCCAGGGGACATTCGGGACATTCGCTGCGTTTCCTGCAGGTTTTATGGCAAAGAGAAACCCCCGGGGAGACGGCTGTGAAAAAGCCTGAACTCCTGTGAAACCCCGGCGTGTGTGGCAATAACTGAGCCCCTCTGCATCCCCCCAGCCCCGGGGGGATCCGTGCCGTGCCCCAAAGCGGTGGCACCCGGCATTCCCGGTGATCCCCGGAGGGAGCTGCGGGCAGCCGGGCCCGGGGAATATTGATCGCTTTTACAGCAGGAGCTGACAGAGCCCATCGCGGGCGTGTAATGAAGACAGATGAGCCCGTCCTCTCGCCCTGGCGCTGTGGGGAACGGGGAAATTATCCGCTGCATCCTGGAGGGAGAATCCAGAGCCGYCCGTGCTTTGCCTCGTCTCGTTCCCGCTGGTTTTCCCTTCTTTCCATCCTCRTGGATCTCTGCCTTCCCGGCTCCCAGAGCTCCCTTCTCCCATCCCAGCACGCGGATCTGGCGCCCAGGGGTTGCTCCAGACCATTGGGGTGAGGATTTCGCTGCTGGGGGAGGATCTGGTGTGGATGGAATGTTTTCCTTTCCCAGGGTGGGAAGCTCTCAGCCATAAAACCGAGTTCAAACGGGTCAGGGTTTCAAGGATAAATAACCGACCTCGCCTGTTAGCAGGTTTTTATTTCTCTGGTAGATTTTTACCCTTTAGGATCGGTGTTTTCAGGCTTTTCTCGGCAAACAGAGCGGTGGGAAATGCTGGAGTGTTCTTGGGTCGGAGCTGAGAATCCTCCAGGATCACGAGGCTGGGGGGAAAAAGAGGAAAAACCCAACTGCTGGAATGCACGAGGTGTGAAACCCCAGGAATTTCAAAGGAACCCTCCCTTCCACACCTCCAGGGATCTCAGGAGTCTCCTGGCTCCATCAGATCCAAACGTCCTCACGTTGGAACGCCGGGCCTGGCATTCCAGGGACCCTCCGGATTCCTGGGATCCTCCAGCAGATCTGGCGCTCCCAGCCCAGCTCCATCCTGGGAAAACACCCAGTACATTTATTTTAATGCCGTGTTTTGACACTCGGAGCCTCCTAAGGCTGTCTCGGGGTGGGATCTCTGCTGTTCCCAATATCCCGAGCTCCATCCAGCCCATTTCTTGGAAGGGGACAGATAAATCCTCTTCGAACCGAGGGGGAAATCCTCCTGCAGTTTTTTGTGAGCCCTCTCGGATGTTCATGGCACAGCAATTCCTCCTTTTCCTCCGCTCAGGGAGCGAATTTCATCAGGAATTCAACACCGTGAGAGGAGAGCGGCTCTGGGGAGGCGAGGAAATCCCAAAATTCTGAATTCAACACCCCAAAAACCGAACCACCTCAGGCACTGCCCGCCCATCCCGGGCCTCAAAACCACAACGAGGCACCTTTTAATGGGCTAAGGGACAATTTTGGGCTGGGGGGAAGAGCTYTGGGAACAGCGGGAGCGCATCCCGGTTTTCCACAGCCGCTTTTTCCTGCTGCTCTGCGCCGGGTTGGGCTGGGAACATCTGGGGAAGTTGAGCACCAGGGGCGASGGGAAGGAAGGGCTGACAGCTCCTGCGAGATCAGCGCCGCCAGCCCCGTCCCCGCCTGAGAGCTCCCTCACAAAGGCAAGGAATGGAAGCAAATCTTACATGACACGTTTATTTTTGTCGTCTATTTATTAGCTCAGAGCGAAAAGTCCTGCCGCGCTGCATGACGGGGGATTATGCAAATGAGGGACATCAAGACAATTAAAAAAAAAAAAAAAGGAAAAAAAAAAGCCCAAGTGAGCACAATGTCAGAGAGAGGAGCAGATGCTGGCGGGCGGCTCAGCCCTCCCTGACCSCACCTCCTGCTCCGGCAGCCCCCGATCCAGCATTGTCCCCCCTCATCCCAAGGCTCCTCGGACAGCCCGAGCAGCTCATTAGGCCCGGCAGTTAATGAGCTGCCCGGCGCATCGGGGGAATTCATCGCTCGTCCCATCCTCATTCAGGGGAAGGAGGCGCGGGATGGACCCCGCTCCACCCCACAYCCCTGCGGGAGGAATTAACCCCTGGAATTGGGATTTTGGGAGTTATTTAGGGGGATAGAGAGTAGGGAGGGTCCTTGTCCCCCCTGCAGGGACCTCCCGGGTCCCCAGGGCAGACAAATCGGGATTTTTGGGGTTGTTTAGGGGGATGGAGAGAATGGAGGGTCCTTGTCCCCCCTGCAGGGACCTCCCGGGTCCCCAGGGCAGAGCAAATCGGGATTTTTGGGGTTGTTTAGGGGGATAGAGAGCATGAAGGGTCCTTGTCCCCCCCTGCAGGGACCTCCCCAGGGCAGAGCAGCCCCGCACCCGCTGTCCCGGCCCGGGGTGAGGTAATGCCGAGCTCAGATCTGGCTCCCGAGCCCGCCTAAATCCCCGCTCAATCCCCCGTTGTTCGGTGACAGCCCGGGATTTGGGAGGGCTGAGGTGCGGGGAGAGCAGCGAGCGGCSGAAAGGAACAAAACAACCCCAAAAAAAAAAAGAGTCCCAAATCCGACTTGGCTTTGCTTTGCCAAGCCCCGGGAGGACTCGGGGTGTGCGTTTGGGGTTTAAATCCTGTCTGAACCCCGCTCGTTGGACACCGAGCTGCTCAAGGCACCTGCGAGTGGGAAAACGCCGGTTTTCCCCCCAAAACGCCCGTTTTCCCCCCCAAAACGCCGGTTTTCCCCAAAAAACCCCGTGGAAGAGCGCGGGCAGCGCGGGCAGCCGGGGGAAAGACGCCGGAGAAGCCGCTTCCATCCTCACCCCGCTAATTACACTCATTAGGGGAGCACTGCAGCCTCCGATTGCGAGCCCGGTTATTTTTCCTTCCCCTGCTCACAGCGCGCACCGCAGACCTCGAGGAGCGCGGGGGCTTTTTTTTATTTCTTTTTTTTTTCTTCCCCTGGAAAAGGGGATTTCTCCTCCCAGGTCAGAGGCTCTTTTGTGTCTGCTCGGCTGCGAGACGGGGCCGGAGACAAAGCAGGAAGGGGGAAAGAGGGAGAGAGGCGAGCCGGGAGAGCCGGGAGAGCCGGGAGAGCCGGGAAGAGCCGGGAAAAGCCGGGAAGAGCAGCGGAGAGGCGGAATCGCTGCCCGGGGGTGCAGCGGGGACCTTGCCCCGGGTACCGCATCCTCCGTGCGGGCACCGGCGATGCGAGAGGTGGAGATGGAGATGGAGAGGCGGCAGATAATGGATGCAGCAGCTCGGCTGCCGGGGCTGCGGGCGGCCCGGCCCCAGCCGGGTGGGAGGGAGGGGAGGCCTCTCCCCACCGGCCCTTCACCCGCCCCCTCCCGCCCCGCAGCCACACACAGCCTCGCCATCCCCTGCCCGCAATTAGGAAGGCACCGATTCAGCAGCGCTCGGGCAGCGCCGGGGCTTTTGTTTCCTTCTCTTTTCTCCGCCGGCCGAGCCCTCCCTTCCCTTCCCCGGCGCCTCCGGAGCCTCCTGAAGTTGCTTTTTTGCAGGATCCGTCCCCACCCCCAGGAGGATCGCTGGAGTCCCGCGGGTGAGAGAGAGCAGAGGGGGAAAGGAAAGCAGGGGGAAAAAAGGGGAAAAAAGAAAAAAGAGGGAAAAAAATACAAAGTAAGACGGCTTTATTTTATTTTTAATTTTTTTTTCCTCTGCCTTTCTTTGTCTGGAGCGTTGCCTGCAGGAGTTGCGTGCGCGGGGGGAGCGGGGGCACCGGGGGAAGGTGGGATGGGCACCTGCGGGATCCCCCCGGCCGCCTCACCTGGGCAGCCTCACCTGGGCAGCCTCACCTGGGCAGCATCCCCGGGGATGCCGGCCCCGAGCATCCCGGAGCCGAAAATACGGGGAGATGTGGATTTAATTCTCTTAATTCTCTCTTGGTGTTGGAGCCGAAGGGCGGCCGTGGCTCTGTTGTGGACGTAGCTGGTGAGCTCGGGGGGGAAAAAAATAAATGAAACTGGCTTTGTTTTGGGTGAAAATAACCCCGAGCTGGGCAGRATTTCCTCTCCGTGTGGGTATCCGTGAGGAGCGCGGGGATATTCGCGTTATTTTGCCATTATTTATGTTGACAGAGAATTACATGCAACACATGCTAACGTAGTTATCAGTTAATTACACGTGAGCTCGTTAACTCTTGCATTCCAGGCTCGCAGCGGGCGCTCCTGTGATACGAATTTAAGTTTTTTTGGGGTTTTTTTTTTTGGGGCGAAGCGGGGCGGGGGTGGCAGGAGCGGGTGTGTGTGCGCGAACACTTCGGGTTTGTTGGGAGCGGGGTTAAACCCCTCAGCCCCGCTGCGGGAGGCGCGTTCGGGGTTTTTATTTGGAGGGCTCCGAGCGGATCTGGCGCTGCCGGAGCCCGCCTGGATCCCCCCGGAGCCTGGAAGGGTGCGGGGATGGAGCCGGAGCCTGGAAGGATGCGGGGATGGAGCCGCATCCATTCCCTCCTAAGGCTGCAAACTTGCGGCTCTGGGCTGGGAGAGAGGGAGAGAGGCAGAGGGAGGCTCTCGGTGTCCTCTCCGATGAGGTAATCCCACAGCGAGATAAGGGAAGCGCTGCGTGTCTCGACCTGAGCGCTGATGTCAGCGGGGAAAAAGGAGATTGAGGCGCTCGGGGAGAGGAATTGCTGCGGGTTTGGAGTCCCCGCCGCTCGCCCAGGTGTGCTGTGGTACCGGAGCCGCGGTCCTGGGCGGCCCCCGAGGCTCGAGAGGGGTTTGGGGGCTGCTCTGGGGTCTCTGTGTGGGTTTTGCTGCTCTCCCGTGTCTGCGCTGCTCAGGAAAATCAGGATTTATTTTTTTTTTCCCCTGTCAGAAGCTTCAGWGCCGCTGAGGAGAGGGGATGAGCCGGGCTGGGAGTGCCCAGASTGCCCCCCAAAAATGTCCCTTCCTGGATTTGGTGTGTCCCCAGGGCAGGGCTGGGCTGGCTCCAGGCAGGGAGAACCCCARAAATCCAACGGAGAGGCCCAAAAATCCTGCTGGGAACCCCAGATTTCCACCAGGAACCACAAAACCCCCCCAAGAACTCCCAAAATGGCACCGGGAACCTTCAAAATCCTGCTGGGAACCCCCAAAATTGAACTGGGAACCCCMARAAWT
>CADDXX010000865.1:222074-234420 GCA_902810485.1 Alauda arvensis
GRGRAMCYCMAAAAWTYMAMSMGGRAMYYCMAAAAWTCMCMTKGGRAMSCYMAAAAWYCMCSTKGGRAMCCCMAAAATCCAMCTGGGAACCCCGAATCGGGGACAGGTTTGGGACACCCTGACACCGCACCTGGGGGCAGGACCCCTGCGGGTGTGGGTGTCCCTTGGGAGGGGACAGCGGGGCCCCAGTGCCCTGCCCGGGGAGGGGACAGCKCCAGGGTGGCACAGGGACCCTGGCTCCAGGGATTCCATGGGAAATGTTCCCATAAAGCCGAACAGCCTGAGGATCATGGCTTGGAGAGGGAGGTAAAGGCTGGGGAATGACGTTGTTGCAGTGACAAATGTTCTCTAAATCCCCAGKAACTGCCCCCCTGTGCCTGTGCTGGAGCACTTGGCTGCAGCTCCACGTCCCTGCCGGGGCCGGACCCCTGAGCCCTGATCCCTGATGGAGCCAGACCATCAATCCTCCATCCCTGCCTGATCCAGATCCAGATCCAGACCATCAGTCCTCCATCCCTGCCTGATCCAGAGCACTGAGCCTGATCCAGATCCAGACCCCTCCATCCCTGCCTGATCCCTGATGGAGCCAGACCATCAATCCTCCCTCCCTGCCTGATCCAAATCATCAATCCTCCATCCCTGCCTGATCCAGATCCAAATCCAGACCATCAATCCTCAATCCCTGCCTGATCCATACCATTGACCCCCCCATCCCTGCCTGATCCATACCACTGAGCCTCATCCAAATCCAGACCACCAATTCCCCATCCCTGAGTGCTCCAGACCAACAATCCCACATCTCTGCTGATCCAGACCATCAATCCCCCATCCCTGAATGTTCCAGACCATTGACCCCCCATCCCTGAGTGCTCCAAACCACCAATTCCCATCCCTGCTGATCCAGACCACTGAGCCTGATCCAGATCCAGACCATCAATCCCCCATCCCTGCTGATCCAAATCATCAATCCTCCATCCCTGCCTGATCCAGACCACTGAGCCTCATCCAGATCCAAATCCAGACCACCAATTCCCCATCCCTGCTTAATCCAAACCATCAATCCCCATCCCTGCTGATCCAGACCATTGACCCCCCCATCCCTGAGTGCTCCAGACCACCAATCCCCCGTCCTTGCTGATCCAGACCATTGACCCCCCCCATCCCTGCTGATCCAAGCCATCAATTCCCCATCCCTGAGAGCTCCAGACCACCAATTCCCCATCCCTGCTGATCCAGACCATCAATCCCCATCCCTGCCTGACCCAAACAGCCCCTCAGCAGCCCCAGCAAACCGAGACTCGTTTCCCCCTGGCTCCTGTGTCACCTCCAGCCTGGCAGCCCAGATTTAATCACAGCTGGGGCGTCGGGAGCTGGAATCTGTGAGCAGGAATGTGCTAAAGGCTCGGGAGGATCTCGTTAGTGAGGGCCTTACCTGGGTTCCTGAGCTGCCTCTGCCCTCTCCTAATGGGCTCCGTGGAAAAATTGCTAACGAGGGAGCAGGAGCAGATCTGGGTCRTGGKCTCGTCCCTTCCCTCCCTGCCTCTCCCATCCTTCCCCCTGGAAATAAATCYGGAGGGATTGGCAAAGGGCAGCGAGGCTGAGCAGAGGGGTTTGGGGTTTGGGCTGAGGCCTGGGGTGCACAAGTGGTGATTTTGGGATCCTGAGGYCTCTCCAAGGGTCACTTCCCTGCTCAGGATGGATTTGAGGGTTTGCAGAGCACTGAGGGGTCAAACAGAAATGAATTTATCCTGCGTTTTTCCCAGCAAGATGAGAAACGAAAGAGTTTAGGGCTAAAGGATGGTTTTGTTGTTGGTTTTTTTTCCTGGTACAAAGAAAAACCTTTTCACCTAAAACAAATCATGWGGGGAAGAGGGGAGCAGGGCTGGAAGGGCTGCTCCAGGTGGAAAAGTGAGAAGGAGAGGCTGCAGCTCCTCCAGGCTGGTTTTGTGCCTGGAGCTGAGTGGGACAAACCAGCAGGAGCTGCAGAATGTCCCTCCTGGCTCGGACTTGTCCTGCGGGAACTTTTCTGCCACCTCAAGAAAAGCCACCCCTGTGGCACCTCCTAGCGTGGGGACAGCTCTGTCCCCCCCAGCTCCACAAATTCCTGCGGTAGGGAAAGCCTGGAATTCCCACTGGAAAAGGGAAACACCTCCTGGGCTGCCAGGGAGCAACGTCTGAGCTCCCAGAGAGGAGTGGGCAGGGACATCCCGATGGGAATGAGGTGCAGAAGCAGCCAGGAAGGAAAGATTCCTTTTCCCTGCTCCCAACAAACCAGAGCAGCTCCACGCTGGATCCTGTGCTCTGGAAGGAGCCCCTGGTTGTGTGTGCACCTGGAAAACCTGGAAAAAAAGAGAGGTTTGGCTTTTCCCAAGGTGGATTTTCTCTGGCYGCATCCTGGGGAAGGGAGCTGGGCTCTGCCTGCGGTGTTTCCATGGGATTTATGGAGCACATTTCCCTGGAATGTCCCCACAGAGGGGTTGGGGAGCTGTGGGCTCACCCTCAGCTCTGCAGGGAAGCAGGGGGGCTCTGCAGGATCTGAGGTGGGGGGTGGTTTCCTCAGCTTCCCCCTTTTTATTCCTGGAGGATTTATCGGGAATTCTGCAAAGATTTGGGCTCTGCTCAAGCAGCTCTCAGCAGAAAATCAGGTGGTGATGAGAAAGCTGATTAAAACCCGCCGATAACCCCGGAGTGACCCCTGCACAGGTGACAGACCTGACAGACCCCCAGTGCGCCTCCAGCCGCGCCACAAACGCTCCAGAGCCTCCCTGTTTTCCACGGGAGAGGTTCCCATGAAGCCAAAAAAGCCGGGATGGCTCGGAGAAGCAGGGAAAGGCTGGGAAATGACATTGCTGCAATGACAAATATTCTCTAAATCCCCAATTCGTGATCCCGGGCGCCTCGGAGATGTGATTAGGAGATCTAATCTGCCTGGGCTGGAGCCACTTGTCGAGGCACTTTGAAAACTCGGGCTTGAGCTGCTGCTCCCCAAAATCGGAGGGTTCAAGTTGAAAAATCCGCCAGGAATTTGGGGGCCTGATGGGGCAGGAGTCAGTCTGGGGCTGGGGAGGGGGAGCTGCAGCTGATCCCCCCCCAAAAAAAACAGAGGCTGATTCCACCTCCTCGGGGTGCAACTGGTGTGGATCGGGGTGGGGAAAACCGAGGTGTTGCAGGCTGTGCTCTGGAGTGTCCATCTGTCTGTCCATCTGTCCRTCCGTCCTGTCCATCCCAGACCTCGGGGGAGGGGGGGTTATTTATGTTTATAAAGCAGGGATGGAGCAGCAGCCCCGGACGGGCTCTGCACAAATCCTGGGCTCTCTTCCACACCTCGACACGGGCAGGGGGCTGGGAAAAGTGGGAATGAGCCTCGGSAATGGTGCTGGGAGCTCTCGGCCCCAGGGAGGATCCCTTGGCTCCATGGATGATCCCTCCTGAGCTCTCATTTCGGGGTGTTCTCCTTTTTGGGTGCTGCCACGTGGGAGCAGAGCCCTCCCTGCCCCAGAGGCGATTCCCACCCCAGCCTCTCTGGGTGCCCCGGGAGCACCCGGGGATTTCTGCRAAGGAGGGAATGGGATTTCCAAATGCGCTTTTGGGAAGCTGGGACGGTTTCCGGGCAGGCTGKCAGAGCATCCCAAACACCCCCCGGGATTGCCAAAACCAGGATAAGCCCCCAAAGCSCCCGGATCCCCGGGGAGGGAGGCAGGGAGCTGCTGAAGGCAGCAAAGCAATTTTTAAAAGCATCGATCCGAGCGCTGGGAGCCTCCAGGGCGCGTTTGATGCCTCTGCCCCGGATCYCCAGGCGCATCCCGCCGGGAACGCGCTCCCAGGGTTTGTGCTGGCATTTTTGGGGCRGCCCGGCCGGGCTGTGGGGGTTTTGTGAGAATCCCCGAGCTCCCCTCACCTCCCAACCTGGCCCGGAACCTCCCCCAAAGCAGCGCCTGGGACGAGGAGCACGGGGGAGGCTTTGAGCGTATCCAAGATACAGCGGATTTGGGCACCCTGTCAAATGTTCTCATTGTCTGACCCTTGTCCAGACGCCAGTAAAACCCTTTGGGAAATTCCCCCTCCACCCAGCGCACCGGCTTTAATTACAGGAGAGGAATGCGAGGCGCAGAGCGCGGCTCCTCCCGCCCCCTGCGCTCGGCTGAGCGGGGCGCGGATCCCCCCCAAAAGTTCGGGAGCTGCCAGGACGGGGTTTGGGCTTTTTGGGGATGCGGAGGAAGGGGCAGGGTGGGCTGGGGGATGGCAGCGCTGGGTGCCCRATGCCTCTGGGACATTCCCCGGCTTTGTCCCCCCCTGTCCCCCACCCAGCCGTGCTGGCAGCGGTGCCCGAGCAGCAGGACATGAGTAATCCCCGTCCCACCGGGGGAGGCGGATCAAAGGCACCGGGGGAGATACAAGAGGTTTCTGCTTCACAGACCAGAGCGGCTGCAGTTCAATAGCGCCTTTGTTACCGGCCCTGCCGAGCCAGGGATGGAGAAATACCTGACCCCGCTCCCTCCCTCCCTCCTTCCCTCCCTCCCTCCCTCCCTCCCCGCTCCCCTCCCTCCTCTCGCAGCCCCTCGGCAGCTCAGCCACCTCAGCCATGTGCCCGCGCCGCTCGGCAACAACACAAAGCTTGGGTTGGGGGGATCCAAAAAAAGCTGAGAGCAGCGGGGTGACCCCCCCCGAGCAGCGCTGGGCACCCCCGGGGGCTCGGGGGAGGGAGGGGACAGGGCGGTGAYGGCGATGCCACCGCGCCAGCCCCGTCCCCTCCCGCGGACACCGAGGCCGCCGCTGCCAAAGGTGAGCTCAGCGCGCTCGGCCGGCGGCTCCGGGCAATGCCGGGGGTCCCCGCGGAGCGGCCAGGCCGCGGTGGCACCGGGGATGGTGACACGCGTGTGCCCCGGGCCCTGCCGGGGGCCACCCCCGCGGGGAGAGCGCGGGTGCTGCGGGGGCCACGTCCAGAAGGGACAGCGAGGGAAGATTGGGTGATTTGTCACTCACCGCGGTGGGATTGGGGCTGATCTGTAGAGATTGGAGTTGATCCGTAGGGATTGGGGTGGATCCACAGGGATTGGGGCAGATCTGTAAGGATTGGGGCTGCTCTGTAGGGTTTGGGGCTGATCCATAGGAACTGGGACTGATCCCTAGGGATTGGGGCAGATCTGTAGAATTGGGGCAGATCCATAGGGACTGGGGTGAATCTGTAGGGATTGGGGCAGATCTGTAGGGATTGAGGCTCATCCATAGGGATTGGGGTGGATCTGTAGGGATTGAGGTTCATCTGTAGGAATTAGGGTTGATCTACAGGGATTGGGGCAGATCCATAGGGGTTGGGGTGGATCCGTAGGGATTGGGGTGGATCTGTAGGGATTGGGATTGATCTGTAGGGATTGGGGCTCATCCGTAGRGATTTGGGCTCATCCCCAGGGATTTGGGGTGGTGGGTGCTGGACACGCAGGACAGGGACCCACATGGGGGTCCTGGTGCGCCCCCCACACCTGGGAGTGTTCCCAAAATCTCTTCCCAGCGCAGCACCTGCTGCCAAGGACGGATTTCAGGGAGCGAGGGATGCCCCGGAGCGGCCCCGTGTGTTTTGGGACCCCGGGAGGGGCCGTGGCACAGGTGGGACACGCAGGGACCCTCTCCCCTCAGCACTCACGGGAGACAAAAGAGGGAAAACCTTGGGAAAACGCCAGCTCGGAGCTGCCGGGCGCTCCAGGAGTTCGCTTTGTAGGTCAAAGTCGTGTTCTTTGCTACTGCAACCACAGCAGAAATCCCTCCCCTGCCTCCCTCCCACCCCGGCGGCCCCGGGGACCTGGATTTCCCAAGGATTCTGCCCAGGAAGGAGCCTCCCACCCCTCATTGCCCCTGGCAATTAGCAGCTGATGATGCAGGTGTCCTGGCAGGGGCCGGAGCTGTCCCAGGGACAGTTCTGGTGCCACCCAAGGAGCTTCTCCAGAGGTTTTTCCTGAAGGATCGGGGCCGTGTCCGGCTCTGGGCCACCCCGAACCTGTCACCGTGTCCCGAGCGCCTCTTTTGGAGTGTCCAGAGACGGAAACTGCCCCGAGAAGGCCCGGGGCGGGCGGGGAGGGGGAGAAGCGAGAGGGAGGAGGGTTGGCAGCCAGACCTTTCTTTGGGCCTTTGTCTGAGCCCACAAAGGCGGCTCTGTTGGATGAACCTGGCCGAGCATCAGCCAGGTGAGCTGCGGGGGCAGCGCGGGGCTTCAGCTCCCGCTCAGCTTCCCCGGGGGCAAAATCCCCTAAAATCCCGATTTTCCAAAGCGGGGCAGGGTGAGGCTGCAGCCCGAGGGGAGCATTTCTCCCGAAAAACCCCAGGATTTATCCCGCAGCTCCTCCTGGCAGAGGGACCCGCAGGTGGAATTTGGGCAGCTCCGTTTGCCCCTCTGGGCTCTCGCCCCGGGTTTGTGGGGTTTGTTGGGATTCTGGAGACGATGCCAGGGATGAGGTGCGGCCGCGGCCAGGACACCGGGACAGGGGAAATCAGGAGTTCCACGGCTGCTCCCTGGGAACGCTGCGGTTCTTGCCGGATTTGGGGCTGTCCCAGCTCCTGGCGGCTCGGGGTCCTCCTCCGGGATCAGCTCCCAGCTGGGAAAGGGGAACGCTCCAGGCTGGGATCGCTCCTCCTGACCAGGGGATGAGCCTGGAGAGGGCAGCCCGGGGTGCTGAGGGGGGTTTGGGGTGGGAACTCATCCTGGTTATGGGGTGGGAACTTGCTCTGGTTTTGTGGTGGGAACCCAGCTTGGTTTTGGGGCTCGGAAATGTGGTAGTTTGGGAAGGAAGTGATTTTTTTTTTTTTCAAGAAAGTTATAGCAAAACAAATCAGATTCTCTGTCAGTACACTTATAGTTCATATACCACCTTGGTTTTTGGGGTAGGAACCCACCTTGGTTTTGAGGTGGAAATTAATCCTTGTTTTGTGGTGGGAACCCACCCTGGTTTTTGGGTGGGAACTCGTCCTGGTTTTGTGCTGAGAACCCACTCTGGTTTTGGGGTGGAAATTAATCCTTGTTTTGGGGTGGGAACCCACTCTGTTTTTGGGGTGGGAACTCACCTTGGTTTTGGAACCCACTCTGGTTTTGGGGTGGGAACTCCTCCTGGTTTTGGGGTTGTGCTCCCAGCTGCTCACAGGGAGGGAGCACAGCTTAGCCCACAGAGCCATTTTTTCCCCCCCATTCTCCTTTCCCTTTTCCCTCCCCCTTTCCCCAAAGACCGCTGCCTTCTCCTGGCTAAGCCCTCTGCTGTGGTCTATGGCTTTTTATTCCTATGTGATTGCTTTCCCGAACTCATGTAGGGCGAAAAGCCATGGGCTACACAGGGGAGGGGCTGCACCTTCCAGGCACCTCCTCGCCGACCGCCCGAGCCCCTCTGGAGCCGCCCGCATTGAATCGGGGGTCAAACAACGCCTCAAAGGGGGCATTGAAGCCTTGCAGGGCCTTCCCGGAGGGGTGGGGAGACAAAAGGAGCCCCGGGGGTGGCGGGGCCGTCCCCATTCAGCACCGGCCGAGGATTTTCTTTGGCGTTTTGGAGCTTTTCCCACACGGCTCAAAGCGTCCCCACCTGCACCAAAAAAAAAAAAAAAAAAGCGCCAGGGAGAGGCCAAGGGCACTTCCAAGGGTGTTCCCAAGGGTTCCCAGGGGATGGAGCAGCCCCGAGCAGGGGCAGAAGGGGGTTCAGGGAGGTTTTGGGTGTCTCCCAGCCCAGAGCCGAGGGTTTGTGCCAGGTTTGTGCCGGGCAGGGGCCATGTCCCCACGGCTCCCGGGGGGTTCTGAGCCCGCGGGGTCCCGGGGGTGGCAGGGGAGGAAGGGATCGCTCACAGGACGGGGCTCGGGGCTTCGTAAATGTGCGGGGGTGAAGGATGGCGGGGCCGTGGGGTGGGAGAGGAGGGGGAGATCCCATTCCTGCAGATCCCATCCCACAGACCCCATTTACACAGATTCCACCCCACAGGCCGCATTCCCACAGACCCCATTCCCACAGAATCCATTCCTGCAGATCCCATCCCAGAGACCCCATTTACAGAGATCCCACCCCACAGAGCCCATTCCCACAGAGCCCATTCCTGCAGATCCCATTGCCATGGACCCCATTTGCACAGATCCCACCCTACAGGCTCCATTCCCACAGACCCCATTCCTGCAGACCCCATCCCATTCCTGCAGATCCCATTGCCATGGACCTCAGTCCTGCAGATCCCATCTCATAGATCCCATTTACACAGATCCTACCCCACAGACCCCATTCCTGCGGATCCCACCCCACAGACCCCACCCCATTCCTGCAGCCCCCACCACCCCCAGGACCACCCCAACCACCTCGCGGGGTTCCAGGCCCCCCCACCTCACCGAGCAGGAAACGAGCAATTTCTCTCTCCTTTAGTTTTTCTTTTCTCACTTCCTGAGCTTTGACTCATTTGGGTGTCAGGCTTTCAAGTTTATTTCACCAGCCTGGAATGCATCTTTAAAAATAATAGTCCTTGGAGGGGGGAAAAGGGAAAAAAATAAAAAAAAAAAGCTGAGGTTCAGCTGTAATCCCATGACTCAAGGAGGTGTGGAAGGAAGAAAATCTGGAAATCCCATGAGCCCCAACAATGCGAGCAGGAGAGCTGGCACATAAATCATCAAAAAAAAAACCCCAAACGCCATCCGTCAAAATGAAAGGAATTAAGCCAATCTCGCCGGGCTGTTTTAATTATTTTTTAATGAGGATTTGCTCATTCAGAAAATTCACCCGTGACAATGCGTGCCCCGAGCCATCCGCGCCGGGCAGGGGGGACACGCTTGGCTTGGCCCCTCCGCCCCCGGCCCGGGGCTGCTGCGGGCGGGAGGGGGAGTGGGATGGGAGACTGGGAATGGGAGACTGGGAATGGGAGACTGGGAATGGGAGACGGGAATGGGAGACTGGAAATGGGAGAGTGGAAATGGGAGACGGGAATGGGAGACTGGGAATGGGAGAGTGGAAATGGGAGACTGGGATGGGAGACTGGAAATGGGAGAGAGGAAATGGGAGAGTGGAAATGGGAGAGTGGAAATGGGAGACTGGGATGGGAGACTGGGAATGGGAGCCTGGGATGCAGATTCCATTCCCATAGACCCCATTCCTGCAGATTCTACTGCCATGGACCCCATTCCTGCAGATCACATCCCACAATCCCCATTCCTGCAGATCTCATTCCCAGAGATCCCATTCCCAAACACCCCATTCTGCAGAACCCATTCCTGCAGATCCCACTGCCGCGGACCCCAATCCCACAAACCCCATTCTTGCAGACCCCATTCCCACAGACCCAATTCCTGCAGATCCCGCCCGATTCCTTCAGACCCCCATTCCTTCAGACCCCATCCCACAAACCCCATTCCCATAGACCCCATTCCCACAGACCCCATCCCACAGACCCCATTCCCACAGACCCCATCCCACAGACCCCATTCCCACAGACCCCATCCCATAGACCCCATTCCCACAGACCCCATCCCACAAACTCCATTCTCACAGCCCCAACCCTACAAACCCCACCCTGAGCTGGCTCCCCCGAGTGCCCCTCACACATTCCCACAAAAGCAGAAATCCCTGGCGGGACCCTTTGGAGAAGCTCCATGGTCCCCAGGAGGAGCGGCCAGGTGAGCTCGGCTCCGGCCTCACCTGCCGGGCACCTTCCCATGCCCAGCCCTTCCCGGTGGCTCCGGCCCCGCGGGATCGAACATTCCCGGCAGGAAGGGAAAAGCGGGATGGGCTGGGAATTTTCACAGCGTTCTGGGAGAATCCGGCCCGTTCTGAAATCCCAGAGCACCCCAGAATGGAAGGAGCAGGAAGAGGAGGACGAGCTCCGAGGCATTCAGGGGAGTTCTGTCCCCAAAAACAGCCGGGAAAGGCAAATCCTGGAGTGGCCGGGCCCCTCCAGCACCCCCAGGTCCTTCCCGAGCTGCCAGCAGTGATGGGAGAGCGTTAATTACAGTTAATGAGGGCCGAGAGTCAGGGAGGCATCCCCCGAGCGGGCAGATCCTGCCGGGATCYGGGTTTGGAGCGCCCCAAAACCGGGAGAGGCTCGGGCTTGTCCTGCCAGGAGCGGGAATTGTCCCGGCACGGAGCCCCCCGGGCAGCCCCGAGCATCCCTGAGGGCAGCAGCCCAAATTTGGGCTCAGGGATGTGCAGGAACAGAGCTCCAGCTCCCAAATTCAGCCCAAATTTGGGCTCAGGGATGTGCAGGCACAGAGCTCCAGCTCCCAAATTCCACCCGGGAATGGGGAGGGCAGGGAAGCAGCAGCACCTTCCTGCCGGGTCTGCCAGCCCCGCTGCCTCCGGGRTAATTTGGGGGATTTGAGTGCCAATTATGAATATTTTAATTACACCCAGATGATAATAAACAGAAAAGCGAAGTTTTTAAACCAAAGCTGCGGCCCCGTGGGACACGCAGCTCCCTCTGGGAGGGTCGGGATCTTCCAGGGGTGGGAATGATGCTCGGGAGGAGAAGCGGGAAGTTAAAATCCACATKAAATCCCAAATCCTCCACCCGAGCCACGCCTGGGTTTGATCCCCGCCTGGATGTGAGAGGTTTTTGGGTTCCGTTCCTCGAGCGCTGATCCCACCCCAAATCCAGGATTTTTGGGAGAAGCTGGGGGAAGGTTTACACTGACAATTCACTGATGGGACAAAAAAGAAAAAAAGGACACAAATCCTGGAATTATTTATCCGGGTGGGGAATGACATCTGCACCAGCTGTGCCACCGAGCACCTTCCTCTTCCTCCTCCACCTCCTCCTCCTCCTCCCGGCTGCCTGGGAATGGATTATTTAGGAACTGGTGAGGCCACGGSTGCTGAGTCAGCCCCGAGCTAATGAACACCCCGGCTGCCCATTTGAAATTTATTGCACCTATTAATTACAACCATTAGCTGCAGCCAGTGAAAGTTTTTTTTCTAATGAGGGCCCCGGCGACTCTGCCTTCCCCAGCAGCAAATTAACCGTGCGGGGGGGAAAAGAATCAATGGGATCAGCAGACTTTACAGAAGCGACGTTTTAATTAGCGCTTCTCTGCAAACACGCCAGGCAACATCTCCTGCCTTCATTATCTCCCCTTAAAGGGATGGCGCTGCTTTTCGGGTGGGTTTTRTCCCCTCCTCTGTCTCTGTCTCCTCTGTTGTCGGGTTTTTTTTAATGCTCGGCTGCTCGTTAGAGGAGCGGCTTTGAAGTGGGGCTTGGTTGTAAGCAGGGAAATGTCCGAGGTTTTATTTTTGGGAGAGGAAAAATACCCCAAAAAACAAAACAAATCAAAACAAACTCCAAAAAAACCAGGCTAGGAAAGAATGGGTTTGAAAAGTTGGCTGGAAAAATGGTAAATTGGGTGGATTTTGGGGCTTGGAAGGAGGAGGAGGATGAGGAGTGTGGGAAAGGGGTTGTGTCCCCACGGGGCGGGGATGTCCCAGCGCGGGGCTCGGGGATGCAGSAGCTGAACTTTCGAGGCTTAAAAATCAAAAATCCCCGGCAAAACCCCGCGCATGGAGCAGCCCCATCGGGCAGAGAAGCGCAGGGTTCAGGAGTGAATCCCTGCAGGGCCCCGCTGTGAATCTCSCACGGGTGTTTTGCTCTGAGGATTTTAAACCCCCAAGGCTGATGRTCCCGAAATCGTCAGTCCCTCCTAAAAAATCCCAGCTGTGGCTCTGGTGGGTATGGATGGAGCAGTTACCACAGAAAGGCAAACGAAACGGATTTTTTTTTTCTCTTTTTCATCACAAATAATTTAATTCCATTCGGCTCCCTGCAAAAAAAAACCCCACAGCCCCGATTTCCATTGCAAATGATTCCCTTTCCCAAGGAAAAGCCCTGCAGCGCTGGTGGCAAAAGGCAGCTCCGAGATCCGGGGCTTCAAACGCAAAAAAACCTGTTGGGTTTTTTTTTTTTTTTTCCAACCCATTTGCTAAAAAGTTAATTCCAGGCTGTCTCCCAGAAATAGAAAAGCTGAGGGGGGGAGAGGGAGAGAATAAAAATCCGCTGGAATGAAAAGATCCTGGTGCCTGGAGCATCCCAAACCTGGGGCTGCAGCACCAAAACTGAGCCCTGGCCATCCCTGTGCCCTCCCCTCCTCTGCCAGGAGCTCCCCGGATGTCGGGCACATCCCGGGAAATGGGAATTGCTGGGATAAGGAACAAGACCGGCTCCAGCTGCTCCAGACATTTCTTTTTTTTATTTTTTTTTTCCCGGGGCTGAGGGAAAGCGCCGTTATTAAAGCGAGCGCGCTGATTGCAGACAGCTCCCAATTCATCACCGTGACAGTGACAAACACGGCCCGGGGTTATGCAGCCGACTACAGAGAATTCTCCAGCTTTACATTTTTAATGCTCCGCGCATTTTT
>CADDXX010000866.1:0-15261 GCA_902810485.1 Alauda arvensis
AAGGAATCCTTCAGCCCCTTCCTCTCTGCCTGCCCCTCATTCTCACTTCCTGCTGTATCCCAGAAACACAAATAACACCTGGGTGGCTCTGAGCTCCCCAAAAGGCACAGTGGGGCACTGGGGAAAAGGCCAGACCAAGACCCTGGGGGTATTTTCATGCACTGAACTTGAAAGCAAAAGTGACTCTGGACTGGGATTTATTATTTTGGTTTGCATGGTTTCATACAAACAAACACATTTTAGCCAATCAGCTGGATAAGACATGAAAGCTGTTATGGTTTTTTTCCCCTCAGGAAAAAACCTGTGTGACTTTAACTTTGTGACCAGCAGAAATGGAGTTGGCTCCATCTGCATTCAGCTGCACGAAACTGATACAACATAATGGCCCTGCCAATTTATTCATACAGCTGATATTTGCTAATGCACTTTGATTTATTGGCTTCCTCACCTCACAGTAAAGCTGTATTTTTATATGCTTTATTTCCTCCACAATCCCCTGCATGCACAGTTCCTGCTGGGCCTTCACAAATTAATCTCAAGATTTTTTCCTTGAGTCTTGAGTGAGCAGAGAGCACCATCCATCTTGGTTTGAAATCGGTTGTGCTCCAACTTTCTGCTTTTGCCCTTTTTTTTTTGTTTTGTTTTTTCTCTTTTAGGCTTTTCTGGTCCCATAGCACCTTCCAGGGTGGATTTGTGCCTGTTCACAGCAGACCTGGCTCACATCAGTGTGGAAAGAGAGTTGTCAGACCCATTTGTGCATCCAGGACTTTGAGATACACTTTCAGACGATTCTCAGAAAGAATTGCAGTTTGACTGGGGTGCTGAGGTTGGGTTTATTTAGGTGTAATTGCCTCTTTTTGCTTGTACAAAATCAGGGGAATGATAATATCTGGAAAATTTGCCTTGCTATGCTTTGTTGCTGCTGCTGTTGCTCTTTTCAAACACTTTGGTTGAAATAAAAACACCTGAAACAGGAGATGGGCATTGTGAGCTCCATTCTGGATGTCCTAGGGAGGAAGGAAGGGTGTGTAGGGACAGCAATAAAAGCTTTCATTTTGGCAACCACGTTTGAAAGCTGGATTCACAAAATAGTTTAATGGAAGGATTTGGATGCTGGATAATTTTTTCCCCAACCCTTTTAGACGCATTAACTGAGAGAGGGATAATCAAATTTAAGTGACTCTGCTTAATTCACTGGAAACCATATGATCCACCACTGTGACAGCTCTTTTGCAGGGCTTGGGCCATTATCCCAAACAATCTGGGGCTCCCTGTGTACACAACTGTGTAGAGCAGAGAAACTCAGCAGGGCTATTTCCCAAAACTGCTGGAATTTTTATGATTGCTGTATTTTAAGCCACTTACAAAGTCATTGTTGATCTGCTCCCATGTACACCTGTGCTCTGGGATGGAGGCAAGTGTGTTAGAATGCAAATGTGGATAATACAATGCAAATTGCTTTAATGAAAGGGAAGCTGCCTCTTTGAGAGCATTGGCATTACCAAAAGAATCCAGAACCCAACTGGCTTTCAGAACTGTCAGACCCAGACACTCACCAAGGAAGGTGCATTCAGTGCATAAACTAGAGGTAAGAACAGTGAAAAAGGAATAGAAATTGGAATAAAGAAAAGATGAAAGGGGAGGAGAGAGCAAAGCAAGAGGGAAAGAGGATGCTACAAGAATCAGCAGAAGATTGAACTTGTGCTTGGTCACAAAAGAAGAGCTACACTGGTGCAGCCTATATACAGCAATATTTATACTTCTAAAGAAAAATGAGTATGCCAGGAAATGGGTTGAAGCTGACAATGGTTTGGAATGAAAATCCTGAGGCCCCTCTGTTCCAAATCTGAGTGTGAGAGAGATGGACAGGACATCCCCCAGTGTTCCCAGGGAGAAAGCTCTGTCCCTTCCTGCTGCACAATGACCTGGAGCTGCACTGGGAATCTGACCCTCTTTTTAATCTTTAATGCCAAGTCTGAAACGTAAAATGGGCAGAAAAATAATCAAGACCCCCTCCATCCTCACCCACCAGAAATCCACTGGACAGTAAGTGCACTGGGATTTTCACAGGAATGGCAGGAGAGCCCTGGCATCCTCCCTGGTAATCAGCAATATCCATGTCCCAAGGGATCACTGTGTAAAGGGGAAACAGTGAGAGAGGAGCCCTGTTTGCCCTAAGGCCTTGCTGGGGCTTTTTCCTGTTCCATGAAGCTCTAAAACTTGTGCATCATCCCACTGACTTCGGTGAAAATGATGCAAAGTTTCACTTTTACTCTGTGGTTTCAAATCCAGTGATCAAATTAAAAGAAAAGAAAAAAGTGTGAAGAAGAAGAAGTGTGTGAAAGAGACAGAAGGGAGGCACACTGATTCCTGCTCCAGATGTTTTCTTCACCCTGCCATTTGGTTTTTGCTCTTTCTAAGCACCACGAGTTAATCTTCTGCAGTGAAGTAACAAAACCGAGTGACAGCTGCTGCCAACACCTCTCTGCACTGCCCTGGGGGGAGAAGGCTGCTCACAGCTCTGGCGGGTATCAGTGCTGACATCCTGATTCACTCGGGTTACATCTCTGCGAGGGGAAGGGCTGTCTCTGCCAGCTGGGACAGGGACACAAAGCCAGTCACAGGCTGTGTGGCACCGTGGTGGGGTGACATCCACCACTGCACTGAGCTGCCCTGCAGCAGCAGGAGGTTGGGTTGCAGCTCGTGCTGCTGCATCCCTGGCATTCAGGGAGGGGTAAATGACATTGAGATGTTTCTTCTGTAATAAAAACTCTCTGTGGGGCCAGGCTGGTCTGAAGCACATTGGTGGGAGGCTGGTGACAATGACACTGTCATTTGGGTGATTTGGGGCTCTGCAGGCTGAGCAGAGAACTCTGAAGGGTCCCAGTGGTTAAAGTTCAATATTGGCATAAGCAGATTTTTGTGTTGTCCCTCAGCTTCCATGGTGAGGTATTTTAAGGACATTTTTGGGTTTGTATGTCTGTAAAAACCATCTGCATGAGAGTAATGGAAATGTGTGCTCCTGTCTGGTGTCTCACTCATCTTCTTAGAACAGCCTGGAGAGGGAAGAGGCAGAGCTGGGAGTGGGGAACACTGGGTTGTTCCTCAGCCTGGCCTTGCCCTGTCCACAGGCAGCAGGACAAGGCAGGACAGTTTGTTCCCACAGCAGCCTGCAGAGATTCCCCTGAGCTGAAGAGCAGGAAGCAAAAGGATCAGCCTTAGATCATGGTGGGTACATGGACAGGCCTTGAACACTTCCAGGGATGGGGCAGTCACAGCTTCTGTGGCAGCCTCTGCCAGGGCCTCCCCACCAGCACAGAACAGAATTATTTCCTGATATCTCCTCTAAACCTACTCTCACTTTGGAGCCATTCCCCCTTGTCCTGTCACCACATGCTCATGTGAGAAGTCCCTGTCCATCAGTGCAGTCCTGCTGGAAGAGCTGGAGTGGCACTGGGGCTCTGGACAGGAGCTCTGGCCTCTGCCCAGTGCCTCCCTCTGCTCTGGGTCTGTCCCAGGAGCAGTGAGTGAGCACCCTGAGGTGTCAGTGCCAGCAGTGATGCTGTGGCTGCTGTAAGACACTGAGCCCATCACCAGACCTCTCAGACAGCTCAGGGAGCAGTTCCAGTGCCTTTCATTCTCCATTGTTCCCTAAACATGATGATGTAGGGGTCACTGACGAATCAAGAATAAATTAAATTGGATCTCAGCTCCCAGGATGTGCTGCCCCTTCCAGCMCTGCATTGCTATAAACTGCTGGATKAAGAGAGACTGCACACAGCTTTTTCCAAGGAGTTTATATTCAAATGCTGATTCCAGGACAGCAAAACCACACAGATCCTTTGCATTTCCTTTCAGGCCCTTGGCTGCCTGGAGGACACAGGAAATCCTGAGTCTGGGCCGTGGTGCTGGGGACAGAGAAGCAGAGCAGGTCAGTGCAGGAGGGAGAATTGCAGCTCTCCCTTCTCTCCCTGGCAGCTGAGGCAGCAGCACACCCTGCCCAGTGCCTGTGCTGGGGCAGCTGCAGCTCTGCAGCCTCGTGTGAATCCTTTCCTGCAGTGAGATAATCTAGGCTGATACCAGTTTTCTGCTCTGCTGGTTTTCCTGGTAACCCATTACCTGGGAGTGAGATGGATGCTTTCCCATAAGAGCTTTACATTAAGGCAGGTTCCCCATCCCTGTTGAGATTCCTGGGCCTGACCCTCCCTGGTTTCCAGGTGTCCCAGAGACATTAGGAGCAACATGGGGAGTGCAGGAGGAGGGAAGGAACTCTGTTGTGTTTCTTTTTCCTCGGTGTTGTCAATTAAACAGGATTTATGTGCTATTTCTCTGTTCTGTAATTACCCCCTGGGATTTATTTCAGATAGCTGGAGAAAACAATATACCTCCAGAACTTTCTGGCTGCTGGGAAGAGTTATTGCTGCTCCTCCTGACTGTGTAGCAAAATCCAACTCCCTTCATTACTGGCTTCACCTCGGTGAAGCATGAGGGGGTATCCATTGTAATTTTGTTCCCTTTCAGGAGGGGACATAAGAAATGGCCCTGGACATGCCAGGGACAGTGATTCTGTAGGACAAATGGAATCACAGGTCAGACAGTGTTATTAAACCCCTGTGTGTTAGGCTCTGAGAGCTCCCCTTGCCTGCAGAGTCAGACTTCACAGCAGAGAAGTTTTCATTCGTGATGATTGAAGGCCAATCTGTTGTTTCTGATTAAACACTCACTAATGATGGTCTGATGTTACAGAGTTGGTTTTTTTTTTTTTAATTTTCTGTTCATTTCAAAAGCGAAAAAAAGAGATATTTACTTCTTCTACTTACACTTTGAAACCTGTGATTGACTGGCACTTGAAGAGAATATGTGGTTGTTTGGTTTTTTTCGAAAGCTGAGGGGTGGGAGAGGGATTTGTTTGCATGTGAAGGAGGGATGACAAAAAAAATATGAGAGAAATATTGACATAATTTAGGTAACACACATTGTAAACAAGCTGCTTGGTTTTGCTTGCAATAATTCACATCCATTCCTCTGCAGAGCACACACTGTGTATTTCTCCTCATCCAAGACAGAGCCAATCATCCTGACTTGCAGGCTTCCCTGCACGTATTTCTGCCATGCTTGCCCTGAACTTTGAGGCTGATGAAACCCCTGTATCAAGTGAAGCTCTGCTGAAGTCACCGAGGGTTTCATCCGAGATAGCAAATTGGCTTTGTTTTATTCATGTGCATCCCTGCTGCCTGCAGCTCCGTGTGCAGGCACATCCCCTTCCAGCACACTTGTTTGGATTGCAGGTTAGCTGGAGGTCGGGCAGCTCTGCTGCTGGAGAAGGCAGCCCAGGAAAACATGCCCAGTGGGGATGTGCAGCTTGTCCTTACAAATGCTGAGTGCTTCTGCCTGCAGCCCTCCCACCCGGCAGGAAGCATTCCACTGTCACTGTCACTGCAGGCAGTGACACCACAGCAGCTCACAGAGCCCCCCYGGTGCTGCTGRGCACCCTCAGGGGTGGCACSTCTTTGCCCAWGGGGACACCCAGGCCTTGCACARGACACATGGATGGCACATGGATTCYTGCATCCCTTTGGCTGTGCTGGCCTCGGGGTGGCACTGGCACATGTCCTTGTCACTGCTGGTCCTGCTTTAGTGGTGAGGGAGAGAGCACAGATTGCGAGGAGCATCCTTGGCAGGGGCAGTAGAACAAATTGCCTCGCTCCAGCCTTTCGCTCCAGAGCCCTCCTGCTCGGCAGAACACTTGTGCTGGCAAAGGCAGCCTGCAAGGGACTGCTGTGCAAGTCAAGSCTGCCTTGCTTCTGCAGCCACAAATTGCACTGCAGCTCATCCCTCCAGTTATTATGCCATAGATCAGCTCTGAAAGCTGTGATATAAACCCAAATTATTCTTTTCCTCAACAGTGGCTTTCTTGAACAGTGAGGCCCTAAACAGGTGCTCCCCAAGGGCTGTGTCCCCAGGCMAAGAGTCCCTGAGGGCTGCACTGGCCTTTCCCCATGATGAATGTCAYKKTWRSYTTTTTCTTTCTCWGCTTTTCAYARAATCAAAGGCTGGTTTTGSTTAGAAGGGACCTTAAAGATCAYGTTGTTCCAGCCCTCAGTGCCTTCCTGGAAGGGACACCCTCCACTGGAGCAGGYTGCTCAGAACTCCATCCAACCTGGCCTTGAACWCTTCCTTTGGGGCAGCTCCAAGGTTTGCTCTGCTCAGCTCCACACTCTTGTGTTCCCAGTTTTGGGAARGGCACCATCATGTCCCAGAAGGCAGAGAGAAATGGAGATGGCAGTGGAGAACAGAGCTTTCCCTTCATCAGTGCTTGGGGAGGGTTAAAGCAGTGATGGTGGATGAAGTTTTTATCTCAAAATCAAGGGGATGGATGCCCATAATTTCTGATTTTGGTGTTTGTTTCTATTTATGAGTAACTCTAAATTAAAGAGGAATTCAACCCTGTGCTGCCTCCAGGAACTCAACTCTGTGCTACAAAGGTTACTCCGGCCATTAAAATTCTGGGAATCGGAGTTGTTGCTGAAGTTTCCTGCTAATTATCTCAGAAGATGATGCTCACATTTATTTGTCATTCTGAATGGGGCTTCATTCAGAAGTTCTTGTAACAAAAAGTGCTGTTTGCTTGTTAAAAATAACTGACTGACTTGAAAGGTACCTGGGAGCAGCCAGAGAGAGAACAAACAAATTTTTTTTATTATTATTTCCACATGAAAATGAAAGGTCCAAATTAGAGCTCTGGCACATATCTGTTGAAGTCTTCATAAACAGTGCTCATACCACGATTGAAATTACAAATAGCACATCTTGAGATCCTTCTTCTGTCCTCACACAGTGTTTGTAATGTTAATGCTTCTTTCTGAAAATATTTGGGCTGAGGAGCTTCAGGCATTTTTACTTGTTGTTATTTCCCTACAAGTGTCAACGAGGTAGTAAGTTCTGGTTTTAACACCTTTCTCCCTCCTTTAAATACATCTAAAAATAACCATCAAGCTCTCTGGGAAAAACAATGATTAGTATTTTTATTTAAACAAATGAATAACAAACTGGCCGTTTTCAAGTTCCCTTTTAAGGCACTTCCTTATGTTTTCTTTCCTGTGGTAACTCTTGAACCAAATTCAGTGGGGTCAGGAGTTACCACAGCGAAACTGTGCAGAGCAAACAGCAGCAGGATAACAGTCTCACAGTCTTCATTGCAAACCAACGGGGAAGCTGACACCCTGAACTGGACTGCTTGCTGAATAACAAATCTGGAATGGATGTCAATGCACTTTCCTCCCTTGGGAAAATACCTTTCATTTGAAGTGAGGTGAAAAAAAGTGTTGTTTCCATCAAATAATCAGAAAGTAAATTCCCAAACACACAATATTCATGTTTCAATACGATTTAGATCTGTAAATAAAAACTGGAAAAAAAAAAAAAAGGTAAAGAATTCCACAATTCCACTGCAATTGTCACAGATTCATCCAGGAGGGGAGAACAACTTCTCAAGCAGGTCCAGAGAGTGCCTGGAAAAGCTGGTGTCTGGAAACAAGAAACATCACCTGGCAGCCTCTTTCTGCATTTCTGTCCTCAGGGTCTATGGGCTGTGAAAAATTCCTCCACTGCTTTGACATTTGCCTTTCTCTATAAACAGAAACATTCAGGTTTCTGTCTTCACCTCCCGTGTTATTCAAACCCACTGGGGGAAGGGAAGGGAAAGCCTCTGCCTCATGCTGGGTAGCTCAGGAACAGCTGGCAAAAGTCTTCTGCTGGGGAGGGTTAGTTTGGATATCAGGAAAGGCTCTTCCCCAGAGGGTGCTGGCACTGCCCAGGCTCCCCAGGGAATGGGCACAGCCCCGAGGCTGCCAGAGCTCCAGGAGCCTTTGGACAGCACTGCCAGGGATGCCCAGGGTGGGGTTGTTGGGGTCTGTGCAGGGACAGGGGCTGGGCTGGGGGATCCTGTGGGTCCTTTCCAGCTCAGGATACTCTTTGATTCCATGGTCTGCCACTGCCTGCTTTATGTGYTGTGGAAGGGGGATGGATTTTCCTGGGTTTGGTTCTTGTTTCTGTGGTGCAGGCAGTCTGAACTCTGAACTCTGCCTGTTAATGCCATGGCTTTGTGGGCAGAGTTGGAGCTGAATCCTGGTGAAGATTGGACAGAGGGAAGAGAACAAAGATGTACCATGGACAAGAGTGTACACAGCAGGGAGGGTGGAWGTGGAAGGCAGCAGATCTGGGGGGTCTTTGGGAAGGTACAAAGCAGCTCAAGGAGCTGCAGCAGGAGCTGAAGGGTCAGAGGTGGAAGAGGCTACACCAGGCATGGGCAGCTGCTGYAAACCCGGCTGTCACTGCTGTGGAGTCACATCCAGACACTGCCTCCGTATTTCCAAACTTGTGGTAGCACTCCTCAGAGAGCTCASACTCAGGGCTCCTTAGGAAAAACAGCAAATGGCTCACACAGTTTKCTCCCTGTGACTTTGGGTTCAACCAAAGGGTTTTAGGCAAACAATCCTTTCTTGCTTCGACATCCTGTAATCCCTTGTTGTTACTTCTCTTCATATCAGATCAACACAGAGAGAAACTGGAGCAAATCTTGTGCAAGATTTCCTCTCTCATATGGCGAATTCCTCTGCTTCATATGTTGGTGGGGTGGTTGATGAAGAACACTAGGAGGAAAAAAAGCAATTACATCCAGCACAGGCACTCACAGCTGGCATCACAGCCATGTGTTCACAGTGGTGGCTCCAGTACTGCTGGGATGCCATAACATTTACWGTTTCCAGCCATGTTAAACCCTTCCCAGTTACAGCCACAGTTTTTATCTTAGCCCAGATCTGGGCTTTAAAGTCTCCACATGCCCTGAGTCTCTCTCAAGAAGTGGGGCAGCTGCACTGTGGATGGCAAAAAATGTAATTTCATGGGTTCATGTGAGGATTGTCTGCTTCAATTATCTCTGCTCTTAGGCAATTACCATCTCCTKTTGGATCTTTGCAGGTTCCCTGTTCTGCCACCCACATTTCCCGTGGACAGCCGGATTTCTCAGCCTCTCTGTGAGCTGCTCCCACTTGACATGTTGTCAAATGGCTGCTCCAGGAGTGACAATGGCATGGRATCTCTGCAGTGGATTCAATGGCTGTTAGCAGGTAACTCCAAATTAGACTGTGTAGGTAGGCAAAAGGCAAGGAAATGTAACACTTTCACAGGCTGCCATGATGAAAGATTGGTGACGTKCAACAAGGGAGTACAAACGCTTCAAAAAGTCTTGAAATCCATTGCTCTTCTTCACTCCTCAGATTTGGGGCATTTCTCAGAGGTTGCTGGTTGTTTAGGCTGGGTATCAGGAGGAATACCTTCCCCAGAGGGTGCTGGCACTGCCCAGGGAATGGCTGGAGCTGTGCCAGGGAGGGGCAGGCTGGATCTCAGGGAAAGGCTCTTCCCCAGAGGGTGCTGGCACTGCCCAGGCTCCCCAGGGAATGGGCACAGCCCCGAGGCTGCCAGAGCTCCAGGAGCCTTTGGACAGCACTGCCAGGGATGCCCAGGGTGGGGTTGTTGGGGTCTGTGCAGGGACAGGAGCTGTTCTGGATGATCCTGTGACTCCTTCCCAGCTCAGGACCTTCTATAGTTGCTTCCTCATCTTCTGTCCCCTCTCTCCTATCTCACCCCAAGGCTATGAAGAAGTCAACACTGTCAGTTAAGAAATGGGGCATAAGGCAACATAAAGTAGTGTTTTAAGAATACAGATGATGCTTTGATTTTCTTGTAAATCATTTTGGACACACTTTTGGTATGTTTGCAGCAATGGGATCTCTGCTGAATTGCAGAAGACCTGCCAGAAAATGCCCATAGCCATGGGACTGCCAGGTCTTTCCCAGGGATGTGTATGGGATCCTAYTGCACTTGATAAAGCCAGACTGCAGATCCCCAGATCCCCATCAGAGAACCACAGAATGGTTGGGGTGGGGAGGGACCTTAAAGATCATCCAGTCCCACCCCTGCCAGGGCAGAGACACTTTCCACTGTCCCAGGCTGCTCCAAGCCCTGTCCAGCCTGGCCTTGGGCACTGCCAGGGATCCAGGGGCAGCCACAGCTGCTCTGGGCACCCTGTGCCAGGGCCTTACACCCTCACAGGGAACAATTCACACCCAATATCCCATCTAACCCTGCCCTCTGGCAGTTTGAAGGCATTCCCCCTTGTCCTTTCACTACATCCCACAAGAAAGGCTGGGCAGCCTCTGGCTGTAGCACAAAGCCCAGGGAAGGGTGGCTGCCAACCTCCAGGTTTTCTGCTTCATCTCTGCCTGTAGGAGCCTATGGATATCTGAACTTAGCACCATTAAATTAGTCCAACCCTTTGGCCTGGGAAGGAGGGATTTGCTCACACAGACAAGTGAATTATTAATACAATTTGCAGGAGGTAACCTCACTGAATGGCTCACACTGCTGCTTCTCTCTCTGGATGTAGAGCTGCAACAGCAGCAAGGTTAATACAGGGCATCCATCATTTCCATTAATAGATGGCAGAGCTGTTTGGACTCCTTGTGTGGTCTGCCTTTAATTATGTTTTAAGGTGGCCTCTGCATATCTCTCTGCAGTGAAAGCAGGGGTGGAGGACGGCAGGCAGGTCTGTGGCCTGGCTGATTAAACCTGCCCATCACACCTTCTGCACGGGGCTCATTCCAGTGCTAATAATACCTTGTAGCAGGAGACACAGATAGGGAAATTGTGCTGGCCCAGCCTGTATTTGTGAGGAGGCAGATTTCAAATGGATTTTTTTTTTTCTCCTACTTCCAAAAGGTATCAGGAGCACTGAGCTGCCTTTTGTGACTCCAAATCCTGYGTGCACCAAAGATGGACAGAGCAGCACTAATGTAGATATCCTTTGTTACTGCCCTGYCAGTGGCCAGGACTGCCCTCAATTCTTCAGCTTAATAACACATAGTGCATGTTATACTTCTAAAAGTGAGTCTGCTACCTGAGAATCAAATGACATTCAAAGATCTGTGTTGGTTTTATCTCTCCTCTGGGCTGACTTTCCAACATTTGCAGCACATGCACATAAACACAAAGCATCTGGGATTCACTAGATTGTCACATTTTACTTSACATCTTTTACAGCAATATTAACATGCAGCAGTCCATGCAGAACATTTATTTCCTATGTACTGCTCTGACCAGAAGAAAATGGYTCATTTTCTTGAACAGGTGAGGCCTGTGAGTGCACAGGTCCATAGGAAAAGCAAAAGAAGAGCATTAAAAACAGCAGTCTAATAAATTCACTTTACGTGTATAAACCTTATGACCAGTACATAGAGAATAACAGCAGGAACAGGACTCCTGGCTCAGACAGGAGAAGAAAAGAAGGGAAAACAACTGGAGGTTAAACTCAAATTTCTGTGGTAGGTCTGGCCCCTGTTTTCCTTGAGTTATAGTCTCTTTGTCTCTGCCTTTACAATGGCCTGAGAGGCACAACTGGATCCACTCTGTTTCAGATGATGATGCCAGTGGTGAGCAGCAGTGGAATGGCCTCAGATTTATCCTTGACTCACTTTTTCTGGCAGCCAGAGGAGTGTTTGCACTTGTCCTCAGTGCCCAGTATGTGCCATAGGGCCATGGGCCAGGCTCCAGTCTGGAGCAGAAGGGCTCTTCCATCCCCCTCAGGAAAGCCAGGAGAGAGGGATGTGCATGGGGACATTGAGGAGAGCGACGAGGCTGGTGAGGGGCTTAGAACACAAGCCATATGAAGAAGGACTGAGGGAGCTGGGGTTGTTTAGCCTGGAGAAAAGGAGACTCAGAGGTGACCTTATCACTCTCTACAACTTCCTGAAGGGTGGCTGTGCTCAGCTGGGGTTGGGCTCTTTCTCCAGGCAACAACAGACAGAACAAGAGGGCACAGCCTCAAGCTGTGCCAAGGGAGATTCAGGCTGGATTTAAGGAGGAAGTTTTTCACAGAAAGAGTGGTTAAATACTGGAACCATCTGCCCAGGGAGGTGGTAGAGTCACCATCCCTGGATGTGTTTAAAAAAAGACTGGATGTGGCACTTGGTGCCATGATCCAGTTGAGGTGTTAGAACATGGTTGGACTCGATGATCTTGAAGATCTTCCAACCAAAAAATTCTGTGATTCTGTGATTCTGTGACATGCTGGACATCCTTCTGTAAACCCAGCAAACCCTGCTGGATGTCAGTGGCACCAGCACATCACTGCTGAGCCCAGCCCTGCAGTGCTGAAGGCACCTCCTGATGCAGGTGAGTGAGGGATGTCTCTACTCTTTCTGTCTCTGTCTCTGTGTCCCTGTAGATCCACCAAAAATGGCTTTTGAGAGAGGAATTTGGTGAGCAGTGTGGAATGCTCTCACCACGTGATGGACTAAAAGCTGCAGAGCATTGGGAGCTGCTTTCCTGTGGTTCTCTCCTGGTGTGTGGGGTGGCACAGAGCCTGAGCGGAGCTGCCTGCAGAGGATGTGTGTCACCCACTGCTCTGACCAGCCCAGCTCCCCAGCTACTCCCACACCTCTGAACAATCCCCAGCCTCAAGTGAGCACAGGCTGCCGAGGGGTCATTAAAATTCCTGCTCAGTCGTGATCATTAAACAAAGCATACAAGAGGCAGACTCCATACCTGGGGAAAGTGGCACGTTAATGGAGATGCACCCAGCATAATTGCTGTCATCCATCAGCCCCAGCCCGCTGCTATTGACAAAGTGCAGCTAAATATTTAAATAAGCCATTTTTCTTCRGGAGCCAAAGGATTAGATGCAGCCAAATTTCTCAGTCTAGTCAGCGAACGATACAAATCCAAGGATTAAACAGGATTTGCTGGAGTGAATGAGAGCTGCTCCTGCATTATGCTTTATGAAAAAATATTCTTTGCTGCCAAGACTGTTGCTTGGGGCAAGAAGGGGAGGAGAGACAATTCTCCTTCCTACTGCAAGCAAGAAAAATAGAATTAGTTTCTCTTTRCTCGACACTCTTGATTTACTTTGAGTGTGTAGTTGAAGGAAAATGTGGCTTTCCCAAGCTCCATTAGACACCTACACTTCTTCTAAAAAGCAAAACATATGAAATGAAGATGTAGGTGTTGCAAGGCTCTGTGCATCTGTTTTGCTTCAGGGTCACCTCCTTGGAAGGCTTGCCAGGCTGTTCTCAATAAAATAAAGGAAAAAAGCTTGCTGAAGTAATTTTTACCTGGATACATGTTAGTATGCTGCAGTTTTCCCACATCTGGAGACAGGCATATTGAATTTATTGGGTGAGATAGGAGGTCTTCATTGAAGCACTACAGTTACTTGTAGAGGGAGGCAGGAAGGATTTACAAACACAAAGATTTATTTGCTGGGGCTGGTTGGGATTTTTTTAAACAAAATTCCATTGCATTTGGAATGTCTCCGTTCATGGAAAGTGAATGAAGTCATTCACAGGAAAAAATGTTATTGATTTTTTTTTTTAATAATCCAAGTGTAAATTTCTAGGCTTTGGTCATTGCTATTTTCCAGGATAAAATACCTTGGTTTTATTCATTTGTCCTAAATAATAATGTGGTTAAAAAGACAAAGCAAACCAGAGAAATGGAGTGAACTGAGCTAATTCAAATTAAATTGAACTGAAATATTTGAAAAGATCCAAACCACAAAGGCAAAAATACTGAGTTTTAATGCTGATATCTCCCATCATTCTTCATAGGATAGAAAAAAAATTAGTTCTGGGCTTTTCTCAATGGTCAGCTCCTCAGTTTGGCCGCTCACAGGAGTGATTTGTGGATCATTTTTATGGAAGTGAAATCTCTTTAAATGTTGCTTTTTCTGGTGGCTGCATGTTGGTGTGGGGAGGAAGAAGAGCTTTGTCTTTGCAGTGATAGCAGCAATGTTTGCATGTCTGGGCATTTTTCAGGAAAAGCCCCGGATTTGTTGGTCTGACTGGTTTGGAAACCATGGAAAGGTTCTGTCCATTCACTTTGGGCAAGGTGTGAATCTCGAGGAGAATTGTCAGAAATGAGTTGTCCACAGCAATTCAGTTTGTGTGGACTTKTTCTCCCAGCAGGTCATTTCTCTTTACATATAATAATAATCATTGTAATACTAATTTCTTGCAGGATCTGAACTCAGATAACATCTGACCAGAACCCTGATAAAAAYACGACTTCTCTCCCTGGTACAGCTGTCCAAGGATTGCATGTGCTCTTCTTGTCASACCAAATGTTACAAATTTTCCCTCTTGAATCAATCAGTGTCAGGAATCTGAGCCTCATGCCCATTTATAAATCATGGGACAAAAATTAAAATAGTAAGATAAATATTTTTCAGCTCAGGCTTGCAAGGGACTACAGAGTGAATATTTTTCCCTAAATTATGAGAAATAAAACTGCTCTACCCTAACATCATAGAGAGAGGGTTTGGTGGAAATTAAGTAGATTATTCTTTATGGCTTCATTGAAATTCTACTAAGATGTCTAAAAATCCACAAGCCTGTTGCTTTGCAAGAGAATTCAGTGTTTCATCTTTGTGAATTGATAGTGATACATAAATGTCAGCTTTATTGAACATGTCTGCACTGTCTGGCTAGCCAAACAGTATTAATTAACTCCCTAAGTCCTGTTCCAGCTTGTGTTTGAACTCATTTAAAAACTTGCTTTAAAGCCTTTGCTGCAGAAATGCAGACSAGAAATATGGTGCACGTTTTTAGCAGGGAGTAATTAACCACTGGAATAAATTACCCAGCAGCAAGGTGGGTTCTCCATCATTTGAAGTCCTTAGCTGGAGGCTGAATGTCTTTGTGAAAGATGTGTGCTACCAACAGGAGCTGTGAGAAGCTGCTTGTGTATTTACAATTCTGTTGAGCAGGGTTTGTAGGGAGTTATCCCAGCTGCAGGAATTCCTGCAGGGGACACACAGCTCTCCTGCCAGCTGGGAGCAGGAGCCAACATTTATCTGCTCTCTGGAAGATTCTCAGGTAGAAATCCCTCCCTGTGAGGGTGGGCAGGCCCTGGCACAGGGTGCCCAGAGCAGCTGTGGCTCCCCTGGATCCCTGGCAGTGCCCAAGGCCAGGCTGGACAGGGCTTGGAGCAGCCTGGGACAGTGGAAGATGTCCCTGCCCATGGCACTGGATGGGTTTAGGGTCCCTTCCAACCCAAACCCTTCTGTGATTCTGTGTTAGCCACAGTGAAACCAGCTGGCCAAAGCATGAGCTTGCTTTGCTCACTGAATTCTCATCTGAGCTGGGCAGAACAAGAAAATCTGTKGAATGTCACCAAAATGGAAAATGCTTCAGAAATACCTTAAGC
>CADDXX010000866.1:16730-33094 GCA_902810485.1 Alauda arvensis
CCCATTCCCTTGGCATTCCTTGGCTGCMCTCACCAGCAATGCCCTGCCAAGCCCTGGGAGGGGCTGCACTGGGCCATGCCAAAGGCACCCAGAGGGGCCAGATAATTACTGCCATTGATGGAGAGTCCCTTTCACAGCAGTTCTGCTGCTCCCAGGTGAAAGAGGCTCTGCAAACACACCATCAGCCACTCACAATTAACCTGGTTATGGATGGCATTCCATAAATATTTAAAAACACTGAAGGAGAAGTAATAAATGGTTGATTTGTTTTCTTGACTGCAGCTGCTGCAGGCTGGCGCTCTTTGTGTGTAATTCTTTATTCCATTTAACACCAATGGATATATCTTCCCTTGCCTCCCCCTCCTTTTAAACTTTTATCATCTCCTGAAACCTGTTTTCAGGTTCTTTCCTGGCCACTGCGCTTGGCTGGAGGATCTGGGGTGATAAAGTCTTGGCTCTGCCATCCGTGGAAGGCACTGCCATTAACTGAGCTCACAAATACACTCCCCCYTTCTCCAGGTACCTTGTAAAGCCAAAATTATCTGCACTTCCCTGTCCTCRTCTGGGGCTTCCTTTCATTCATCATTAATAGCTGCAAACACAATTTGCACTCAGGTGCAATTCCCAGGAGCTCAAGTGCCAGCAAATGAATTTTGTAATAAACTGGCCCCTTCTTTCTCTTTGGTAGCCACTGTAGTAATTCATAAGGCACAGATTGCAAGTTTGGCTGTAGGTTTTGGAAAGAGGAAAAAAAAAAGTGTGATCAACAAGAAATTATAACTTTTGTGCTGTTAAATCAGCATGCAATGCTGCTGCACAGCTTAAAAATAACTGTCCTTGCTCCACGTCCTTTTTCACTTCCAGCAATAGTTTTAGACTCTTCCAATCACTCAGTTTGCTTTCCTCTGGGCTGGCAGGGGCATCAGCCATTGTAAAAAATAGTCCATCCAGTGGAATCTATCTCCTCTGAAGGACAAGATTATACTTCATTTCTCTTAAAAAAAAAAAAAAAAATCAGAAGAAGGGAAATGTTTCCTAAAATTCCCTTCAGCCTTGCTGTGTGTTTGTACTGGTTTGTGGTGCACTTTCCCTCTCCTCCAGCCCTCAGGGCACTGAGGGCTCCTCACCTTTGAGTTAAAAAGGACAGATCAATAACAGCCATAAGCTCTCTCAYTTTTGTAGTCCTTGACAAGCTTTTTCATGGAGAAGTTTTCCTTAATATCCACTCTGAACTTCTTCTGGTGCACCTCGAGGCCATTCTCTCTGGTTCTGGAGCTTGTTATTTGTAGGAGGATCCTCACCTGGCTGCACCCTCCTGTCTGAGCTCTGTCAGGTCTCCCCTGAGCCTCCTTTTCTCCAGGCTGAGCCCTCTCCAGCTCCCTCAGCTGCTCCTCATCCAAACTGCGCTCCAGACCCTTCCCCAGCTCCATTCCTTGCTCTGGACACTCTGCCCCTTCTTGCAGGGAGTGAAACATAAACTTCAAGGAATTTAGAGATTTTAGAGGAGCTAAGATTTTAGGTAGAAGGCAAGCTTTATTAGAATAAATGAATAGGCCTTGATGAAGTTAAGAGTTAGTAGTTAACTAATAATTGATTGCTTGTCAACACAATGTTTGGTTAGCTGGGTTTATAATGAAGAATAYAGAAACTGATAAATAGCTTTAGGAACATAAGACAATTGTAGGCCTCCTCCTCCCGAAACTCTTTGAAAACAGGGAGCTGGAGTCCTACCAAGGGTTCATTTGTCATAATTGCATTGAAAAGATAGAAAAGTCAGAACGAAGAAGACTTCATTTACTTCCTCATTTTAAGACCCCTTCCCACGAAAAAGACCACCGACCCATTTCAAGGAACAAACCACACATGCTTAATAGCTTTTGAACTAATTAACATACGAAGCGGGGAATGGGATGTGCCAAAGCTATGAATATGTATTTGTATTTTGAGTATTCAATACCTGTATAGATAAAAGGCTTTTGGAATCACCTGTAAAGCGCGGTGTGTTTTTGGGAACTATCCCGCGCTGCCCGGCGCCGTAATAAACATACACTGTCTAACTTTAAACTGTTAGAGAGTTTTTGTCCGTCATAAGTTGGATATTGATACTAGATCAATATCCATATTTTAATAAATCAGGAGGAGCCCAAAAGCAAAGCCAGGGTTGGAGGTGTGGTTCCCCAGTGCTGTGTGCAGGGGACAGTCACAACCCAGGGTTAAACACGCTCTGCTGCTGCACCTGGGGAGGAGAAGTGCTGAAGGAACCACACAAGGGGAAATCCTGTCTGTGAGGGGATCTGGGTGATGGTGGGGCAGCAGGAACAAAGGGAGCTCTCAGCTCTGCAGCACATGGAAAGAACCAAGGGGAATTAGAGGAGTARCCTCACCCCTGTCCTGAGGACTGAGGGAGGGCTGCTGGAGACCTGCACCCACTTCTGACACTGACTCCTCAGGAGTGACTGGGAGGCCTTACACAGACCTCAGAGGAAGGAAAGGGAAAGGATTCAGGGCATGGGAAATGAGTTRCATGACCTGAAGCACCAAGAACTCTATTCATTATCTTATTAAAAGATGGAGAGGAGATTTTTATCGTTAGTTTTAAGAGTATCTACATGGAGAGGAGTCTTGAGAGTAAAAGGGCCTTTTGACCCTGCAAAATAGAGCCTAACAAGAGGGCTGGAAAATGAGTGTGGAGAAACTGAGCCTTGAAGTGCAGCAGCATTTCCCAGTGGAAAATCACTGAGCAGAACTGGCGGTGGGCTTGCAAGCAGATTGTGTATAATGAGATTTGGTATCTTAAAAGRAAAGGATTCCCATCCAATTTCAGTGAGAACCTCTCCTCCTCGTGCTGGCAGCAGCCAGGATTGCTGGGGTGCTCGTGCTGCTGTCAGAGTCCCACAGCACCATCCCTTTGCTGCTGCCTCCRGGGCTGAACTCACAGCCTGCCCTCCCCAGGGCACAGAGCAGCGTGCTGGGGAACTGGCACAGGCACAAAGGCACCAGCACATCTGACCTCTGCCTTCTTGCCTTTATTTGATGTTCTTTGAACTTTAATTGAGCTGCAGTCCTGGGCATTTTAAACAAATCCCAACCTTTCCTTACGCAGCGGCAGCAGCCAGGGAGRAGGAACAGAAAACTCTGCTCCTCTTTGGAGACTGTTTTCTCTCCCAACTACAGAAGTGTAGGCATGARTGGAGACACCAGGCATGAATTTAAGCATTTCCCTGGAAGGGGTTTGTAAACAGCATTAGCARGTAGAAAATGATGGATGTGCCTCCTTGTCCACAAAACCTCACTGCAAAGTGGAAGCACCACGTGCTGACCTGGAGAAGGGAAACCAGGAAAAGGGGGACAAGAAAGGTCTTTATTTAGGTTCAGTTCTTTGTTCTTTTCCCTTTTTTCCCACCATTTCACTTGCTCAAAAGCTTAGAACTAAACAAACTACCAATACACCCCACTGTGCTACACCAGGGACACATTTGACCCATTTATTTTTAAGTGCTCCCACTCTCTTTTTGGTATCTGCTCCAGTGTGAGCTATTAAAAAAGCAGCTTCATTAACACAAAAGGTATTAGAAAAGGTGCCTGTGTGTAAAAGAACTAGTTGGGAGCTAATGGGATCTTTCAGGAGACTTGACTGTACCAGTGGTAATTGAAACAAACAGACCTCAGTGGTCTAAACTAATTCAGAGGAGCTGCATTCCTGTTTTTATTGCACAGGCAGTAGTTCAGCRCTCTGCAGCTCCCCACTGGCATGGAGAGACACTCACAGCTGTTCTCCTCCCCCAATCCCAGTGCTCTGTGGAGCTAATGGGGGGCTCCTGAGGCTGATGAGGAGCTCCAGGGCTCCCACTGCAGCAGCCAGAGGACTCACCATATGCCGGGGGAATTTCACTCTATTCAGACTCAGCTCAGCCCCAGCTCCCAAGGTGCAGTTCCATTTAGGTCGGGACATTTTGGCACTGACAATTACAGTGATGTGGGGAAGGCTCCCTGCTCTTTCTGCTGCTGTCTGTTGGGGGGAAGCAGCACACGCTGCCTCCACCCTGCTGTGGTGACCCCATTGCAGCAGGGGAGAGGAAATTGAGATCTGCATGGGGGGAACTTGGCTGCAAATAAAAAGAAATGAAAACACAAGGGRAAAAAAAAGGACTTTTTGTGCTGATTTTCTCTGCTGCCGCTCTCACAGAACATGGAGGAATAGAATGTAAGATTTTCTAACCCCTAACTACCTACCTGCACAACAAATTCCACTTTTCTTCAAGTTTCTTTATTCTTAAAAAWCTCCTTATGTGTGTATTTACAGCTGTTCATCTGGTGTACTTTCTGCAGATTGCATTGGAGAAAACTCTATTTTAATGTGGGGCCRAGGGAAATCTCCCACCTTGTGATGTGTTGGACTGAATTTCCCCAGACCTCATCCTCCCCTGGCTCCATTTGCTGCTGCCAGGGAGCCAGGTCTGGATTTTGTATGGAATCAGGGACTGGGCATTTTATAGAACCAGGTACTGAGTATTTTATAGAATCAGAAGCTGGGTATTTTATAAAATCAGGATCTGGGTATTGTATAGAATCAGGAGCTGGGTATTTTATAAAATCAGGATCTGGGTATTTTATAGAATCAGGAGTTGGGTATTTTATAGAATATTGGGTCTGTTGGTACCACCTGCATCTTCCCTGGTGCAATGTGCCTGCTGCAAACCTCAACCCTTGGTGGAGGTTGGAGCTCCTTTCAGGTCTGAGGCTGTGTGCAGCTGCTGTGAGCAAGGAAAGCCATCTCTGACCTTTKGAAACCATGACTTCCATCACTCATCTCTCTCTAATTGCTGCTGCAGTTCGTGGCCCCGTGTGGAAGGGAGAGAGGGACAAAACTGCCCTTGTGAAATATAAATTATTTTAATTACAGTCAACAAGCACTTAATGGGAAATGCAGTGGAAAAAAATATTTCCAGATGGCTTTTTTTTTAGCTGCATCTCTAAAATTCCCATTGTGGCTGTGCAAAAGCTGGGTGTGCTCGTGGAGGGGTTGGTGAGGGTCTGTGGGCTCTGGAGCTCACACAGGTGCACTCCTGCTTCAGAGAGGACTCAGAGAACAGGCAGGCTTGCAGGTTTTGACAGATAGAAGTAGGCAAATGCMAAAAATGTAATCTAATATTTATAGAATTATAGAGTCATAAATAGTTTGTGTTGGAAGGGACCATTACAAATCATTCAGTCCATTTAGCTGTTTAGTTTTTTTGGTGTTCAGTTTCTCTTTTTTCATTCTTTCCTTTTTGCATTTGGTAGATGGGTATCAATAAGAAATATTTTCTTGCTAAGGTGCTGCAGCCAAGTAATAAATGCAGGTTCAAGATAATCTGGGTTCACACCACTGATGCCTTCTTTTTGAAATAATGCCTTTCCTCTGTAGCAAGGTTCATCAGGAAAGGTACAGGAGCTAACCTAAAGCCCTGGCTTGTAGTTCATCCTTMTTAGACAAAGTTTTTAAGCATATTGCTTTACTGAGAGCCAAAGATCTGCATCAGTCTTGGCTGAATAGGGATTGATTTAAACTTCTGCTTAAATACCTTGTGGAAGGAGGCTCATACACAGAAATACCCAGCTRGATTTTCTCTTCATTTGCACTGATATGAGTGAGGCACAAATTCCCTGAATCTGGTGCTGCACGTGGGAGAAGAATCAGGTCCTGGGCATTTTAATTTCAATTGTCTTACAATAATAACACATATTTGTAGGACACTAAAACTATCAGCCATAGCTGTGCTGCAAATACCCACCYCTCAGCTGCCAGCAGCATGGCCCTGTTCCATTATCCCACATCTCCTTCTCAAAAGGAAGTATTTAAATGTTCATTCCATCAAGCAATCAAGTTGGCTGAGCATCCTTCAGAGCTTTCTAACACACAATAGTGTGGCCATCACTTTGTGTCTAATGTTTCATTAAAATGCCATCTATCCCCTCCACTTTCTTGGTTTCCCATCTTCTTTAATGAAAGGTTGCAGGAGTTTCACTTCCAAATGGTTACTTTAACAGTGACAAAAAAATAAGGAGGCAGGATCCTATTGTAACATGCYCTGATTGTGATGGTGTGCAGGGAATTGGGCATCCTGCTCCCTGCAGCACCTCAAAAGCAGGAAGRTAATGAATGTATTATCCACAGAGTGAGCCTCACTTCTCATTTCTGCAGTCAGATATGGCATTTGTGTTTGTGTTCACCATTTCTCATGTCTCCCATGCACATGAGAGGTGCTGGCATTTGGCAGGACGCAGCAGACACACCCAGCCCCTGGCCTGGGTGACTTTCCTCCAGGTATTAATTAATTAATGTGACAGAAGTGTGTGGCTATGTAAGGATTGGTAAATTCCTGAACAGCACACAGAGCTGGTGTTTGTTCCTCCTCTTGCCTCTCTGCCCAGYAATGTTGTCCTGTGTATTCAAAGAGGATTTCTCATGGGCAATTACCTCTCCATGCTGTGCTTCCTGCCACTCTCAGGAGCAAGCTCAGCTCTGRCTTCTGAAAAATAAACCTGTGGGAGATTCATTTTCCACCTCCCCAATCATTTCTGATCCCTGCCTCCCTTTTTACAGGCTTGGAAAGGCTACAGTCATTTATACTCTAACTTTTTCTGGTTGAATATTGTAGGTMCCTGACTTTGCACATCTCTAATAAGTGGTCAGACATCTGAAAAGCAGCTCACCATTGCTGTGGGTTCATTGACATTTGGAAAATGGGCTTCTTTTTACCATCTCCAAAATGCCTTCCCCTGCAAACATCACACTTAGGATGATTTATTAGCCTTTCTGGAGATTTCTGGGGTTTAATGCCTGCTGGGGAATTTTCCAGGAGATTGCAAGGTTGTGGAAAAATTGCACAGGGATACCTGTACACCTGTATGTGCATATATGTGTGTTTAGTGCCACATCTGGCTAACAGCAAGAGAAAAAGCCTTTTTGAAAGGTTTGCAAAGAGGAACTGATTTGAGAATAAATATTTTCACATCTCTGTCAACACTTGGGTCTGACTTTTTAGATTCAAGTGTGGTTGAAGCACTCATAGCCTTTGTGCTGAACCAAAGCTCCCAGTGAGGCTGAGCAGGTTTCCCAAGAGCTCTTCTCAACACACAGGAGCTCTGACTTTTGGTCTGAAATGCTTGGTTTTTTACCCAACAAGGATCAAACTGTTGACTCTGAACTAAGGAGATGGCTGTTGAAAATTCAGATGCTTATCCATCAATGCTGGAAATATAAAAACAGTGACTCCCATATGTCTGTCCAGATTTCCTCCCCATTTCCCAGATGGAAATGCAGATGCTGGGCTGTGTTTCCAGAGTCAGCCCACTGAATCCAAAAAAAGACCTATTTTGAGCCTCTGCAAACCCAAATACCTCTGGAAGTGTKGGTGTGTGCTCTCACAAGACACACGTGGGTCTGTTTGTCCATACTGGCTGAGAGCATCGGTGTCTGAGAAGCTGGACAAGTGTCCAAAAGAGCAGAAAGGAAGCCAGCAACACAGGGAAAATGTCATTTGAGAGCAAAGGACAAGATGTGGCACATGAGGCCAAGATTTCAGTGAGCTCCTAGTACAATATTTACCTTTGTGATAAAGCAAAGGGCAGATCGAACAGTTCCCTGCATGACTCGTGCTGCTGGGGTGACACAAAGAGGCAGAGTGGGACGGTGCAGTTTTTCCCTTTTCACCCTCTGCACCACCCCTGGCTCCTCTGAAGGCTTTCTCTAACCTTAATAGGATTTCCAAAGCTGGCTGGCGGTCCTCTTCTCGAATCCTTTTGGAGATAATCAGGCCGATGTGCTAATCACATTTGTGCCGTATTTAAAGATAGCGGGGTAAAGGCTGAAAAGTGCTGAGCAGCACGATTCACCTGCAGCTTGTTTACAAGGGAAACAGAGAGGGAGGAGGTGGTGGGCAGCATAGCAAGTGGGGATGTCCAGGTGCTTTGCATTTGAATTAGAAAAGAAGCTGAACTCTGATTATTCCCCTCRCTGAGGTTCCTTTGCCTTGGGGGAGGGTGAGCAAAGTTGTGTCAGCTTGATCACATCTGAGGATAAACGCCCCAGACGGATCCTTCCTCAGCCCTGTGAGCAGGCTGTGATCTGTGGGATTTATGCTGCACATGATTAGGTGTGAAACGGAGGGGAAGTTTATTGCAGAGTGCCTGGCATGGGCTTGGGGAGTGAATGGATAAAGACGACGTGTGCATTGTCAGCTTGGGTGTTCTTAATTTATACAAACCCTGAGAGGCATTACTCAGTTCCACCCGTGCAGCTCTCCCTGCCAAATCCTACTGTATTTATRGGAATAAATAAAAAGGAAGAACCGGTTAAAGACATGTAAAATGCTCAGGTTTGAATGTCTGACAGTTTTTTCCTTGATGAAAGCTCTTACACCACAAACTGGCTGAGGTAGAGGKGTGCAGAATGAATTAATTCTCCAGCTTTCCTCCATTCAGAAAGTCTCTTGGGTGTAATATAAACCACTCTCCCCAGCCACACAATTGGGAGCAAAAGTGGAAGGAAAAAGGCAATACACCTACAATTTCCTAGAACAGTGGGTGCATATCACATCCTAAAATAATCACCCTTGATGTCAGTGAGTGCCTGCTCACAGGGGGGTTAAATCCATTATTCTGCCTTCCAGGTGCATTTAGAGCTGCTTGGGGAATAAATGGGCTGCAGATGCCTTTGTGCTGCCCTGCTCTGGAGCACACCCCGAGAAGGAAAAGGCTCTGGTGCACTGTGCTGTCCCTCAGCCCCTGTGCCAAAGTCTGGGGAGCTGGACATGAGGGCACTGCACAGAAAGGGAGGATCTCAGGACAAACCCCCAGTGTCCCAACTGCCCCGAGCCAGAGCTCAGCGGCAGCTGGAGCGGAGGAGCTCCAGGAGCTGTCCTTGGTGGGAAGGAGCTGTCCTTGGTGGGAAGGAGCTGTCCTTGGTGGGAAGGAGCTGCCCTTGGTGGGAAGGAGCTGTCCCCGGTAGTTTGGGCTGTCCCTGCCGATGAACGCGATGGTTCTGCGGCTCACACGTCACCTCCCATAGCTCTGTAACACCGCCTGGCACCCCGAACATGTTCCCTCTCTGCTCTGCTTCCCTCCCTGCCCTGCTGCAGAAATGGCAATGCAAATGTCTCCCTGATGGTTTTGTCACTCCGGATCTGATCACATTTATCCGGTGTCATGCACACTCACATGCACACACTCAAAGACTTCTGCCCTGAGGCTTCAAAGCCAAACTCTGCTCTCCTCGTTAAAGARCCCCAGCAGGAAGTTGTCCAGAGTGCTTGTGTGTTAAGTGACCTGTTTTATTCAGTTTTAAGGGCTGGCTGAGTTTTGTGGTACAAAAGCAGYGGTGGAAGTTTAAAAAAAAGCACTGTCTAGTGGTGTGCAGGGAATGGATTTGGGAATCAGCCTTAGCCACAGCCTTGCATAAATCACTTTGTGGCTCTGTGCCTGGGTTTGATAAACTTTCCCTATAGGTTTATTTACTGGAGGTTAATTAATCTCTTTTGAGATGAGGTGTGCTCAAATAATGTCAAGACAGCAGTAAGAGTMACTTCTCAGAGAAAGGGCATCAGCAGCCCTTTCTTAAACCTATTTCTTAAACCTGAGCTTCCTAATTCCAGATCTAACACATGGATTCCCTGAGAGAACATGGGAGGTTTTGGGTGGCATCAGTTCCACAGGCTGAGCCCTGCTGGACTTGTTGATGTGGTTGCCTTTCTCAATTTCCTTCCCTTCTCAATAGAGAGATCCCTCAAAGGCTTTTTTTAGGAGCTCAGAGCTGTTCCAGAGCTYGGGAGATGAAGGCCAGGCTGAGCCATGTTCTGAGAAGGAGCTATCAGAGTTTGAGCCCCACTGCCAGCTCTTCCTCCTGACATCAAACCCTATCTACTCTCATTTGCTATGGCTTCCACATTTCAGAATTCCACTTCCTCTGACCTCTTGAGACCTGTAGTTTGCTTCTCCTCTGTTTGAAGGTTTCATTTCATGTGTGCTGTTGGAGAATAGGTGAAAGTCTGTTGTGCCAGGAGGCTGCTGGCAACACCCAGCTTCATTCAACCACTGGCCCCCATCTATAAAGCTTCAAAGTGAAATCAGGAGAAATCAGATATTCTGAAGATAAGCAGAAAAACCAGCTTGGCTTCCTGTGATATGAGCAACAAACTCCAGCTCTTTTTGATGTGCAGAAACAAAAGGTGAAAAGCATTCCCTGCTCAGAAATGAGGTTTTTCTGCTTTCTGATGGTGGATTTAAGTCTGAGTGTTCTCTGCAATGTGAGCCCAAGTTCCAGGATCCTGYGCAAGCCCAGAACCTGGAGATGATATGAACAAGGTTTTAGCTGAGCTCTCCTCCTTTACTGATATATTCAGCCCAGTGTGGMAGTGGTGATGCTGGACAGAAGCATTGCCCTCCACCCTGCAGCACTGCAAGGCAAAACTGAGCATTGATAGCTGCTCAGCCTAATGCAGCTTTATTTCCAGAGCATTTTACGTAAAAAATTCAACATTACCAGCTGTTTGTGGGTGAATATGTAGCAATTCCTCATTTGGCATAATAGCCCTGAAGGACCAGTAAACTTTTATGTGTYCCACTCAGTGACGTTACCAGGCTGACACAGATCTGAACAAGGGCAAGGAAGGGAACATGGTAATCAAGGGCTTATTGATTGCCTAAAAAAATAAATAAAAGGGTTTGTGCAGTGGAAATGCATCCTTCTTGTCAGTCATTAGATGAGTCAGGCTGACTCTGAGCTGGGGACTCTCGGTCCATGGGAGCCTTGTGAGGCACCAAGGCAGAGGCTGCAGAGAAATTGGCTCTAGGAGCACATCCCAGAATTTCCTGAGCTGTGGGAGAGGGTGGAAGGGGTGGTTTGGGGCTCAGACAGGATGGCAACATGTAGGAGATATTGGGGTACACAGGACACAGAGCACTGCAGACTKAATTACCACAGCCAGTTTGAGAAGCAAAATGCCTTGGCAAGAACAAACARAGCTTTGAAGATTACAAAATGATTGGATKAAGTCTGGCGACAGGAAAAAGAAGMTTGAACCAAATTCCTGCAAGAAAGWGATGTTATAAAATGTGTGASTTTGTTTGTGKGATGTTTAACAYAAYCATTTTACTAGCCTTCCTGGATAGTATATAAGCATTTGGAAATSTCARTAAAAATTAATTCTRAKCACRAMTCAGTCTTCCCATCTCTCTCTCAATCCTCGATAGCARCACCCAGTGCCCTGGAGGAGCACGAGACTGTGTGGCTGAGAGGCCCCAGGGGAGCAGGGTGCACCTTCCCCTTCTTCTGCTCCCCTTTCCAGCCTCAGGGATGGGAGGCTCTGGGGTCTGGGCTGGGCTGGGAGCAGAGTTAAGCTGCACATCCCCAGCTCAGCCCACCCTGACAGGTGCTACCTGCAGCCAAACACTTACAGTAACTTCACCAGCCCTCAGGTTCCCTGGGGAGAAGAAGCTTGTTTGTGGCTCTCAGAGCTGTTTTGTGGCTGACCTGAGTGGCACCACTGTCTCAGTGACGTGTTGGTCACATTTAAACTCTCCCTTGTGGCCTCAGGGCTGTGGCATAGGCAACCCCTCACAGTTTTTTAGTCTCCTGCATCTCCTGAGTGTGTTTAACCCCATAGGAGGCAGGCCTTGCTTCTCTCTCATCAGTGGATGTGTTGATAAATGTGCCTGCTTCTGTCTCTCTGTCCTGCTCTGTCTCCTTCATGCCTGTGCATGGGAAATGATGTCCCTTCTCTCCTTCCCTCCCTTCCTGGGGTTCAGAGAATGCTGTCTCTCTCCCAGTACAGAATTAGCCCCTGTTTCCTTGATAAAGACACGGATGAGATAAATCCCTCACCCCTTGGTTGGTGGTCAGACCCCAAGGAGATCTCAGGGGTGCTTCACTCAGCTGCTCCCCAAATACCCTGCAGCTCTGTGCCTGGAGGGTGGCTCTCCATCCTGGGGGCTCAGAGAGGCACTTGGAGGCAGTTTAGTTCTGTTCAGTGTTTCAGTTCTGTTCTATCTGAATTCCTCCTCATGGCCCAGGCTATTTTAGCACTGGCAAACTGGTAATTGTGTCAGATCTTAATAAATGTAAATAGAGATGGACATCCAGCTGATGTGAATCATTACATGCCCCTGACATCAAAATTAGGAGCTGGCCAAGTGTTGCATAAGTCTGTGTTAGGCCCTTTATTTTGATTTAATTATTTTTTGAGGCAAATTGRGCAGTTCCTAGAGCCCAGGAACTGTCCTATTTCCCATTTTTCTACTGCTTTTTCCTCGCTGGGGCTGAGCCTCTGTTAGTGCAGGCAGGGAAGAGCAGGGCCCAGGGTGATGCTCACAATCTCTGTGGCCCAGCAGAGCTGAGGAGGGGCCCAGTAATGCTGCAGTAAATGCTGCAAAACCCAGAAATGCTGCAAAGACCAAGAATGCTGCATTAAAAAAAGGCCCTAGAGCTGCTTTAGGGGATCAAGACTGGAAAGATAACATRGGGCTGCTTTGCTTTATGAATTGTCCTTCTTACTAATCACATTTCCTAATCTGTGCCCATTTCATCTACCAACAGTGTGTGCATTTTTGCTTTTCATGTCCCCATAGAGCTGTCAAGGTGAAATACACATTTCCACACTAACTGGGTTCCTCTGAATTTTGCAGAGATCTCCAAGCTTTGCAAGATCTCTCTTCAGCAGGCCTTTTAAGTGAGCTTTTCCTTCTGGATGTGCTCAGGCACACGGTGTGGCAGAGCTCAGATGAGCACAGGCTGTGTGGCTCCAAGTTYTGCTTGGCACTTACACAGCTGAGCAGGGAATGAAGATGAAAAGCCCTGTCCAAAGCTTTCTGGTCTCCTGTCTGGCAATCAACATTTTGGGGGGAACACGGGGTCAGATCAGGTCAGACTCTGACAGCACTGACATGGGGAACTAATGAAAAAATGAGGTTGCAGCAACATCAAAAGACTGCTGCATCAAAGTGTAGTAATTACCAGAACAGGAGAGATTTGAAATATCTGATAGCTCCTTTATAAGATTACCAGTTATCAGAAAGGGGGGAAAAAAATCAGAACTGAAAAACTCATGTGCAGAAAATGAGGAAAAGGCACAGAAATGGTAACATGGCATCTCGGATCCTGCTCCCAAAAGCAGAGCTTTGGTGAGACAAAGCCAGCACTGGAACTCTAATAGAGACATTAGCAGTCCTTCCAGACTGGCAGAACCTCAAGGATTTGTACATGTCTGATGGAAGGATTGTTCACTTAATATATCCATTTTTCTGCGAGGAGATGATCCTGGCACCAAATCCCATCTCAGCCGGAGCCACCCGAGTGTTTCTGTTGCTATGAGCAGGTGGAGGCTGCCTCTCACTGGAGGACGACCCCACTCTGTGCTCAGTGGCAGCACAGGAGATGACACAGGCCAGGTGAGGAATAAATCTCCAGAGGAAGCTGCAGACACTCAGGGAAACCAGGCAAAACGTTCACTGCATTCATCACAGGATGTGCAGTTCTTATTCAAGGCAGGTGAGGCATTGATGATAACTTCCGAGTGCAGAAACTTAATCTGTATCCAGAATAGTTTTAATTAACACTCTGCAGCTACAAAAGGCAAGAAATCAGCAGATCATTTACCAGTTTGGTGTCAGCCCTTGGATGATACCAGGCTACAGGGCTTTCTTCTGCTTTCTTTTTGCTCCTCATGTCTGCTCCACCACGTTGTCCCTTGCAAAGCAAAGGGATGTGACAGAAGCAAAGCTGCTGCCTGTCAAATTGTGCAGGGCATAAATGTATTTCCCTCTCAAGTTCAGGAGAAAACACATATGGTGAAAATTACTTCACTATTGTTTCAGCTGCTCCCCTGCAATACCAAGTGCTAAACTTAAACTTCAGTGACTGAGGGTGGCAATGAGCACATAATTGTTAAATAAAAAAAAAATTTAAAAAAATAGAGAGAGAGAGAGGAAAAAAAAAAGGAAAAGGAAGAGGAGGGATGTGAGAATATTAAATGATCTCATCCTCCCAAGCTTTAATGGAAATGAATCGAGGCTGCTAGACAGCTCAGGAAGGCAATTACAGGGAAATAATCTGTGGTGTTTAGTGAAGCAGTGATGTGGGGCATGCTGAACATGATGGATCTGGCTGCTGTTTCCAGTTAATAATAATGCACTTTTAGAAAAGGCGGTGCTGCACATGTTTGTGCTTTTGTGTCTGTTTGTGTAGTAGAAGAGCCAGCCAATTTTTATTTATTTTTTTTTCCTCCACTGGGAATTATCTTGAACCCAGTGGCTGAAGTGGCTTGTAGCAGTGCAAGTTTCCCCTCAAGGCAAAGCTTCTGTGAGGCAGTGTTTTCTTTTGTGGAGATCTTGGCCTTCTTTCCAACAATCCAGCTGCTGGCAAATCGTCCCTTAGGGAGCTGCCTGCTCTCTGAGAGTTGGGATGTGCCCTGGTTGATGCCATTCTTGGCTGAAGTCCCTGATGTAGGTCAGAACCAGCTGTGAAAAATAGAAACGTGTGTGCTTGGGAATAAATCCACTTRTTAATAGAATCAACCAGGGAAAGCCTTTTTTTCCTCTTCAGCTTCAGGTCCTCCTTTCTGCTGCAGGGCTCTGGAGGCAGCTGAACAAGCTGTAACAAAGGAGACTCTCAAAACTGGCCTGAACTATTTACTGGGCTGGAAAAATGGGGTTAGATTTCCCTGCCCTTGGTCTCACTTGAAGCAGGAGCAAACACCACCTGTAAGAAGGGCAGCTCCAGGGGGACCTGGAGGGCTGCAGGTCTACAGCAAACAAACTCTCTCCTTTTGAAAGGAATGTGGGGAGGGACTTTGGACAAGTTCATGGAGTGACAGGATGAGGGGGAATGGTTTAAAATTGACAAAGGGCAGGGTTGGATGGGATATTTGGAATAAATTGTTCCCTGGAGGGTGGGCAGGCCCTGGCACAGGGTGCCCAGAGCAGCTGTGGCTGCCCCTGGATCCTTGGAAGTGTCCAAGGCCAGGTTGGACAGGGCTTGGATCAGCCTGGAATAGTAGAAGGTGTCCCTGACCATGGCAGGGGTGGCGCTGGAGGAGATTTAATGTCTGTTCTATTCTGTGATTCTGTGATTCTACTTTTCTAATTTCTTCCCCAGTGGGTCCTAAATCTAAAGGGATTTTTCAAACTCCATCCCTTGTCAAGCCACCCAGCCCAAYCACCAGGCACCACTAATTTATTCTGCATTTACACTGTGGGCTCTGTCAAGCTGTTCCAGACTCCAAAACCCTCAGTCTGATTCCCAGGCCAAATTCATTAGAATAAGCCCAGAGAAATTTAATAAAGACAAACACATTTAAATATTTATCTGGAATGAATGGAAAGAAATTCTGAACTCTGGAGATTTGCTTGTTGCTAATGATTTTCTAATAAGTCAGTSTGATGCAGGCTGACAAGGAAAAACTTTTCCCAATGTGACAGGCTTGTGTTCTTGTTTTTTCTGTCTTGATTATTTTATGGAAGAGTCTTCTTCACCCCTAAAGACCTGGAAACCAGGTGAGAAGGGAAAGAAAGAATCAGCAGGTGRTACCACACAGCATTTCCAGAGGATGCTTTGTAGTAAAGAGAATTCATGTTCCTTGTCCAGAAATTTGCTTATGGATAATATTTTGTAAAGTCTTCTATCTCCATCTCATTCCAGGTCTCCCACAAGAATAGTTAAGGAAAAAAAATATATATAACCATGAGGAATGGATGGCTGTCTACAAGGAGTAAATGGGAAAAGATTAACAGAAGATGAAACAGAAAATTAGAGGGATGAGAATTATACACAAAATAAGCTTCAACTCAGTGCATAMCTTTGGTAGGAAGAAATACAAGTGTGGATTTTGAGACTGCCATTACTTTTCTTGACATTTCAGAACACCACTGCAACATCTCAGTTCTAAAATACCCACCTTTAAAAATTAACCTCCATCGAAAATATTTTTGAATCATCAGGGAGTRAAGTGAAGCCAAATTTCTAAAGGAATACCAGATATTGGCTGGTGAATAAAGTTTTCATTTTTATTTCATCAAACACAASTCAAAGTAAAATACATAGAGATTTTACATAACTCTCCTTTTTTTTCCTCCTGCCTTTAAAACAACCTGCAAGGTTCAGATGGCATTGATTCTTTAACATCTATATTACTCTTCTGATTTGGAAGTGYAAAGGTTAAAAGAATTCATTTTTCATCTGGATACGTTTTCTGTGGAGATTTATTTCACAGTCCAAAAAAAAGTAAAGAAAGAAAAAAGAAGGGAAAAGGCAGGTGTGCTAAAGAATGTTCTGAGCCAGAGGAGAGGAGAGGAGAGGAGAGGAGAGGAGAGGAGAGGAGAGGAGAGGAGAG
>CADDXX010000866.1:33295-49120 GCA_902810485.1 Alauda arvensis
AGGAGAGGAGAGGAGAGGAGAGGAGAGGAGAGGAGAGGAGAGGAGACCCTGTCCATATCCTGTGGATGTGGAGAGAGAACAACCTATCCAGAAATGAAACATCTGAAAAGGAGCTGAAAGTAGGTGAGGACACAAAAAAAGAAAGGGAATCTGGCAGCAGGGTTTGGTGTCTCCAGAATAAACTGTCCCAGCTGTGTTCCAAGCATTCAGAAAGTCAGACAYTCCCAAAATTCCACCTTCTCCCATGGCCATAGCACCCAGCAAGCAATGGGGAAGGGAACCTGCAGGAGGGCGATTCCAGCCCAGTGCCAACAGCTCAGGCAGAGCCTGAGGAGGGATGCTCAAGCACCAGGGGTGGGATGGGGAGGCACTGCGGGAAAATGACAATTGCATCACCCTGTATTCCCTCTCAGTTCCTTTGGATTTGCCTTTTGATTTCCAGTCATGATCCGCAGACTCCGCCGCCAACACCTGCCCTCCCGGAGCCTCTGGCAAAGGATCCTCCTGCAACGAGGCCCAGCCAGGAGAACGTGGAGCATTGTTTGTGTGCTGCATTTCAGAGTCATCCCTCCTGCTCCAGGAGTGCGTGTGAGTGTGTGTGTGTGTGTGTGGAGGGGGAATAATCGTGCTGTTAATGATTGCTGCTTTGATTACAGGATGCAATTGTCACTGCGGCTGGAAGCCAATCAATGCGTTGTGAGTGGGAGCCCGCTGGTGCTTTCCAATGGTCCTTGATTAAAAAGGAAGCTCTTGGCTATCTTCAAGCAGCAGGAGAGGAAACAGCACGGATGAAGGTGAGGCAAGTGCCAGACTCTCTCTCCCGGTGGATCACAGCTCATTTTCACAGGGGTTTAGTCATGCAATCTGCTTTTCTCTCAGCTCCCAGCTCCTGTCCCCTTTGCTCCCAACCAGACAATGGCTACAGCAGCCTCTGCTTCCCAGGGACCAAACCTGAGTGCTCAGATCTTGGTTCTGCTGTGTTTACCTGCAAATTAAATACTCACTGTGMCCTCATTATCCATCTCCAGTTTATATTTTATATAYATTTTATATACATTTATATACACCATTCCTTACTCTTTCTCCATGCAGTTACACGTAAGCAAGTGTGCAAGTGGAATCCAGCTCAAAGCCAGCAACAATTCACAGGTGCACTATTTTAGTCCCACAATAGGGCATTTTCATTAAAKGGATGTGGTGTTTCAGGTTCTCTGGGGATTTTCAGACAGTGGAATTTCTTCTGTCATGGAAATTYTCCATTCCTAAGAGGAATGGTAAAAAAAGGGGACATGATCTCCTGTTGTGTTTTCTTTTTTCTGAAAACAAATGATAAAAAGTGAGAAAACTCATCTAAACTTCAATATTTCATCAGACTTAAGTCACAACACAACAGTGTCTTTTATGGGGAGAGGAAGGAATGGGGACAAATTTGCATAGAAACTAAGTTTTGGGTTGTGTCCTTTAGTCCTGCACATTTGAAATGAGGCACCTAAAATATCACCTCACTTTGGGTGCTGCAAATGCACAGAACCCAYGGCCCCACAAGGCAGGGAGTACCACTGAGGAGCAGGCAAAATAATCAGACTGTGATGCTGTAATTCTGCTGAGGTGATTTTGAGTGTTTAATAGATTTGTCTGCCTCAAGATACAGGAGATTCACCARAGAGAAGTCACAGGTTCCTCCTTGGCTTCCACACTGGTGATGGATGCTGCCAGGTCTCTGAGGGTTGTGATGTGTGATGGGGATGCAGGATTGAAGTTAAAGCTTCCCTTAGTGCTCTCCCCTCCAAGCAGATCCAGAGTAGTAATCTCTACATTGAGAAAATTGCTGCATTTTTAATGTACACGTACAGACCTATGCTGATATTCTGTTTTTAATAACTCCTGGCTGAGTTGGCTCTCACTCCAACCCACCATAAGGATGTCACTTCTCTGGTGGAAAACTGTACCTGGAGGGTTCCTGGCTGCCTGGGGAATCATCAGACCTTGTGTTTTGCTAAAGCTGAATGAAAGTGRAGATACATTTGAAATGTAAAGGTGTAAGTTCMTGCATTAGCAGTGTTATCCATTGATGTGGATTGTGCTCCTGTGAGGGCATCATTTCACCACACAGCCTTGGGTCATGATGTGTTTGTTCTGTGGTAAAAAATACAGGACAGGAACAAACCCAAACTGAGCCTCAGGTAAACTGTACTCACCTGTATCCTGTGCTTTCAGAAACACCCACACAGCAGCACAGGGCACTTAACACTCACACATTCTTTTCCCCTTAGAAACCCTGCTGATACATYCATCTTTCCAGCTTGTTAAATATGGGATAAGTCTGAAAGTTAAACATCCAGATACCATTGTCAGAGCACAAATAATAATAAAGAACCCCCAACTTCCAAGCTCCCTTGAGCTCAGCAATAATTGCATGTCTCCAGTAGCAGATCTCAGGCTGTTTTCTGTACCCTCTCATTACCCAACCAATGTGAYAAGGCAACCCACACGCTCCCAAACAATTGTGAAACAGCAGCTCCCATGGGATGGAGCTGGGAGCCAGCACACAAAAAGGTGGGGTCTCTGCTCATTGATAATGTGCAGGTGTCACCYCTCAGGGCAGTGGCTTCCAGCAAACACCAGAGTCACAGAGAAAGGAGGAAGGGATGGAGTTGGATCAGTTCAGCAGCTCTGAGGGTGATGGGCAGGAGGGCAGGACACAGACTGAGCTGAGCCAGGCTCAGGGAGGGGCAAACTCTTCTTTTCTCTGCTGTCTGGGCCACTGATTTGGATCTGCAGTGAATGGCTGAGGAAGGCAGCACAGCMCTGCTTCCCTGCCAGGTATTGCCATGGACAATCTGCCCTGGGAGCTGAAGCCTGAACACAAAGTGCTGGAGGAAAAGGCCCCTTTGACTCCAGTGGTCTTTGAACAGGGGCAAGAGCAGGATGTTTTCTGGATGTCCTTCACAGCCAAGCACCTTCCAAAAATCAGCTAAACCTTTTAAAGTATCAGGAAAGGAAGAGAGGGAAGGTTTTAGGCTCTTGGTCACAGTTCATCAACTCTCTTTTTCATCACTTTTTTGGTCTCCAAGTGTCTCTGTTGATAAACATCCCTGATTTCACAGACTGAGTTTGACTACACCATAATCTTGTCCTTTCCACAACCAGTTAGCTTTCTCCAATGGCACCATCAAGACAAGGAAAACTTGTTTTTATGTGCTGATAGGCAATGTTTTATTAAACTAGACCATTTTCTAGGTGGTGTTATGTCATGTCACTGCAAAGAGAACATGCCATTCTGATATAAAGCAAGGTGTATTGAAGACATAATGTGAGCAATCTGAGGTATAAACGGGTATAAAATCCAGAATTATTGCAGCCTCCTACCCCTGTCCATGTCCAGCTGTGGCTCAGCTCCCCTCCAGGCACTCTGTGTGCCAGGCAGGCTCAGGTGGTGGCTGTGCTATGGAATTACTCCCATAAAAACGGAAGAATTGCTGGACTACCCTGGATCAAAACCCAGCTCCCTGTCTTGATCGTGAGGGGGGTGATAGCAGGTTCTCTAGGATGGAATCAGCAAGAAGAAAAGTAATTTTAAATTGATGATTTTCCCAGCTTCTGGAGTTCAGAGCAGCTTATCTCAATGAATCTTTTTCCAATCTGTTCACAGTTTYAGCCACTGAAATATCCTGGGACAATGAGCTCTTCAAAGCAATTCTTTATTTTGTGCTAAAAATACATATTATTTACTTTAACCCTGTTTTTGACTCTTTTCACTATATACATTCCTGGTTTTATATTGAAAGAAACTGAATAATATCCTCATGTACATCTCCCCACAGCAAATAATTTCATAGGTTTATTTCATCTTTTACCCTTCTTCATCCACCACAGTTGAATCATCACTGCCTATTTAACACAGTCCAGGCTCCTATAACTTTTCCAGTCAAAAATTCACTTCCAATGTATTTCTTCTACTATTTTTAATATGTCCTGGGAGTTTTATATACTTCTTTGAAATAAATTCCAAGTCTGGKTATAACAAGTACATTTCCATCCTCAGCAATTTGCCATATTCATCCCCATTTTGAGGTTATGTAGAGCTACTGAATAAAAACAGTTCAAGCAGACAGCCTTTTACAACCTTGTTGGAAACCAGTAAAAACCACCCTTACCTTTTGTTCCTTTCATTACARCCAGTTGTTAATGCACAAATTAAGAAGTTATTTTATCCCATGGAGGACTCAGTTCTTTAAGACCCGTAGTGAGGAAATTCAATGGAAACCTTGTGGATATACAGCTCTGCTATGCTGACCAATCCTTTTTGTCTACAAGCCCATAAACACCCTCAAAGAACTCYAGGAGATTTCTGGCCACAATCTGACTTAACAACAGCAATATTGACTCATTCTATTTATTCACATCCCTACTTTCTCTTTGCTTTATTATTCTGCTACGAGTTGTCTGGTACAGACAATTATTTCCCTAATGAAAGTGAAATAATGAAAGGGATTAGTCACTATCCTTTAAGGAGGAGCAATGTCTCCAGGAGAGCACATCTTGCTATAACACACACTGGTTCTGTGTCTGCCATTCCTGACTTTCATGGAGTTGGAAGGAGAAGGAGCACCCAGAACTCCCTGATGGAAATAAAGACACTGATGCTTACACTGCCATCATGGAGGTTAAAGCAGGGAAAAGGGATCTGGAAGGGGAGGAAAGTGTTTTACATCAACTGCAAAAAATCTTCCTGGTGTGGGCTGAAGTCCTTTTGAAGTTTTTCTGTACAGTGGAGCTGTTGGTAGTAAAGTCAAAGTTACTCTGACATAAAAATGCTTGTTTAGCTTTTAATTTTTTTCTTGACCATTTAACTTTTCGATTCCAGTACATTTATTTCCTGGGTTTAGTTTGCCACCTGCAGACAAAGTACAAATGAGAGTGCTGTAGCACCTGCCTATATGTGATGGATCTTTGTATTGCACGTTTTGCAAGGAGAGCAGTTATTGAATTTGGATTTTATTTATTACTTTTTACCCAAAAATCAAAGCTAACAATAAATGCTGATGGTCTCAAGTTCCTTCACTGTCATTGAGGAAATYTGTAATGCTCTAATAAGGCTGGAGGAAGCCTGCCTTGGCTGGAAAATTTAATTTGATGCTTCTTTGTGGCTGTAGCAGTAAATATTCCTGGGTARGAGGTGTCAGAGTGTTTAGTCCTATTACAGGAGAGGAAGCACACAAGCAACAATTCTGACAGCCCAGATAGACTCTCACCCAAACACAGCATCYACCACAGCACCAGGGTGGCAGCAGTGATAATGAATCACCAGCTCAGRCTGGTCATCTGCAGCAGATTCCTTTTAAGCTGCAGCCTGTCCTGCTCCTATTAAAGTCAGCCACTGATCTCTGCCCTATTTTTTTGTCATTGATGCAGAAAATGGACTTTTCCAGCCTTCAGATAATGTCTGGTATCCACAGTGCCAGATGCACCTTCAGAACTGTGTTTGACTCAGTCTGGCTGATAAAGTGTCCTTAAAAATGAGGGATGGGTCACGTAGGCAGTGGGTGCTGGTACAGCACCTCCTGAAACAGACTCTTCTAGAAAAAAGCTAAAATATTGTGTCTTCTAAGCTCTCAAAATGATACTGAGAGCAGTGGGTAAAGTTCATGAGCAGAAAAACAAATCAGAAAACCTGGCTGCTGCAAAGTTCTCACATGTGCTGCACAGTCAGCTGCCAGAGCTTGAACTCTCTGCTGCTGGCACTTTTTGCCATTTTCATGGAGATTTTCCAGCCACATCAAACCCTCATGATGCCATGAGCTCATTTACCAGTCCAGATGTGAAAAAAATCCAAAGAACCAGTTCTGAGTATTTGTGATATTGGAGGATTCACTTGGATGTAAACCATTCTTCTCATTTTTAGGGACAAGCAAAAAAAAAAATTGTCTTGTTTCGCATTAGACATTGCAAAATAACAATTTCTACTTGCTTTAAGATTTATAGCAAGGCTTTTCAGGAACAGATTATCCATGAGCTGAGTGTTAAAGCCCACAAATTGTCCATTCTCCTTAAGAAAGATCCTTAAACTGGAAAGACAAACAAGGGAGTCCATATCAATGCTAGAGTCAACCAATCTGTAACCTGACTAAAGGCACTGGGATTCCTCACTTTATAGTTGCAGAATTCTTCCCTGTCATGCATGAACACCTTTTGCCTGCATAAAGAGTGAATTTGGACTCCATGGGGTGGGAGAGTTTCTGGAAGGAAAAGGAAAAGAAAAGAAAAAAAAAAAAAAAAAAAAAAAAAGAAACATATTTGTTTATAGGTGGTGTCAGGAAAAGAAATAACCCCTGTAACAATGTCTGGGTCTCCAGGGCAGTGAAGGTGGCATTTTCCACCTGCACAAAATTTACTGGAAGCATAAAACCCAACAAGGAGAAATGTGTTATTTGTGCTGAGAGTCTGCTCTAGAGGTTCTGCTGGAGAATATTACCTGCCATGACTCCTTTCCTGCAGGACCACCCCTGGCGTTTCCATCCAGAAAGAACAGCTCATGAATCAGGGCCTATCACCAGGGTTGGATCATCCTCTTGTCTTCTCATTTGGCCACAAGGAATTGGCTTCTTTTGCAGGGAGAGAGGAGTTGAGATTTACACAGATGTGAAGGGCAGATTTGTGGGCAGACATTGCACTCAGTGAACAGTCTCTAACACCTTCTTGGACAAGGCAATTTATCTGAGCAATGGGTGGAAGCATGCAGAGGGTGAAGCTTGGCCAGGATTGCCAAGAATCATTTGATCTCCTGKGTAGAAGTACATCATTTCTAGCTAGATTCAAAGAGGACCACAAAAATATCCAAAATTGTAATAGTTAATCAAGAGGGAAGCTTCTGAATGTATTAAGAGTTTCAGGGTTCTTCTCTAGATTTATTCTCTATTACACTAGGCATTTGTTACATTATTTTCTTGGGTGGCAGGTTTTATATTTTCCTATGAAGTTTTTTTTTTGATAATTTCCTGAGGTAAGTCAYTCRGTGAAACYGTCACTGATCCTTATCCACGCTGGCTATTGTCATGCTACTCTAACAGCTTTTTGACAAAAGAGTGTGAAGGAAAATGATTGCAAGAGTGACCCACGGCTGCCCCGTCCCAGCCTGACTTTGCAGCACTGTGGGAAGGAGCCTGAGCTCAAATGAGCTGAGCTGCACTGCCCTGAGCTGCCAGCAAAGAGCTGAAACCCAGCCCTGCTTTCAAATTCTTCTCTCTGTGCTTGAAGACAAAAGGAAAGCGAGGGCAGAAAGAGAAAAGTAGAAGGTTACCAGAAAAGAAATCTTATTGTATTAGCAGAAATGTTTTSTGTATTAACAGAAAAGAGAAAAAAACTTCAGTTCTGGAGAATACACATGCTCTGTATTGCTCTCGTTCTGCAGGCTGAGGCTGAGCTATGAGCAGGAGGAAAATCCCTCTCCCACATTGTCCCATTTCAATTCCAGCACCACTTGCTTTCTTCCCTATCCCATGGTCATTCCCTGCTTGGCAGCATATTATTTCATCTCTGAGATCCCAGAGAACCATCCCAGTCATTTCACAATTACAGCATGATTTACCTGGAAAAACAACTTTTGGTAAACAATTCTGGCCCCTTTGCCTGCACTGTCCAACCTTCTTTCACTTGGGGTTGCTTCTGACAGCCTGGCATCCCTGTAGGTTTTATAGGACCATCACTGTTGGAAGAGTGGACTTTTCCAAAGAAAAATTGATCCTTATTGTTCAAAAAATGGAATTCTATCCCTGTCTCCTCCATGCCCACATTAATTTGGTATAATAAAATGATGGTTCCCTCATCTGTGCAAAAGCAAAACATTTCTGAGTGGAGGAGATATTGGTGTTGCTGGTTAATTAAGTGGTCTGGTTAATTAAATGAATGGGATGTTTTCTATTTCCATTTTCTCCCATCATCTCACCCACAAGATATTTCAAAGACTCAAACAGAAATTGACTGTCAAGGGAAAAGATTTCTCTTTTTTGTGGTGTGCTATTTTTCTGCCCCTTAGGACAACCTCTTCTATTTTATTTCTCTATCCAGTGTTTGTAATTGGTGTCAGAAATGTCTTTATCATCCATCCCTAATACACATTTGTCTGAAATTATCAGTGGTTTAAGCACCAGTCTATGTGAAGAATGGTTCTGGGTTGAAAGCAAGACTCAAGCACCCAAACTGAACTGTGTTCCCAGTGGTGATGCACATTTTCCTTGGGAATGTGGGTCACAGCCTTGCAGTGTCCCTGAGCTGGTGGAAGGGGCAGCCAGTGCATCCAGAGTGTGACAGAGCTGGCTCACAGCCACGGCTCTGGCAGCACTTCACTCCTGAACTCGGGTACTTGATGTGCCTTTAAACGCCCAGCATTTCCATTTGACCTCTGTCAAATCAAACCAAGAGCTCTGTTCTGCTCCTTGCCCAGGTTTGTGCTCCGTGGGCAGCAGCTCAGCGGAGAGCRGGCGTTCCCGAGCGGCGCTGCAGCCGCGCGCGGGCGAGTGTGTTTAACAGATTAAGTTAAAAACAATCTTCACYGCTTCATTTCACTAAAGCATTTTTCCAGACAACTTCCTCTGCTCGAATGTTCCTTCTAATTATCATTTTCCCTTTACAATATGTTGTGTCATGCTGCTTAGGAGAAAGCTCATGGCGAGCGGCAGCGCTGGGGTTGTGAAGGAAATATGTCCTGGCTATTAGGAAGTTCAATGAAGCGCTGACTTTTATATCATCGTGCAGGGATGGGTGAAACAGTCCAGAAAAAAACACTGCCATCCGAGCAGCARTGTGGGGCTTAAAATAACCCTCCGTTTCACAATCATTTTTTAAGGTTTCTCCATCAGTTGCAAGATTATTTTTCTCCCTCCAAGTGTTTCCATCTAAACTGATTGGTCTTGGAGGTGGAATCTGGCTTGGTGTGGAATTTCAGCCTGGCCAGGCTGATTGCTTTGTGCCCTCAGCGCCAGGGGCCTGCTCTGCTCAGGAGGAATGATTTGGAGTCACGATCACTTGCTTTCATCCCAGTTCTGTGAGCTGTTTGCAGCTGTTAATTTAACAGTTTAGTGCTTCCATCTTCCATGGGCAGGAGCAACCGTGCCAATGGCTGAGACATCGGAACTTCATTTCCAGTAACAGGACTTGGAGGACTGGGAGATGGCAGGGAAATGCTTTTGCTCCAGTGAACAGGGACCACATGGTGGGCACAGAAGTCAACAAGAGAGATTTTGTAAAATGAGCCTCTGCCAGCTACAGCTCTGCCGGGATGAAACCAGAAGCAGAGAAGAGCTGTAAAAGCAAATCCATCTTGGGAGAGCTTTTCTGGGGCAGTGTCTGCAGTGCCTGGGGAGCTCAATTAGCCCAAACAGGRTATAAAGAATATCTGCTCATCCAGKCAGGGTGTGTCCCTAAACACCTGTAAATTCAGGATTTTTCTCACACCTCAGCTGAATTTAGGACAGATCCTACACCAAACTGCTGCAGAAGGAAGAGTCAAACTGCTCTAGGGCACCTGCTGATGGAAGAAAATATATTTCCCTTTTACATCATCTGAAGGACTGATAAACTTTATAGTCATTAAGTTACACCTAAAATTTCTTAGCCAAAGGTTATTAATGAGTCAGTACCACTGCAGCTGAAAGAAAACTTTTCAGTYATTTTGGATTTTGGTTTTTCCCAGTTCTTTTATTGAAAAAACAGTATTACTTTGTTTGTTTTCAGCCTTTGTGATAACTTGTCAGATCTGTTGTCAGGCTGTGGAAGAAGTTGAAAACTTAATCATTATGCCTCTTATTTTTTATTTTGAATGGTATTTATTTAATCTTTGTTTCATGAGGTTTTTATCTTGTAAGGGGGACGTCATCCTCCAACAGTGTTGTAAAATTAYTTTCTAAAGTCCAAATTTTCAATTGCAAACACCCACACTTGCCATGAGAAATTCTCCCTTTTAGCATCTTTGCTGTGCTGCTCTGTCATACCTGTGCTCTGATTTGAATTCTAGGAAAAACAGATGTATCCAGGATTTTTGTGCTAATTGTCACTTTTAATTTTGCTTTATTATGATAAGCCATTCTACAGCATTTAAACAACATTTTGTGCAGAGAACTTTTAGCAGCAGCAGCTCCCAAAAACCAGCAGCAGTTGGAAAGATTGTGCACTTATTTTTTGGTGCAGCTCAAGGTCTTTTACACCTCCCTGGAAATTGTGCTAATCTTTCCATTCCAGGGCACTTTGCAGGGYATTTGTACCAGCAATTTCAGACAGGTAATTTGATCAATTCCCTTTGCTACCTGATCTCCTTTACTTCCCTCTGTAGTCAATGTGGAGCAGGGAGAGCTCCCAGAGTGTGACCTGGAGCAGATAAATCAGGTTCCTGGTTGAAAAGCTACTTCACAGCATTCAGGATGCTTCTCCTTTAATTACAGAGAGAGCCAAATTAGCCCAGCTCATCATCTGAGACTGGCCAGTGTGAACTCCTGCCTCTCCACACTTACCTGTAGCATCCAAATGAGAGAAGATCTCAACCCTTCAGCCCTTCCATAAACACACTCCAGAGTCCTCTGAGGCTTGCTCCATCAGGTAAAAGCAGGAGAGTGTGATGCTGTGAGAAGCCCCAGTYTAACAATGAAGTTATTCTCAAAAARCCTTGCACAGCCTGGTCAGGAGAATGTGCTGGTGGCTCTCCACAGATGTCCAGGCCTTCACAGCTCCCAAACCAGCCTCCCAGGAGAAGTAAATTTGTCTTTCTCAGTTTGAACATCCATWTTTAGGCAACATAAGGCCAAGGTGGATGGGACTTTGAGAAGCCTGGGACAGTGGAAGGTGTCCCTGCCCATGGCAGGGGGTGGAACAAGATGAGCTTTAAGGTCTCTTTCAACCCAAGCYGTTCTGGGATTCTGTGAACACTGAGTTACAACCCCCTGAGCTTTTACTGATTCAACAATTGCAGTTCCTGCCCTGTTCTACGCTGGAAAATGCCAGTTCAAAGTTACTTCAAAGCTGAACAAGCTTGTCACAAGCCTCAGCTCCTGGCTTTATATATTTCTGCATTTATGTACAGATGCTGATTTCCAGGCTGTTCATTAAGAAAACCCAATGACCTTTTCAGAGTCACTGGAATATATGGGTTTGTCCTCTTGGGAGCTGCTGCCAGGGTTGTTTAGGATCCCAGCATTAAGAACGTTGGTTTTCCCTCTGATGTGTTTAATAGCTCACCCTGTGCTTTCAATATCGGTGTGTTATTTATTGGCACTTCTTTATGCTTCTATAATTCTCCTTTGAATGGTCATTTGCTTTGCTGGCCAGCTTTTTAGCCCTGAGATCAGTGATTTTTCTCATGGCCCATAAAATAAGGAAAGTAATTTTGTACTTTATTTCTGCATGGTGGAAATCCAGGTCTGGAAAAGTGGAGCAGGCTCACAATTCATTGGCAACTTATACAGGATGAACTCAAACTGCAAATTATTTTTCATAAATAAGTGGGCAATTCTTTAAAGAATCCATGTGATCAGTAGGTTAGGTAAATAATCCCTCAAAACAGAASTGCAATGTGGATATTTTAGGTTGCCTGCTCAGACAGATGCACTTGTTATACRAGATGAGAAATCTGATGGGAATTTCCCTACGCTTTATTGATTTGGATTATTTTGGAGTATTAATAATATCTCAGTGCTGCTCAGATGCAGTGGAATCCAAGCATGAAGCTAAACAGCTTCTCCAATATTATCTATTTATCCATCTTCCTGACAGACAAAGGACAACCTTCCCTATTAAGGGATGCCTTTTAGCTCTGCTAAGTGGTGGGTGACAAGCGYGGATATTCCAAAGTGGGGAACCTCGGGGTCAAAGGAATTCAGCATCTAAAAGCCTCTCCCAGCAGAAGGAAGAGGTGGGGGAGCAGGAGGGGTGTGGAGAGATGATGGGTCACCAGAGAGGCCGAGGACAGCCTGAAGGACCCAGGCAGAGGCTTGSATACAGCAACTTATTATTTTAAATGTCACTTTTTTTCTGACAAGCTTTTATTTTAATGGACAGTAAAATATTTGAAAAGACTGAGTATGCAGTCATAGGCTGCTTAAAATTTCCTCCACGCTGACCATCAAGCTGATGAGTGTCTGTCACATGAAGGGAGAGCCAAAAACTGCAGCTCTGAGCGGGGAAAAGAAAGCAGAGACCTGAGGGATCAGGTGTGCGTCTGGGCTGGGAGCTCAGGTGCTGTTTTGTGCACCTGGGTTAATTCTGGGCATTGGAATGGCTGTTAGATATGCTCATGGGAAACAGCTCAGTTTACAGGAATATTCCTAGAAAGGGAATGTTGAGACCAAAATCACACCCATTTTTCTTTGGAAACCTGATTCTAAGGCATCTGCTCATCCCAGAAGAGACCACAGTGATTCCAGGTGGTCTTTGCATCTCACTGAAGCAGAGCAAGCACTGAAGATCCCAAGGAAACTGCTCACTGGCAATGCATCAAGTGAGAATTGTTTACTGAGGCTATCCAGCAAATAATTCCAATAGTGAATAAATAAAACAAAATCACCATCTGCCTGAGGATAATTGGAAAACAGAACCAGAGGCCAAATTCAGAGAGCAGATTATTCCTCCAGCTCTGTTAGGAATGCTGAATGGAGCTGCTCATACCATTCTTTATTCTAGACCAAATAATCTTTTACTTCCCTGAATGCTGAATTAACTCCTAAGCACCTCAGCTGATTACAGGCACATAAACCTGTGTTCTTTAGTTAACCAATGTGTTTACACACACATTCAAAGGTTCCTTCTGAGGCTTTTTCATTCATGAACTCTGGAAAAACATTTTCTCATGTTTGCTGTTCACTTCTGTTTGCTATTCTGCTGGCCTTGGACACTTGCAGGGATGCAGGGGCAGCCACTGCTTTCCTTGGCARCCTCTGCCAGGGCCTCACCASCCCCACAGAGAAGAATTTATTCCCARTATCCAATCTAAACCTACTCCCTTTCTGAAATGATTTCCCTTGTCCTCACAGCTCTCCTGGTCCTACCTCTACCTTTGTGCCAGAGGCAGGATTTGGGCAGTGGGTGGGATTCTCCAGCTCMCTTTTCCAGTACTGGTGTTGAATTGGGGACTTACTCTGGTGATGAAACTGCATGTTTTATTTTGGGTGCAAATGAATCCTGACTTAAACCCCACAGAAAAAAAAACCCCAAATATCCCAGTTTGAGAGGCTATGGGATTCAATCTCATAACTAATTTTATTGAAGTTCATGGATTTTATGAGTACATCTGTTACTCAAGGTTTCCTCCAAGCCTGGGTCTGGCACTGCACAGACAAGACTTCTGAAATAACACTCTGAGTCCTCTTCATGCTTCTTTTGGTATCATAACCTGAGATGTATATTTTTAAAATGTTGGGGGGTTGGGGTTTTTTTACATTTGCGTCTAATTCACAGCCTTGATTCTTTTTATAGAAAAATAGTGATCCTCATGTCAACCCCAAGACCACAGAAGCTTTGCTTTTAGAGGGAAAAAGTCAAAACTTTCCCTCTGATAAGACACAATAAATATTCAATAATGAAGGACTGTAATCAGAAATCTCTTGCTTACCATCAACCAACATTAAAACTTAGGGGAAATATTTTTGCCTGAGGGTGAAAAGGCAGAATGTATTCTGCCATCAGCACCAGTGTTTCGTGCCTTAGAAGTCAAACATTTGGCCCCATGACTGCAGACAATCATTATTTTATCACTGATATCATATAATCTGTGTCTGTTCTATAGATTCCATTGCAATRGAAAACTGAAATAATGCTTTAATAGTGTTGATAGCTAGGGAAACCATATTATATTACTTATGGATTCTGCTCTTWATATTTTCTCTAAGCAAAAAATAAGATTACTGGTCAAAAGGAGCATTAGAGAGACAGAGGTTTTCACATTCAGAGCAATGCTATAATTTGAGGAAGCATAAACTGGGAATTCTTGAAAAAAGAATCGGAATATATAATATATATATCAGAAYGTGTAAGTCACTTTGTCAGACTGACAGGAAAAAAAAAGACATTTCAGTGATCTGGGAAATGAAGYTCCTCTCATGAGTTCAGAATTAAAGACTGGGAAAAAAACCCTACCACTTAATTCCTGTCCCCCCAGTGCTTATTCAAATTTATCACAACAAGCTGGGTAATAAACAGGAAGGTAAACATCCACTTTGACAGCCAAATGATCAACAATAATGATTATTTAATTTCATTATTACTTCTAACATTTAAGCAAAGAGAAAGACTTTTGCTTTATCTATTGTCTCTTTCAACAGCAGTTTTGYTTTGTTTTGTACCTCTTCTTCTTGAAAGATATTTTAAAATAACTTACAAGTAAGAGGCTTCCAGGGTTGCATTTTTATTAAAAACATAGATTTTTATTTGTTTGCCTAATTTTCTGTTCACTTCCTTTCATTGCATGAATTGGAAGATGACAAATAACCCTGTGAAAGAATAAGAGAAGGAGCTTCACAGTGACATTTAAATTTGAGCCCATGCTTGATGGCGTGCAGATGATTTAAATACATGTCAYCAATGCACAGCTCTAAAAGCAGATTTTAAAAATGCTTTTGCTTCCCTTATTGCTGCTTTAACATGCATCTGGAGAGTGCTACGAGCCAATGGAGCTGTTGAAAATAAGCTGCAGCCATCTTTTAAAGCTGTTTTCGGCGCTGCTCAGGTGAGAGGCGTAGTGGGGGTTATAAATAATGATTAGAATCAGAACAGTTAYTATGCAGATAGAGTTGGCTGTGCTGAAGTCACCTCACAGGCCACAGTGCTGACCCTGCTCCCAGGTTTGMTGTTCAGCAGGGATTCCCAGCCTGTCAAACGCCCACAACTCACATCTCCACATCCACTGCCAGCAAAAGTATTCCTCCTTTCTCAAACCATCTGCAGGGGTAGAGTTGGCATCACCAGCACTTTGGGCAAGTAAATTATCCTCTGCTATCAGCACGTGCTTCATCCATGGGCTTGACCTTCTTTCATCGTTCTCAGGAAGGTCTCTATCCTTCTCCAGCTGCTGTCATGCCTAAATCCAGGAGAACTGCTCCAATATCCTCCCTTTTCTTGTTAGGAGTAGGTTTGAATTAAATTCAAGCATAGAAGCACCACTGACATTTGGGAAGGTTTGGATCCCTACCAGCCTGTGAGGGCTTAGGCCTCGTTTGATTCAGTGCTGAAGCAGAGGGGTGTGTGTTAATGCTATTGCTCACTAGCAGAGCCATAATCAAACTCTGAGGTGAAAGCCCTCCAAATCCAGGGCTTAATTGGCACAGAAACCCCCAAGTTCCCTTGTGGTTTATTATGTGCTGATCCACTGTGGTTTGAACAGCTTTGCAGATATTAAACAACCTCTATTAAATAAAGACAAACCCAGCGATTAAATGTACCTTGCGTGAACTTGCAGAGATTTTTACCAGTGTAAGATCTGAATATTTCCCATGAATCAGCTGATGCAAATATTTGATATGATGGTGTTAAAGAAGGGATAGTTCAACACCTTTTTTTTTCATGTTGGGGGTTAGGTTTCTTTCCTTTTGTTAATTTTTACTTAGGGATTTTTTTTTCCCCATAAGTTGCTCGGGAACATTAATGGCTGGGGTACTTCAAAACAAAAGAAGTGGCCAGGCTCAGGGGACGAGAACATCTGGCTGAACTTCTCTTACCTGGGAGTTTCTCTCTGAGGGGCAGAGAGAATTGGGCAGGTACAGGAYGGGGCTGGGGCAGCTGCTGGGTCTCTCTCTTTCTCCCTCAGTTCGAAGGAGAAGGGTCAGAGCTGCTGCTTGGGGAAGAGAA
>CADDXX010000866.1:49918-62881 GCA_902810485.1 Alauda arvensis
GCCCTGCCCAGCCGGGAGCCAGCAGCGCCCCTGGAGGCGGTGACTGGAACTGCACCAGAGGGAAGGGGCTGGGTCTGAGGAGGGGTCACTGGGGTCACTGGGTTTGTATTCTCTTTGTTGTTAATGCCAGAGCTGTTTGTTTGCTTTATTATACATATTAGTAAAGAACTGTTATTCCTCTTCTCATATCTTTGCCTGAGAGGCCCTTAATTTCAAAATTACAATCATTCAGAGGGAGGGGGTTTGCATTTTCCATTCCAAGGGAGGCTCCTGCCTTCCTCAGCAGAGACCTGTCTTTCAAACCAAGACATTTCCATAACCTCCCTTTGGGGAATGGGAGATGGAAGGGGAAATGGTGGCTGTGTTTCAGGAGGAAYACAGCTGATATCTGCTCAGCAGCATTTTTACTCTCCAATCTGTGCTGCACAGTGCCTTGACCCCTGTCTGAGAGATACAAGCCAGGAAAACAAAGAATTGTCAAATTTTAAATTTTTTTTTTTTGGTAGTATGTGGGATTGGGGGTCAAGCACTCTCCTGCTCTCCCTCCCCTGACCTGACACATCAAACAGCTCAGCTCTCTCCATGCTTGCATGGACAGTTATGGTTCCTTGTCACACCAGAGCTGCTCTGGAAAGGCAGCAACTTCTCCCTGGGGTGTTTTCATCCTTTTGTTTTGATGGTGAAATGTCAATCTGTCAATGTATACACACTTACTTAAACTGAGACTCCTCACTCTTTAACTGAATTAATCCCCCTTTGACCTCATTCACAGTATGAAAAAGTTCATAAACTACAAAGTTAATTCTGGTCATCATTAAATAMATATTGGCCTTTTCTGTCTTTCGACATTTTACACCTGTCTGTGTTCCCAGATCATCAATTCCATTTTATTGCCTTTTACTGGGACCATTCTGAAAGCAACCAYTGGACWTTTTGCTTCTTATGCCTGGTTARCTCCRYGTGGTCTCCAGCAAAGACCTTTCCAAWTCTCCTCTGTYATGTCCAGATTTTATATTTCACAGCCCTTTTATTCTCCAGTTTCCTCAGTCTCTTCTCTGTCAGTGTTTTTCCTTCARCCATGYCGCCACTGTTTTGGACATTCCTCTCCTTTCCCCCAGCCAATCCTTCCTCTCCTCTGTCAAGCACATCTTTCCTCACATTCCTTTCAACAGCCCTTTCCATTTCTTTCTGTTCACCCAGGTCTCTCCATTCCCTCCAACCCTCAGCTATTATCTAGCACACTGCTTTGGCTTGTCTGACTTTGCTGGAAGCTCTGCTGGGCATGGACTCGGTCTTATTTCAGATTATTAATGGGGTTGGGAMCCCCAGGTGGGAGGATGAACTTCARGTTTCCAGGGCTGCATTGCACAAATACAGGATCACCACTTGATCTTCTCCCAAGTGACACAACTTAGGATGTGTTTCATTGGTCCTGAGCAGCCCTTAGAGCAGCAGAAGTGTCCATTCATGTGAGGGTTCTTTATTCCAGAGATGGCTCCACCATGGTATTGCCCAAGGCTGAAGCCAGATCTGCCAGGATGGCTTGGGAAAGGAGGATTGGGTCTTTGGGCATCTGGGTCYGTGGATGGAGCAAGGAGCAGCACGTGGAGCAGCACACAGGTAATCAGGAGGAGCCAGCAGCTCAGGCTGCTCCAGGGAGATGCTGTTAGCTGGGAGCAGCAGCACATGGAATTGCAAGGGCTGAGGGTGGCAGACAAAGGGAAGAGCGTTTTCTCAAATACAGAGCTTGAGTTGGCCGTTCCACTCCCCACCTGCTCAGCAAATGTGTAGTGAGCTCAGCAGGGCCACCTGGGCCAGAGGTGCTGAGCAAAGAATGTCACTCCCTTGGTGTCATCAAGGAGAGGCTGAGCCACACTCACACATGGGACAGCCCTGTGTCACCAGCCTGGGCCAATGTAAAGCCCAAAGTGCCTTGGTCTGCTCATCACCACAGACTTTCTGTCTCCCCAGGTCTGCTCTGGGGACTCAAACACACAGAAAGAACTGGTACAAGATGTTATGGAGGTGCTAAAATTCCTTTATTTCCCCCTGAAAATGCCCAGTGCTGTCTGTCCAAATGCCATTGAGAATCTGGACCCAAACATCATGCAAGAAAGGACAGTTTGGGACAACACAGGRGAAGGATTCATAGACTTGAGGGTCAGGAGGGACTGTTATAATCTAGTCTGACTTCCTGCATAATACAACTCAGGAAGCTTCAGCTAAAAATTTCTGCATCAGGACCATAACTTCTGTTTGAGTTATAGCACCAATTTTCAAGAGACATCCAGTCTTGATTTAGAGAGGATAAACTTTGGGTTCTTTTTATCTGTCTTCCAGTGTCTGAGCCTTGAGGGTGCACTCACATCTGGCTTTGAGCTCTCTCTGAAAACCTAAAGGCTCGATACWAACTTATCAAAAAATAAATTAAATTAAAGCTGAATTTTTCACGGTGCTTTTTCTTTCACATCCATCACTTGGGGCTTTAAACCCCAAAATTTCAAGCTTCTGATAAGAGCTCGACTTCCGGCAAAACACCTATCTCCTTCCCAGAGATAAACTGGATTAGTGGTTTCAGAAGGCAACGCCTTTTCTGAAGATTTCCACCCAAGAGGAGGTGACCTGGCAGGCAGCCCCTGGTGCCCTCARACTGCAGAGCTTCCACGGCGAGATGCGGCTCCCACATCCCGCCTGAGATCTGGCTGGCTTCTGATCCAAAGCACCCAGAGCCACTGATTAAAAAGGCATAAAAGGGCCTGAATAAAAGGAAGGTTAATAGATGCTGATGTGGGAGTAACCGGGGCTGTCAGGGAGCGATTAAGCTGCAGGATAATCTTCCACCTGGAGCTGTCAGGCCGGTRTCTAATGTTTCATTCAAAGAAGGAGCTCTGCATTCCTGATGAGTAAATGACAGAGAAGTTTCAATTAGAGCTGCTCTGTGACTCAAATCCTGACACAACCTGATGGTTTGCTTTCAGTTCTCCCGCTGTTCTCGGTTCTCCGGGGGATGCCGACCCGTTAATGACACCTTTTAGGATGGAGGGGGGATGGCTGCCGCTGATTAGCGGGGAGCCTTCGGAGGGGAGGCAGGGCACACCTTTCCCGAGCTGGGAATTGCCTTTATTGCACACATTAGGATGGGGCAGGAAGGAGCTCCAGGCTGCTGGTTTGAGGGAGCTGGTGCTGTCATTCCAGACGTGCCCAGGGAGGCAGGAGCGGGTTCCTGCAGCGCTGTTAATGCTCCTCCAGCCTGGCCACACACCGGGGAGGGAGGGCTCAACCTGCACAAAGCTTCTCCTTCATCCTTCCATTTAATTCAAAAACAACACAAAATCATTTGCAAACCCACCCCGCGTTAGAGCAGAGTTCCCCAGGCGAGGACAGGAAGGTAAGAAAAAACTATTCAGCTCAACACAAAGCATTTTGCTTGATTGATATTTCTTGTTTTGAATTTAGCRTGAATTAAGAAGTGGTTGAGTACTGYGGAAACAAAATTAAAGCTTTCCTTTTGGGTCAAACAGAATGTTTTGGTTGAYTGAAAGTGAGTTTTTGCTTCTTTTCTCTCATTATAGTGGAAAAATATTTCAGGTCAACGCAGAACAGCTCTTGTTTTGTTTTCCAAATGAACTGAAAAACCCATTACACTCGCAGCTGTACCTGCAATATCTCAGCTACTCTGCTCCTGAAGTCCCCCATGGAGCTGTCAGCAAAACACAAGACAGAAGACAGATTGAACCATACCTTTTCTTGTGTATTCCTTGCTCTTGTAGAGAGGGAAGTGAGCCACACCTCCCTTTGGATCCCACCATACTCTGAGCCTTATCTCTAGGCAGGTTCAAGWGAAGGTCAGGAGTTTGACCCTCATTTTTTAGTGTAAAATAATATTTGAGGGGATGTGGCTCCCCCTGTTACTGCAGGTCATGGTAAAMACAACCAGCCCAGGTGAATCCCCAGGGAATTTCTGTTCCCAGCTCTGTCTGTCCTTGGTCCCCTCTTGGCTGTACTCCAGCCTCCTGTGGATCACCARGCTGTGCCCTGGCATCCCTGGCTGTCAAACCCACCAGGACACAATGCAGGGGCTGCATTTTCATGCTGGGACACGTGGGATTTCTTTTGTTAACTTGGAGGGACAGATTTGTTAGGAGCTGCAGATTATGAAAAGACTGAGTGCTTCCAGAGGGGCTGGATTTGAAGACAAGAGCCTTTGGTGCTGTGACAGGAGGGTTTGAGGGGCACCAGCACTTGGATGCCCCATCTGTGGGATGGGGTGGGGACAGCTTTCCCATGGGGTGTGTTTGCTCTGTTGGAGAGTGGCCATAGGGGCAAAAAGGTGATTTAATAAAGTAACTCCATGCAAATAACCCACTGTGTCAGAGTAAATGACATGTTTCACAGATATCCACTCCCTTTGCATTTCAGTGACTCTCTCCTTGCCTTCCCTTGTGTGTATTTGGAACACCTCAAGCTGCAAAGGAGGCAGAGAGCTCTTTGCTCTGTGCAAAAGCCTCCGTTTCTCATGCTAACAGGGAACAACACTCTCCTGCAKCTGCTGTGCAGCAGAGCTGCTGCTGCACTCCGTGCTGCTCTGCCTTGTGCCAGCTCCTGGTTAATCCCTCTCCCCTGCCCTGGGGGCTGCAGGCAGACAGTGACTGATGGGCTCCTGTACTCACTGTGAGCCAGGTGAAAACCATTTCCCCACTCTGTTAAACTTGAGAAAAATGGTTCTCGAGCCGTTTYCTGCTTCTCAGGGAGCAGCCCAGTGTGCATCCACCACGTTTCCATTCACCTCAGTGCAAAGCAATGGCACGGGTGGGAAACACTGCCGGGTGTGAATCTGTGGAAGGTCCAACTTAGAAGGTGGGCATGAGGGCAATTTGCTTTTCCTTTGGRCTGTGAAAGCCCAGCCTGGCTGGGAACAGCCCGATTGTCTCTCTCTCTCTCTTTTCAACACTCCTTGGCTCATGCCCATCACCACTCCTGCCTGTGTGCAATAAATCTCGGTGAAGAAGAGTCAGTTCTGTCTGAACTTTGCTTTCTTTCCCGTTTGTGTTCTGCAAAGGGACACGTGTGAAGTGGCACCTCTGAGCTCGCTCTGGACCTCAGGAAGTGTTGCAAGGAAAGAGCAGGATTTTCTGACTCACTCTTTCCTCTTCACTGGGCTCTGGAGGCTCCAGCCCTGGATTTATTGCTTTGTTCTCTCTGCTGCCCATCGGGCCTCACGTTGATGAGCACTCAGAGGTCATCTGGCATTACGTGGCTGAGCAAAGGGGCACAGCCTCAGGCTGAGGTTTAAGAGCAGAGCCCCACTGCTGCAAGCCTTGTCCCTACCACAGCTTTGACTGTGGATAGCACTTAACGTGTAAAACCCAGTTAGGAAAGTGGATATATTTTTTTCCTAGCTTGTAATGATGCTGTGTATCTGGGAACAAAACTGTTCTGTGAGTTGCCAAGTTGTMAGGACAGGCTCATCAGGGAAAAGTAAAATTTGGAGCAAGTGTGCTGTGGACTTTGTGTGTTACCTCCCAAGCCCAATCAATAGCCAGGGACAGGGATTTCTGTTTGCTCAACTCATCCAGAGCACAGAAAGAGGGAAGAAGAAGTCCGGGGTTCAGCTGATAACTGTATTTTCATTTTGTCTACATAGACATTTGAATGACAATAAATATCAAATAATTCCAGCAATAATTTCTGGCTGCTGGTATTTTTAGAAAGCTATTTGTAGAAGCAGAGGCARAGCTGAGAACTTCTTTCCAACAGGCTCCTGGAGACTAAAACCTCTCACATGYTTTGGAAGGCAGCAGTAGGAAATGCTTTGTGAGTTTTATTCCTTTTCCTCCTCCTCTTSTCGTGTCTGCTCATGTTACCTTCATCTTGACCCTCAGAAAGGCTGCCATATTTTTAGTTTCTTCTCAAATRCCTCCTGCCCTGCTTTTCGTGCCTRGGGCTGCAAGTGCCCYATTGATCTCRGAGACAAATGTGCCATTCCATCTAAGGGATGCAAGTTCAAATCCAGACCCACTGATGGGAAAGGCTTGTGCATCTACCACAAGTCCACTGGGGGTTTTGGTTTCCCACTGTGCCTTTCCCCAAAGCATGCTTCCCTTCTGGAGTCAGTGTGCTCCCAGMATCCCCACACATCAGACATCAAACMAGCTCTGCTGCCCTCACAGTGATGATGCCCTTAGAAACAACCTGGGATGAAAGGTCTTGTCCCTGGATAAGAGGTGCTGCTCTTTCTTTCACTTTTCAGCTCCCCCAGGCCGTGCACTGCATGTAACCACTGATGGCTCCAATCTCTGGATGTGCTCATAAGTTTTGGAAGTGGTGGAGGCACTCAAAGGAGCTCCAGAATGGAACTCACACGATTATTTTGGTTGGAAGGGCCCTTAAAGATCATCTCATTCCAAACTCCCTGCCCTGGGCAGGGACACCTCCCACTGTCCCAGGGCAACCAGCCTGGCCTTGGGCACTGCCAGGGATSCAGGGGCAGCCACAGCTGCTCTGGGCACCCTGTGCCAGGGCCTTACACCCTCACAGGGAAGATTTTTTTCCTAACATCCAGTCTAAACCTACTCTCTTTCAGTTCAAAGCCTTTTCCTGTAACTCCAGGCCCTTGCAAATTGTCTCTCTCCATCTTCCCTGCAGGCTCCCTTCAGGTGCTCTCATGTCACAATTAATTCACTCTGAWGCCTTCTCTTCTCCAGGCAGASCARTGCCAATCCTCCCAGCCTTTYCWCACAGGAGAAYTGTCCCATCYCSCTGCTCATCTTGGTGACATCCCCTRCACTTTCYCTAYRRGCTGYTGTCCCAGGTGCACCTTCCCCTGAATCTGTGAGTGATGGCTGTTTTATATCTGGAGGTCAGCAGCAGATTAGACAGGATGAGGCTTTGTTGCATCCAGTTATTTTGCCCTGACCTGTCCTGCTCCTTTTTTGCCTGTCTCAGCAGAGGAAAGGCAGGATTTACAGAGGCTTCCCATGCTTTCCTGCCTGTGCAGGGGAGGTTTTGCTCCTGTGTGCACCACTCACCTCATTCSTTTAGCAGAAGCTGCTCCTCAGGCTCTAAGTGGTGAATTGCCACTCAAACAAGCTCTTATCAGGAATATCCCAACATGAAAAGATTGCCTAATATGTAAATATTTATTTCTAAGGAAATTCCTAGATGAGTACAGATTCTTTTTTCTCTGATTAGGAAAAGGCAAGGCAAGTGTTAAAGTGAGACCTTGCTGACTCCAGCTTGAACACTGCAGTGTTGCTAACAGGTCTTGGCTTGGACAGAATTAAGTTTTACCTGTAGAGTGAAGAGTGCAGGGGGTTCATAGGTGGCTGCTAAATCGTCAGGCCACATCTGTCTCAAAAAACCCCCTGAGACAAAGGAGGGTGAGGCTGGAGTGGTACCAGGGCCAGCACACAGGGCTGGGTGGACACTTGGGCTCAACCTTCCTGGCTCTCCCTGCATCCCTGACAAAGACAAGCCTGAGAGAAGATGTGACAAAAATCACGGCCAGGGAGAGAAAACAAGAGGCCAAAGTGGAAGTGCCATCCTTCTGTCCTCATGTCTCATCCTGTCTAGCAGCCTGTCCTGGGGGAAAAGCAGGGCATGTGCACAGCCATGTGTGAGCAGGGAGGGCTGGAGGGGACRTCCCCCAGGGGAGKCACTGAAGGAAACATCCCTGGGCARGCTGGGTCACCTCCCCTGAGCCAGTGCTGGTGTCATTGCTCACACTGCTGAGCCTCACCTCAGCCTGCTGCCTTTTATTTAGGGCTTTGTTTTGTTTTRTTTTATTTTAGACTGGTGGCAAGAGGAGACTGCCATACAGACAGCTCTGGAGTGGAGTCAGTGTGCATAAAAACCCAGGGAGATGGGAGGCATTTGTCTCTTTAATGTTACCTTGACTCTTTCTGGAGCTATCYATCTGCTGCCAGTGTGCAGGTCCACAAGATGATGAGGCAGATAAAATGGGATGATAAGCTTGTGCTAGAAGACAACCCATCAACAGACCTGTTGATGTATTGCACTTCTCAACTCAGGTGGATTTAGGGGTGAGGGGAGGATAAATTTTCCCTAACTTTTTTTTTTTCTTGCTGCTTTTAGATATCCATTAGCTCTCCATGGACCATGACTTTCATTTCCCATCAGCTTTGAATTACTCAGTCTGGGACTGAGCTGGAAAGTAATTTCAAGAGACAAAAAAAAAGAGGTGGGCAGRACCCATTTTTTTATTTAATTCTGACTGTGGCTGGCTTAAATTCTGCCCTTTATCAGGGCTTGCATCAGAAACAGGCTGATGGAGGTGCTTCTGTGGGGAGATGACAGATCTGCCTGGATGGTCAAGGGATTGTGGACTGGTCCTGCAAGGAAATTAGAGTGACAGAAAAAAAAAATCAGCAGAGGTATGATCAGTATTACCTTCAAGATAAAGGCTTTGGTAAGTCCAGCCATGTGACAAAAGATGAATAGCACGCTGATTTTTGTGTATAACTGTAGAGGGACCAGGGATCTTTTCCAAGCATTTTTAACAAAGGYTGCAAGTACCATAAACCCTTAAACAGAGAGGGTTAGGAATGGTTTTGTTCTTCCCACAAATTCAGGCTGTGTCTCTCTCCTTCACCTTGAAATAGTGCTTCAGGACAGAAACAAACCCACTGCTTCACTTGGAAGAAACAAATGGCTCTACATCTACTGTGCCCCCTCTAATGGATTTAAAGCTCTGTCTGAAGTGCAATGCAGGCCCTCTGGGCTGTTCTCACAGCTCCCCAGCCATCCCTCACCCCTCTGGAACCAGCATGCTGTCAGCCAGGGACCTGGGACTCCWCACAAACACAGCTTTTACTTTCCTTTTCAATGGAGCTTTTCCTCTGCAAGCAGATACAAAATYCTGTGTTATTTTTCTGACACTGCACAAACAGGAATCTGTGGCAAAGATTTGATAGGAGAGCTGGGTTATGTAGGGAAGCTGAGTAATGGAGAGATCTTCACCCATGATGAGTATAAAATCAGAGAATCCAGAATGTCTGGGACTGGAAGGAATGTTCAAGATCACCTCTTTGCACACCCTGCCATGGGCAGGGACACCTTCCACTGTCTCAGGTTGTTCCAACCAACCTGGCCTTGGACACTCCCAAGGATGGGGCAGCCACAGCTTCTCTGGACACCCTGTGCCAGGGCCTCCCCACAGGGATGGATTTCTTCTTAATATCCAATTTAAAGCCTTCCTTCTGTCAGTTTGAAGCAATTCCCCCTTGTCCTGTCACTCCATGCCCTCTCTGACTCCATTGCAGCCCATTTAGGYCCTGGAAATAAAACAAAGTGGAGCAATAGATAAATAGATAAATGAGAGGGAAGGTGAGAGAAGATTTACCTTATTCTCTTTCAGTGTTTGCTTTCCCCTCTTTGGAGGAGATTTCCCTGTTTCTGGATTGTCTACTACAAAAAAAACCCAACTCACCAGATGTCTGACCACCTGGTTTGGCAGCCTGAGAATGTCACTGCACCMCTGCCTGGTGGCTCAGTGAATCCTGGCCTCAAGTAGTGGCTCTTGTCAAAAATGTARAGGGGCACTAGAAATTAATGTCACTCATGGTGTTCACAAGGGTTGCAGTGCACATTAGGAAGTGTGGTCAGTGTTTAGTGGCTCACAGTTTGCTCAGTGAAATTGCTGTTGAAAGCTGCTTTGCCTACTCCTATCCTGCCCCTTGCTCTCCTCTTCCCCAGTTAGTAGAGAAAAGATGAAATTCACATTAATTAAAAGCTCATTGATGATAAGATGACAATACCAGTACAACAGCCCGTGCTCCTGAGTCACAACAGGCTCTTAAGTACCACCAATCCAATTTTWAAAAGGCAGTGTCAATATTCGAGTACCTGAAAACTGTTCTCAGTGATTGAGGAAAAYGATGAAAAGGTGCAGTCTGGATTTTGTCTGGCTGTGGGATGTGCACAGGGCAGTGCAGGAGGGGACAGCTTGGTGTGGTGAGATTGCAGCTCTGCTGCTGCTGCCAGGCGAGGAGGGATGTGGCAGGGAGCAGAGCTGCTGCTCCCATCCCAGAAAAGGGATGTTCCCTTGTAAACACAGCCCTGAATGTGCCAGTGAGCAGCAGGAGCAGCCAGGCTGGGTGGGCTCTGGCACAGGGGCTGTGGGCAGCAGCCCAGGCCATTGCTGCTGCCCCTGGCAGTGCCCTGCTCGCCCAAGCTGCAGCTGGCTCTGCCTCGGGCACAGCTGGAGCCACAGCCACGCTCACCTCGCTCAGAGAGCTTTGTCCAGGCTCCTTTGGAGGCTCCCTGAGCCTGGCACTCTGTCCTAGGGGAGGCCAGAACTGCTTGTGCTGCTCKCTGCCTTCTGCAGTCCCTCCTGTCCTGTGGGGTGACAGTGGCAGCACAGGCTGGGACCAGTGCTCCCAGCACCTCTGGGACTGCAGGAGGGCTGGGCACTGTCCCCTTGTCCCCTTGCAGATGTTCCCTAAGCCCAGGAGCCTGCAGGGGGGTTCAGGTCATTTCATCTCAGTGTAACCTGCACACCTCCCTGGTCCCTGGTGGCTGAGCTGAGAGCAGCAGGCTCCTCACCATGGTCCTGTGGCAGCTCTGGAGCTCCCTGCTGGAAATCCAGGCCTGGCATCCAAACCTGCTCCGTGGAGTGCCCCAACATCACTTCTTTGTAACAAAGATCCATTTCACAAGGGCAATGCCTTTGAAGGACTGGGACRATTAAGTTAAAGAAGAATTAATTCTGCTCTTTTTCTTGATTGATTTTGTTTGTTTATTTATTTGTTCTGTGAATTGACAGTGCTGGGTCTTATCARGGGAAATGTGCTCTGACAAGTGTCAGAAGCAAGATTTCCAAGTTTTCCTCTTTGTTTCCAGGACCTGAGGGCTGTGTTAGGATCTGGGATGGATTGGAGAGTGAGGTGCTTCAGCTTGGCTGGCCCCACTCCCTACCATGGCTTGTGCAAATTCTTACACAGCCTTGGATCCAGCAGTGCCTAAATGCCAGATAGTCATTTTTATAAATGTTCCTTTTACCCAAGTGTGAAAGTGACTTCAGAATTATTCCCTGAGGGGTTACTGTCCTATGGATGGRAAAATAACTGCTCAGCTGGGAGCTGGCAGCACACGAGACCCTCTGACACTGCTCCAGTCTAATCCTTGGTAAGTCTGGCTCTTCCTTCTGAACAAAGAAAGCACTGGCTTTGTGAAAAGCACTGGCTGTTGTCAGGTTTGGTGTTTGCAGTGGCTGAGGGAGGGCCAAGGCCATGGAGCTGCTGCTGCCATCCCACAGGGAGCCAGCAGGGCAGGGGTGGGCAGCAAAGCCTTCCCAAAAGTCARGTTTAGCTCCTATTTGTGCAATGTGGTGGGAAATAAAAGTGATTTTTTGCAGCTTCCCTGCTCCATTCAGGATTTTTGACAACATCCAGCATCCCCAGGGCTGCTGTGGGAAGAGAAGCAGCCAGGTGAGGCTGCCTTTTGCTGCTGACATCCAGACTCTCTTGCGTTTATCCTCTTCAGCAAACAGCAATMAACTCTGCTATTAACTTCTTGCATTACCAAAATCATGCAAGGAAAARCATTCACTGACCTGTTCCATAAACTCTAAATGGTCCTGGAGGCCATAAAGATGGACAACTTGTTAGAAATGCTAGAGAGAAGCACCGCATGCTCTGCTGAGTTTTTCATTAGGATTTGTCTCCCCTGTCTCTGTTTTTCACACACACAGGACTGTGCATTTGCATGTATTATAAAGAAAATAGCATTATAAAGAAAATACAATAATGATAGAGGGGTTTTTAAATTTTTTTTTGTAAATGGTCATACAAAAATATTATGGAACATAAGCAAATTGTCAAAATTAGRAGGAAACATCCCATTTTGGATTGTGTGTTTTCATGTCTCTTGTGGTGGAAAGGTGGAAATGTAAAGAGAGCCTGGGCTGCAATCTAAATTTCATAGTTGACAGAAATGAACCATGTGGTGAGGGTGCCACATGAACTGAACATAAACATGAATTAAATCCTGCAACTGTGAAGGAGCGAGGGCTGTTGCAAAACTAGTACTAAAAATGTAAATTTGAAACCGAAAAGAATGGAGAGAAAGAAGATTTAATTGCCTCAATAAAGGGGTTACATGAAAATTATGGGTGTCAGAGAAGATGAAATGTACCTCAGAAATCAGAATAGACTGTTAATGTGTGATGGATGAATGGCAGGAACCTGACAGAAGGCTATTAGGCAGGTGCAATTACACAGAAATTGTGGATAAGTGGCTAAAAAAGGTAAGTGGAAGGCAGGTGCTCTTGCTGGGTGCAGCAGGGTCTGTGCACCACGCTGTGACCTTGGGCTCAATCTCATTCTGTGCATGTCTGTTTGCAGTGCCACCCTTGGATCCTGGGGCTGGGGAGGTTTGTGTGCTGGGCAGGGCTGGGAACAGCCAGGGATGCTGGAAGGGATCCCAGCCTGTGGCAGGGGGTGGCACTGGGTGATTTTTAAGGTCCCTTCCAACCCAAACCATTCAGTGGTTCTAGGTTTATGCTGGCTGTGTCATTCCCCCCTAATCCACCCTTTTCTGTTTGTATCTCCTTCTCCTCAGTTTTGGGGAAATCCTTTAATCTTTGCCAACTCCTTTTCCCCACAGTTGATGCCAGTCCTGACTGCASTCTGGGCTCTCAGCACCTCACCCAAGTCACTCTGCCTGTGGGCTCCCTGCATCCTTCACCCACCTTTTAAAGCCTTTTGAGAGGAATGGCAGAGYTGWCTTTACAAACAAGCAGTGGGTCTGCTGCTGGATAAAACCAGCWCTGASAGATAAAAGGAACAATGGRAAGGATTCCACTGATTSATGAATGGAAAGAAGAGATTTGCCTTTACAAACAAACCAGAGGTTTGCTGAKCAATGAAATTGGATATTGAAAGATGAAARAARCAATGRGGAAAACCCATAAATTYCATAAGAATTAAAAATTAAAAGGGGSKT
>CADDXX010000866.1:68131-84972 GCA_902810485.1 Alauda arvensis
AAAAAAAAAAGAGAAAACAAAATCGATGGAGAAAGAAAGTTGGAGCCCAAAAAGTTAAAGGAAGGTGCAAATGTCACTTGACAGCTAATGGTGAGCAAATTAATTTACCAATGTGCAGCGCTGCACCGTGTGTTTGAGGCTGTAGCTTGTTAGGGAGGAGCTGCAATGAGGAGTCAAGCTCTCAAAGCTGTGCCTGCACTGGTGAATTCAATATTCCCAGTACCTCTGTGTGACACTGGGGCTGCAGCTCATCCCCACACACCCAGCTCCCTGCTCCTGCAGGATGCTGTCTGCAAGCTATTTGCACTAGCATGATTTAACATGCTAGTGCAAATAGCTCTAGCATGTTAAATCCTGAATCTTCCTTGGGAATTATCCAGAAACAGGTTTGTTACCCTGGGTCAAATTTGGGGATTGCTGCAAAAACTTTTGGCCAGCAGGTATCTGCCACGAGTGCCTGGGGAGGGAGGAGAGGGGACACAGTGACCTGGGCTGTGCTGGAAGGATGGCTGGGATCTGGCAGCAGCACGATCTGAACCAGTGAGCCCTGATAAATTCCCAGTGTCCCCAGGCTGTGTCACACGGCAGGCACAGACCCGGAGCTGCCTCCAAAGCTGCCTCTTCCTGAAGAGCCGAGTCCCAGCCTTGTGCATGCAGAATCCCTCTCTGGAACAGGGCTTTYCCCTTCTCCTCCCCACATCAGGTTCCCTCTCCCTGTCCCACACACAACAGCGCCTGTTTCTCTCCTGTCCCGGGATGTTCCTGGGGCTGGCAGTGGGCACATTCCTCAGGGCTTTGGTGCTGGCCCAAATGATCCACTGGCCTCATCCACCTGGAACTGTGCAGGCCTTGGGGAAATTTTGCTTCTCTCCAAGTAACTGGACACTTTCCTCTTGCTGTGCACACACCAGACTCACACACACACCACCCTCCCTCACACACAGATCCCCTGTGCAGGCTGCAGGCTGTCCATCAGCTTCCTGCTGACATTTCCACAGGGTTCTCCTTGAACCTGTTATAAATACATCTTATAAAGTTGGCTTTTCGCAAATGTTAAAGTGAATGCTATGTGTATTATGTTAGAAAGTTTTGCTGTATTAATATAGTCTCTTTTATTTCTGTTATTAATGAAACTTAGAAATAATAGTGTTATAAAATATATATTTTTAAGCTATAGGGTGGTATTAAAGAGTGCTTTTGTTTATATAACCCAGAAAAGAGGAAAGATAATCAAGAAATTTCTAACTTTAATGGATTATCCTATCTGGACAAAGATAACAATGACAGAACCCAGACCCCCAATAGAAGAATTTATGGACCCCAATTATCAGAGAGGCAGCAGAATGGTGCCACCAGAAGAGAGGAGGTTGCAAGATGGAATGGGAGCAGATTGGGGGGGTTTAAGACTACAGGGGGAACATCTAAAAGGAATGTTTGAATCATGCATGAAATGTATGAATATTCAACAAGCTGAGGTATTTAAAAGGGTGGTTTTGGGTTATTGGGTGTGATTTTGGCTGAATGCAAATCACCTGGCCTTCAGCCTTTGCTTAATCATTTCTTATTGTCTTTTTATTAAACTTTTATAAATTTTACAAGAAACTGAAGCTCGTTTTTCACAGACCTGAGCCAGCAGGGTGCTCCAGGTGTGGTGTTTCTGTCAGGCCATGCCCACAGGAGTGAGTGCAGGGCTGTTTGCCAGCTGGAGCTGCAGCAGGACAGGAGCACACACAGCTCCCCCACGCGTGTCAGCTCAACACGCACAAATCGATGCCCATCACACTTCATCAGACATGCTTTTACAGCCCCCGGGAGATGCTCATTCATCCATCCCGCAGCCCAATAACACCTGCAGCACCCAAGGYTTCTTGCAAGCAGTGAAATCCAATCCCCAAAGCCTTGCAGTGGTGATGTGCAGAAAATCACAGCAGCCCGTCCTGGAAAAGCAGGAATTCAGCTAAAGCAACAGTACCTTGACAACACTTGGCACYGCAAACATCACTTAACTTGACAAACAACCAGTAATAGCTAGAGTGAAAATAAAGGGTTAGGCAGGTAGAGAGATAAAGTATGAAGAACATGCTGAGCAAATAACAGCCTTTTGAGAATCAACATTAGCATAATTACTAAACATAGGTAATTGCTGAAATAGCATTTGCTGGCAGCGTTTCTGTTTCTAAATGCAACACTTTTCTCTCTCCAGAACGTAATCTTCTGCTAGGACTGGGRAGTGTGCTTACACTGCTTTTAGCTGGGAGGGAAGGGAGGGAGCTGCTGTGGAAATTGGCTCCATCTGAAAGCCCAGGGCACGGCGAGGAACAAAAGCACTTAACACCTTGGGGTCCAACCATSCTCCTAAACAAGGCTGTCATACCCGGTGCCTTGTTAGGTGTTACCAGCTCAGCTTTGTCCCAGCGCCCTGCTCGATACTTGATAAGATTGGACATTCTCAAATCAATCCCTATTGATTTCTCACTGCTGAAATAGGATAAGAGTGTGACAGACACGATGAGTGTTTAGCACAGCAGAGCGAGCCATTCCAGCACTAGAAAACAACTTGCTTGATAAAAATTATAAGCACCCTCCCCCAATAGACACAAAAGCAATATCATGAATAACCAAACATCCTGGCTACAGTCAAAAGCATTATCTGGTTCTGCTTAGAAAAGCATTTGGACACAGTTTTGCTGGAAGGGAAGGGGGAAATAAAAAAATAAAAAAAAAAAGAAAGAAAGAAAGAAAAAGAAAAATAAACACCCCAGCAACAGATGAGGTTACATCTGTGAAGGTTATAGGGCTGATCTGCAATTGTTTATGAGCACTGTATGTGACCTGGGTACTGACATGATGCTTTCTGCTCCTCTCCAACAAAGATGTTGCCTTGCTGGGCATGGAGGAAGCTGTCAGGGGCACTGGTTGGTCTCTACCTCAGTAAATTACCTAAAAATACCATGGGGAGGGGGAAAATTACATGTGAGCAATTAATTTTAATGATTCCTTTGGAGATCAAGAAGTAGAAAACAGACTCAGCCAGGGATTTTTGAAAATAAGCAAAAAAGTGATTTGAAAGTGCAGAGGGCAAAAACGGGATCAAGTTTGGCTCAGAAAGGACAGGACACCTTGGAGACAGCCCCATGCAGAAGGCTGTAGCAGCATGGTGAAAAGATACAAAAAAGGCATGTGTGAAGAAACAAAAACCAGTGAAAAAAACAGGCTGAAAATGTGTTATTGTATTAAAAAAATTCCATATCCTTGTAGTGAGGTCAGTAGTTGACATTCATTTCTGGACCACTGATCAGGGCCCCCCTTGCCAATCATCTCACCTGAATGAATGGAAGGGAATGGTGCCAGCCTGACAGGGGCCATGGATAGGGGGATCCCAAAGCCAAAAGCAAAGGGATGAATTCCCCCTGTGCCAGGCAGCCCCATGGCTCTCTGAACTCTGCCCCATGGGCTCCAGGGCAGCCTCTGAGGGGTTTCACCAGAGCAGATGTCCCATGGAGCACAGATTGAACTCCCTCAGGGATACCCCAAGCCTTGAAAATTTGCACCTGCACGTGCTCTCCTCAGAGGAAACTCAAACACAGGAAGCTGGAGGCCGTTTGGTGATCCTGACACAAAGAAAGGGATGAAAAATGGCAGACCTACAAAAGTAAACCATAAAAGCCTTCGACTGCCTAACCCTTTGGTGGCATTTAGACAGATGTTTCTTTAGGCAAGGGGATCAGTGTTTTGCTGTCATTCATTACGGATTTACCAGTTTTGTATTGATTTCCTTGTGGCCTCCTATGTACTTTAATTGCTGCAATAGAAAAACAAGTTGCTATACATGACATTTCCTTTCTGGGAAGCTGGCAACAGAATTGCATGAACCACTGGTAGATTCACTGATTTCCCTTGTGAGCCAGTAATAAAATGACGACTGAAACAGCTTGTCCTTCTTTCTGTTCCAAAACCACTTTGTTGTTGTTGTTGCTGTTGTTTAGCTGTGGATTTAAAAACAGAATTCTTCCTAATTGCTGGATAATATGGCAGACTTTGCTGCAGTGTTTCACAGTTATTAACTCTGAGGTGTTGTTGATTTATTCTGAGGGACAGGCACCTTGGCTTGAGGGGTTGCTCAGGCTGCAGGGGAGGTGCTCCCAGAGGTGGCCAAGGGCAATTGGGATAATTGATAAAGAAGTTCCTGGTGCTCTCATTGTTGGATTGACACACRGTGGAGCTCYCAGGAGTGTGGGCTGAACAAGAAGYGCTGCCTTCCTCTGGGATTTGAGCCACCAGCTCCAATCCAAGGCTCCCCACCTGGGAGAGTGGCAGCAGCTGGAAACCCCATGTGGTGTGGGGCAGAAAAACATCACAGTGTGCTTGCAGACTGAGGAGCAGGCAAGTGATTAAAGTTACCTCCTCCTGTTCTCCTGAGGCTGGTGTGGGTCCCACTGCATGAATTAATGTGGTAGGAAAAGAAGCACCAAACTCTCCCCTCTTGCAGCTTGGTGTGTGCATGTTTCAGTCTCATAATGAGGGGTGTTACAAGAAAACACAGATAGATGGGGGCCTGAGAGGTGATCCATTAAAATAATTCCATGTGTCCATAAATAAATTAAATTCTGCAGCAACTCCAGGAGGTAGATCAGTATTACAGATATTTTTGAGGTGGATAAACTAGATTCCTGGAGATGCAGGTGGTGATGAATTGTCTCAGCACYGTGTCAGAAGTAGAACCTGGGCCATCCGTGCTGGGATTTTAAAAGTGTCAAGGCTCTGAGGGAGAAGAGGRTTTGTTAGAGTTGATCAGGATGATAAGAAACAATTCTGTGTAATTAAGCAAATKAAAATGAGATCTGACAGCTCTGGAGRTGCATCAGGAGCCTTGGAGGARSCTGGYCCAGRGGAAGGTGTCCCTGCCCATGGCAGGGGGTTGGAACAAGATGMTCTTTAGGGTTCCTTCCAAGYTATTCTGTGATTCCAGGGTTTGTACCTGTGTTTTGTAGARACWCAGGATCTACTTCCTAAAAGTGTGATTGACAGAAGTGACAAAAACCTGCTCAGCCCAGAAAGCAGAGTTGTGCTGAAGGCAAATAGAAAACAAACCAACTTTCTTTGCCTTCTACTGATGCTGCCTCAGATCTGAGCTGCTGGAAAGCTCCTCAAGGAGTGCTTGCAAGCTGCTCTGCATGGCCATTTCAGCACAGCCCAGCTGGTTAATGATAGCAAATCTGGGCTGGTAACAGCTCCTGAAATAAAACCCATCTTGCCAGAAGAAGAAAGTCTAAGAACAGAAAACTCTGGTTGTATTTTTTTCCATCGTTGCCTATGTACTTCTCAGAGCCGTGTAAACAAAGCCAACTTGTTGATGAGAAATATGTCAATCAAAGAGCTGCTGAATGTTCTGGAGACAGTTACCACGAGATGTTTTGACTAAATGTCTGGGAGCTCGTGCTCCTGGGAAATTTCCCAACAGATCTGAGGATAAACACACAAGCTCTTGGCATCTCTCCTGCCTGGATGAGAATCTGAGAACTGATAATTATTTACATTTAGCCTGTGCACCTTGTAAAACTTGTGGTGCATCCWTTAGAAGGCAGCACTGGAGCATTTCACAGCGGAGTTTATTAAGGACAAAGTCCCAGTGAATATTTAAATTCTGCCAGACTACTTGTCTACATTTCAAATCATGTCAGAATAAAAATATTACTTGCTGTGTCACATTTATCTACAGTCATTTTGGTCACAGTTGAAATGCAGAGGTAGCAAAAAYCAGAGGAGTGAACCTGTTCTGGAAAGCTCTGCACGAGGAGGAAACATCACAGGCACTTGGGGAGGCAGCAAAGAGAAATTTGGAATTCAAAACAGTTTCAAAAGTTTTCATTTAAGCCAAGTATTTAATGATCCCCTGCTGCKACAGTTGTGTGCTGCTGAATGATCCTTCTCTGGGCAGAACTCTGCTAAATCCTTGGGTCTGGGCTTCAGGGAGGAAAGATGAATCACTGAGAGCTTGGCCTCGAGCAGCAGGAAGTCAAGATTCACAAGCAGGCACCCCCAGAAGCACCAAAGCAGCGAGTGGCAGAGCACTGTGGGCGTCCTGCTGCTGGAATTGCTGCACAGCACTCTGGAAATGGGTTCAGCTCACTGAGAGCTGGGGCTTCTCCCAGGGAAAGTGCTCCTGTGCAGTGACACCCTGGGATGGCTGCTTGGGCAAGGATGTGGGGCACTGGAGGACAGCACAGGACAAAGTGTAAGGAAATGACACCCCTGTAATCTCACCAGCAAATAATATTTTTTTTCTGCTTATTTTCCTTTTGATAGGCACTGTTTAATGCACAGAAACCTTGAGGAATGGCTTGAAACCAGAAGATGAATCAAAAGCAGAAAATTCTAATCCAAAAGCTCAAATGTTCCACTCTGCCAGCAATGACCTTCCTGATTTGTTTACCAGGAACCTGCACAGGAGTGATTCTTTCTGCTGTTCTGGTGACAAGAATAACAGTGCAGGGTTTTGTTCCCCACCTCCAGCACAGATCACTCATTTTAATTTCACCTGTTGCAGTCAGTCTCTCCTCTGTAGCACCCACCTGACTGGCAGAAACTCAAGCCCACACAGCCCATGGAGCAGTAAACAGAGCTGTGAAATGTCACAGCAGTAACCAAAACCTCACAGATCAGCACAAGGAATAAATATCATGAACAAACTGTTTGCCCATGGGAATTAACCAGTCTCCATCAGTGGGAGTAAATGACTGTCTGACTTTGTTCCTGGAGCCTCTAGAGCTGTGTAATTCTCTGTCTCAGCCATGAGCCTGCTGCTGGCTTGCCCAGGCTCTGCATCTTCCATCTCAGTTAAGTCAACACAATAGTCTGGTTCAGAGTGAGCTCTGGCAGGTACACAGTGCATTAGCACAAATATCACTGCACAGTTTGCAGCAGGATAAGCATTTCCTCTGCTCAAAGCCCTGCTGTCCCCCAGAGCAGTCAGAGGTTGGTCAGTGTGCATTGCAGTGCCCAGCGCAGCCTGCTCCGTGGGGGAAATGCTGCTGACTTTATTTATACTCCAAAAGCACATCACTGCCAGGCACTGCTCCACTCTGCCTGTGTGCATGTYGGTACAGGTGCTTGCCTCTATGAGTGCTATAAATGTGTGTAAATCACAGGCCAGCAGCCATGCATAGCCCTAAATCCAGATCTCTGCTGGAAGAACTTCCCTGGCAGGTTGGCTGAGGGATTGGGCTCCCCTTTTTGTAAATTTGTAGCTTAAGGGATCACTTCATTGTTTCCTACAAACACCCACCAATGTGTAGGGCTYCTCATGACCCATCAGCATGACCTTGCCAAAATGAATTAAATACATAACCTGAGGCWTGCTGTGCACAGTCTTCGTTTTTGGTCATGAGCTCACACATTTATAGGACAGAAATCCCTGTTCTCAAGCCTTGGGAGCTCCCAGGAGCCCTGAATGAATTCAGTGTTCACAGCACCAAATCTGAAAGTGTCCAGAACTTGCTCCCCAGGACAGAAAGCTGTTGCTGGCCTTGACTTCTCCTGGCAGCCAAACACCTGCAGCACCATCCCTGGGGTAGGTGCTTTCCTTACCAAGGAAGGATACTGATATCCTCTCTCAGGAGCCCCCCTCCAAAACTGAAAACACCCTGTGATTGCTCCCACCCAAAAGGTGCCACAACAGAAAGCTGCTCCTGGCCTTTTCCTCCCTGGCATTCCCCTGCTTTCCAGAGAGCTGGCAGGCACCATCAGAGCCCATTCCTGTGCTCCAGCTCTTACAACCCACAGCTGAATTAGCTTCCTCTCATTAGTTCCTTCAGTCCCTACCTGGAAAACTTCAATAAAAGGAGGGAGAGCCCTGCACAGGCTCAGCTTGCACCTTACACAGACTSTCAGTGACACCATCTCTTCCTCAATGACTTTGCCTGCTTCTTCTCCATCCCTGGAGCACAGGGATGCTCCAGTTGGCTCCACTGCATCCACAATGCTAGTTTTGGATTTTATTCCTCCTTTTGATCTCAAATGATCAGTATAGGCCTGAGATGAACAGAGAGCAGCTGTATTCCAGTTCTGGCACTGGAAGTGGTATGAACTAGAACAGGAGAAGGACAGTGAGGGGATTGGTGCCTTCTCCTGCCTTTTCCTGGAGYTGCAGTTTGCCCAGCCTGCAATCCAAGACAAGGTGTGAGACCATTCTGGAGCTGAAAATAGTCTGCTGATCTTCAGAAGTTTCCACAAAGAACATTGCTGAGAGAACAGATATCCTGGATGTCTGAGTATTTGTACTGCCCTGGGTAACTGTTCATTTACAGTGGTATTATGGGAACAGTTAATAACAATAATTTGTTTGCATAAAAACTCTTCTCTACACCCAGATCTAAACACACGAGTTTCATAACGCATAAAAATTAAACAACTCCAGAACAAACAAGCATAAATGATAATTAAGTTTCAAGTCTTCCAGGATTCCCAAGCCCCTCCTGGGGCTTGCCAGCCTTGTCAATATTTTCACATGTTCAGCAGCTCTTGAAAGTAAACAAATGGCCACCAGTGGGTAAGCACTTGTGTGTTTGCTTTGCAGAATTACTTGCTCAGGTAGGTTGCATGTGTGTGACAGACTGAACACATTTGCTTCAGAGGCTCCAAAACCAGGCTTAGACRTGTGGAAATGCTGAAATCTCAAACGTGTTTGTACCAAGCCTGAGCTCAGATTACATGAGGTGCTTTCTCTACCAACTAATCAGCAAAGCACCCACCCAGGGCAGATGGGAACCAAGGGCTCACACAAATCAGTCTCCCTGCCTTCTACTGACCTTTMACAATCTTTTCTGCCAGTATTTCCCTTGGCAGATAATGGGAATTTCAGAACACGTGCTAAAGGAATCACGTTCAGTGGGTACAGATTCAGCCTGACAGTATCCCTTACAAATCCCTGAGACAGAATATTCTGAGTTCTGAGAGCACTGTTGTCCTGTGGCTTTTCAGATTAAAACTCGACGTGATCAGCACTGGCTGCTCATTTTTCAGGACCCAAAGTCAGTGAGGGAAAATCCACATAAAAGTCATCAGAAACAGATTAGTGATACTGGAAGAATAGTTCATAACCAGACCACAGCTCAATACAGGCAGGGAAGCCTCTGGAGGTGGTTTGGGGTGGGCAGAGATGCCCCTGGCAGTTGGGTGCACCTGATGATRTGAGGTGGAATAAGCAGTGAGGCTGACACGAGTTACAGCCCCAGAGCAGCCCTTCAGCTCCCATCCCTCTGGATAAATCAGGCCCTGTCTCCATGGATGAGAAAGCTCCAGAGGAWGCTCAGGCAGCCGAGTTATTTCAAGCCCTTCCTGCAGGGCCAATGCTCAGCACAAGGCAGTTCCTGGCCCTCCTACAGGGAGCTCGTTCTCACATCCAGGCCTTGGCTCCAAGGGGGGAGGCTGCAATCAAACACTGCACCAGGAGTCACCATCCAGCTGCTTGGCTCACCCTGYAAGAGAGGCACAGAATATCCTGAATCACCCCCAGGATCCCCCAGCCCAGCTCCTGTCCCTGCACAGACCCCAACAACCCCACCCTGGGCATCCCTGGCAGTGCTGTCCAAAGGCCCCTGGAGCTCTGGCAGCCTCGGGGCTGTGCCCATTCCCTGGGGAGCCTGGGCAGTGCCAGCACCCTCTGGGGAAGAGCCTTGCCCTGAGATCCAGCCTGAGCCTCCCTGGCACAGCTCCAGCCATTCCCTGGGCAGTGCCAGCACCCTCTGGGGGAAGCTGTGCTCTTTGGAATAATTAATGCAGCCAAGTCCTCTTAATTCTCCTTTGTTGGTAAGGATGGAAGTTCAACAGGAAAGCTTTACAGATATGAATGCTTAGCAGAAAGCTCTCTGAATGTAGWAACAGTAAGAGAAATAGAGATGAATGCAAGTTTTGATCTAGAAGAATAGAAGATTTCTAAATACGGATTGCTGAATCAGTTGTGACTGGATAACTAACCAAGCAAAGGTAGAATGAGCTGGAAGAAGGTTTTATGACTACACCAAAATGTTGACCACAAACAAAGAGATGCTTTTACCAAGTAGAAATAAGTCTTAGCAAAAGTATAGGCAAACAAAAACCATGTTTTTACTGAGTAGAAAAATTTTCCACTGCAAGAAGATAGAAGAACAGCTTTGAGCTTAAAATGTAACAGATTAAGTCATGTGATTGGATAGTTACTAATATAATGTGGTAATAGTAGTAGTTTTGATAGGCTATAGGCAAATGTAGAAGTGTTGTGTACAATGCTGATTGGATGTTAAGCATTAAGATGCTCAGCAAAGGAAAACATCCAATGCATTGTGACCAGACCTGAAGTGGCTCCAGGTTTGCCTGTGAGCTGCAGCTGGCAGCTTTGGGGCTTGGCTCTGTTACCCAGGAGCCAGGGCTGCTGTGTGCAACAAACAGCATTTTTAAAGGTCCTCCTGAAGCCCAAACTCCTTCATTGACATTTTTCCTACATYCCTTCTTCCCTATTTTTATAGTAGACTGGAACAGGCTCTCCATCTCCCCATGGTCTCCGTGCCCCTCATGGCCTGAATTGTGCTCTGCTGTCATAAAACAACAAATGATGGATCCTGGCTGTAAAAGCTGACCCATGATAAATCTCAGTGTCCTGCTCCAAGGTACCAGAAATGTCTTACCTGGACAAAAATCCATATGCATTTGTTCAGAAACAGCCACAGAAGCAAGATGCAGGGTTTTTGGTTTATAGGCTGGCGTAATTCTGGGTCACTGGAAAGAGCTATAAATGTATAAGCACCAGGCAATTATAATAACAAACAGAACCATTTCAGGCACATCACAAAAGTCAGTGTCTGGCTTCTGTAAATGTTCTGATCCATAGTTAATTATTAAAAGCAGCAATGGGCTGGGTGTGTATGCACAGGATATAACTATGTAGCCCCCCATTACTACATATAGGCACATTTTCTTAATTACCATGTGAAACTGCTGCCTCCTAAAATTCTGTGGGTGGTGTGAAGCAAAATATTGAAGATTAATACAGTTTTAAACTGGTGAATTACTTCTTGTGTAGCTTAGTTTAGCTTTATGTAGCTGCAATAATAGTGTATCTTGGTGATATGTTGAATATTGCATTACATTGTACTATTTTCCATTGTGGTGAATTATGTTTTAGCATTTTGCCACAATGTAAGATGACAGAGATCAACTGCAAACCTATTAAATATCAATTAACATCTTTGCAATCTGAATCCCAAATGAACTTGTTAAAGCTACCTTGTTATATGTCACTTATGTGTATAAATGCTGGTTAAATGTTTAATGAATGCATGGGAAAGTAATTACCTGTTTACTGTTTATGTAGCAGCAGGCTAATCCCATCACTGTTAGTTATGGCCACTGGAAAATTAACACTGAATTTGCAAAAGTGAGTGCCTAATATGGGGTCTGAAATGCATCATCCATTAATCAGGTGCATTTCCATGTAGTGCCTAAATATAGATTTGGGAAGAATCTAATTTTCAGCATTTCAGCAGGAGTATTTTGTCCTATTAAGCTGTGAAGTTATTTTTAGTGTGGTCTAGTCAACACTGTTATTCCTTACTATGGATTTTAAGTGTTGTGCAGCATCCASAAAACCTTGAGCTTTCCTGGAAAATGTTGTCATCACAGAAAAKTCATTCCTTTTAACAAAAACTTAGGTTAAAATGTAGTCAGTACAACAAGGTTAACACTTCCACTCACAGGAAAATGCAGTCATTGCCCTTGGGATAAGAACTTTCCCCTTGCAGAATATTAAAAATAGGGTTTTTATTTATTACAAGTAGTGAAGACTGCTTTGGCATGTCAGCTGAAAAATGGCACCTTTAGGAACACTGCAGAGATCACGTTGCCTGCTTCACTTATCAATCTCTGCTGCCTTTGCTGATGACCTGCTGTCTTTGCCTGGTCCTTGGAGGGCTCAGAGCGCTCCAAAACAGCCTCTGGTGGCAGCCAGGCTCCGCTGGCCACAGGGGATGCCAGAGGGGCTGAGCCTTTGGGACAGGCACCTGTGCTGGGGTGGCTGAGAGGGGAGCAGCAGTGAGGTGACCCCAGGAAAAGGCACCTCTGTGTTTGCCTCACACTTAAAGGAAACTATTTCCTTTCCYGTGGGTGCTGCTCACACATCCCCCTCCCCTCTCAGATGAGTTATTTGTGTGGGACTGACACCAAAAGGGCTGTAGAAAAGCAAAGCCAAGCCAGCCACACCTACAAGAGCAAAGCAGGGGGATTCTTCTGCTTCACCCTCCCTGCTGACAAAGCAGGGTCTCCCAAAGCTGAGCTGAGGTCAGAACTAGGATCACACCGACCCTTGCAGAGCACGGGAAGTGGACAGGGAGGCTGGCAGATGGGGCAGGCTGGCAGATGGAGAGTTGGAAACTCTTGGGTTCCCCAGGCARTGCAGGACTCCATGGACAAGTGAGACCACAGCCAGCACCTGAGGAGCTCCCAGCCTTCAGGAGCAGAGTACAGTCAGCTACATCTCATTGTGCCTTGCAGCCATCCTTCTGCTCTTCTTGGCAAATACAGCATCCTTGGTATTGAAAATTGTCTCTGTCACCAGAAAGTGCAGCTCTGTCTCACACTGGGACAAAAGGGACAGAGCAACCTCGGGAGCACCAGTGGGGAAAACCCCACCCAGGGATCATGCAGCCACCAGCCTGAGACACGGAGCAGGAGGAGTGACATCCCCAGGGGGATATCACAGCCCTGGGCCTGGCTGTGGTGCAGCAGGGTGAGAATTTGGGAATAAAACTGCAAAAACCCAGCCTGTTGTGCTGGACAGGGTGCYAGCCTGGGGCAAAAGGGCTCAGAGGTGCTTTTCCTGTAGCTCAGGAAAGGATTTGTTTGTGTGGATGGCAGAATTTCTGTCAGAGGAAACAGCATTAGGAGTGTTCAGAAATGGGTCTCTGCTGAGCAGATCTTGCTCTTCCATRGCTGCTGTTTTGCTGGAGTCATTCTGGTGGCTCTAATGACAGCAGATGTTCCAGTACAACTCCCAAGGAAAAATACTGGGTGTTTGGGTTTCCCCCTCAAGAAAAGAGTCACAAAGGGGCTTTTTTGTTCAGTTGGTTTAGGAATGTGATTTGGTAATTCAATTGCTCGCCTGATAAATGTCTGCCCTCTGATCCCAGCTACAGGAGATGGAATAAAATGTAACTGGATTTGACAGGCAAAATTAATCTGCTGTGTTTGAGGCACGACAAAACAGCCTGGGGAGAAAAACATTACAGCAAATTATGCTTCCTTATCTCCCTATGCCAACAGTGCCGGGTCAGCCCAGAGCAGTGARCAAGCCTTTGAAAGGACAGCACCCACCCAGCTCAAACATCAGCACTGCTCTGCTCTGACTCCAGKGCTGGGGAAGCTGCTGGGAAGGCCCAGGTACTCTGCTTTCCCTTACTGGTCTCCCTTCTGTGCTTCGTTTGCAAGTTTGGGGCAGGGGATTGTTTCCCACCTGGGGTCTGGCTCTGAGGTGTGGCCACTGCTGAGTGACTGCAYTGTCCCCTCCCTGCAGGGACAGCAGGGCCATGGGCAGGGAAAGGCTCTCCCATGTATTTGGCAGCACTTTTCAGTGTTTTTGGAGTGCTCTCACTCTGCAGATATACCCTCTGCAGATGCCCCCACGCCTCAGCATCTGCACAGCCATCACAGTTACTGGGGTTTTTTAATTTGCCAGTCCAGAATATGCTTATTTTCCTATTACCTTTTAGGTCAATTCAATTCTTAGAGTTGGTTTAAAGCATCACTAAGCACACCTGTTAATGGGTGTTTTTAATCTCAAACACACCCCAGTTTGCTATGAGCTGAGCCCYATTTAAGAGCAGTGGATGGCCATGAGATTGGAAAGATTGGACTATCCCTTGCTGAGCCTGCTCCCAGCCTGTGGCCAAAGTTTCCTGCCTGCCTTGCTCCTTTCTTAGTGGCTTTGTGTTTTGGGGATGGGTGATGTGTGGGAAAGTCCCACATCCAGAGGAGACTCCAGCATTCTGCCCAGGAGTGACTCAGCTCAGCACCACTACACTGGGTTGTAGCAACACGTGTCCTTCTAATGGTGCTTTTTAAAAGCTGTCTAGATGCCCCTACAATTTGTGTTTCAAACAGCCAGAGCAGTGTGGGTGATGGAAAAGCCTTGTTATCCCCTCTGCAGGAGGAAATGTTGCTCCATGGCACTGCAGCTCAATCCCTAATTTCATACTGAGCCACGGGGACTTTTCTCTCAGTGTGGCAACTCTGATGCATCTTCAAAGTGATGGGGAAAGGAGATGGGAGTGATCTTTCTTTCCTGTATTCACCACCTGAATTGTAACTCTCTAACCTGACCAGATGTTCTCTGTTTCTCCCGCCTGCTCCTTCCCTGGAACATCCATCACACCGTGGTCAGCTCTCCCTTGATTTGCAGGAGATGGTTGCCTCMTCTGCCTCCCCTTTAATCATTCCTCTGACAACAGCTACAGAGATGAAAAGCTGGGGGGATCTAAGTAATCCATTTCTAAGTGTAGAAGGCCTAAAAAAGTGAGGGGGAGAGTGGAAGAGAGCGAGTCTGTCTGCTGAGCAAACAGRCTGATTACGTCAAGGGACAGGAAGAGCGGCTCCTGGAAATCAATAGGAATGAGGCTTTGAAAAGGTTGACTGACTGCACTGGATTAGCTATTGATTTTTGTCATTTTCACAGCCAGTGCCACGCTCTCCACCCGTTGAGGCCATTAAGCTCTGAGGCCTTAAATTCTAATCCCCCAGTAATAACAACAAGACAATGCCAGGCAAGCTCAGGATCCAACAGGATGTCCAACAGCTGGAGAGGGTGCCAGCTCCTGGGGAGCAATTGTGGGAGCCCAGACACACAGAGTGGGAACAAAACACCCAGAAGGACTCAGTTCATGCTCAGAGCTCAACTACAAATCAGTGTTTATTGGCAAGAATTTCCAGCTGGTTTCCAGTTAGCACCAGCAGCATGGGACGTGTCRTTTTTTGCAGSATCTCTCTGAGCATGGATTTTGTTRAAATAACTGCAGAAAAGAATTTTGTTTGTTTTCAGTCTCCCTTAGGCAGAGATGTGCAACGCTGTGGGTACCAGCAGCTCAAGGGCTGCAGGTACATTTTAACACCATCACTTTGTTGTTCAGCACATCCAGCTGTAAAGAAAACCTGAGCTTATTTTAAGGTAAGATTTTAAAACAGGGATGTTGGAAGGAGCCAAGTCCTGGCCATGCACACTGAATGGAGACAAAAGACAGGGAAGGATTAATGGCAATGCACTCCTGAGAYGGATGGGAAAGGTGGCTAAGGAGTGTCTAAAGAAATGGGCAGAGGACATCTGGCTTTGAGGGAGTGCTTGCAGGGCTGGGGAGCTAAGTCAGCTTCTTCCTAGAGCACCTTTAATATTGAGCAGAGTGGGTTTGGCAGGTCATGTCAAAAAGCTGATCAACCCCAGCTCAATTTCCAGAAAGTCTGCAAGTACCAGCTCTTGTGTGAACATGCTCATGGATGTAGCTTAACAAATTCTTTTTGTACAGCTGGTCTGTATCTCACTGGAAATAGCTAATTTGCAAACTCTGGAGCCTGAAAAAGAATTCAATTCCACAAGGAAAGTCATTCACATCTCTCAGCTTTGCTCCCCTGGCTCTGGATGTGGTGGGCAGAGGAGTGCAGCTCCCTGCAGGAGCACCCAGACTCTTCTGCCACCCACTGCTCCAGCTTCTCTCCCTCTCCAGGGCTGCTGGGACTCAGTGCAGCTGGGGCTCAGGGCCAGAGTGTGCCCAGAAGGAGAGAAAAACCATTGGAGATGTGTCCCCTGGTCCCTCACACAGCCACACTCAGCAGCACCCTCTCCTTTGCTGCAGCCTCACATCCCTCCTCAGAGCCCACAGGGTGAGGAGCACACCCCTCCAACAGCCAGGTGTAGCCATGTATTTGCACGAGTTAGGTCATTCTCTGTACCATCCAAACTCCTTGTCATCTTATCAGAACACCTGCAGTCTTGTTATGCAAACCCTCAGGAATTCATCAAGGCCACTGAGGGAAAAGCACTGAGGACTAAAATAAGAATGAGAGGCCTGAGAAACTGAGCATCAAGGATGCAAACCTCAGATAAAAGTGGGCTCGGCGTGATGATGGATTCTGACCAATTGGGTGCCTTAAGGGGTGTGTGCCAGCCTTGTGTACAAGGCTGAGGATTCAATCAAATAATGAGTGATTGTGTGAATATGCATGCTATAATCTGTAACTGTTGCTTATTGTAAACAATAAAGTGGCTTCTGTGTAACCACATGGGTTCGGTGTTCAGAGGTCCGTTTGTCCTGCAGCCAGGCACCTGCTGTCGTACAGAGCCCAGTCCCAAATGCCCAGACACCCCTCAGGTTTATTTATTTGAGAAACTGGGAGATCTGGATGGAGCCAGTGCTGCTGGCAGGGTGCAGTGACAGCCCAGGGTGCAGTGACAGCACAGGATGCAGTGACAGCACAGGGTGCAGTGACACACAGGGTGCAGTGACACACAGGGTGCAGTGACANCACAGGGTGCAGTGACACACAGGGTGCAGTGACACACAGGGTGCAGTGACAGCACAGGGTGCAGTGACACACAGGGTGCAGTGACACACAGGATGCAGTGACAGCACAGGGTGCAGTGACAGCACAAGATGCAGTGACAGTCCAGGGTACAGTGACAGCCCAGGGTGCAGTGACAGCACAGGGTGCAGTGACACACAGGGTGCAGTGACACACAGGGTGCAGTGACAGCTCAGGATGCAATGACAGCACAGGGTGCAGTGACAGCACAGGGTGCAGTGACACACAGGGTGCAGTGACAGCACAGG
>CADDXX010000866.1:85560-119483 GCA_902810485.1 Alauda arvensis
TGCAGCTGTGGGGGCAAACAGCATCTTTGAGCTGGTGGGGCAGCACTTGAGCAGCTCTTTCTGCCTGTGTTATAAATGTTCTGCTGGGTGAGAGCCCAACTTCTCTGAGAATCTCAGCCGAAATGTCAGCAGTTTTGTTTTGCATGGCTTTGGTGTTTATTTTAAGGGCCTTTGTGGTTCTTGGAGGCCAAAGGATTGTTGTCAACATCCAAAGCAGATGGATTCTGCCGGGTTCCATCCCTTTGGAAGCAGGGAGATAATGCTCCTGCAGTGGCAATCACTGCTGCCCACCCAAACGGGCAGCAAACAAAGGCTGAGGGGTGTGCAGGGGAAGATAGAACCTCTCCATTCACCACCCAGAGCTGTGCTCTCCCCTGATGCTTCCCTTTGGCTCCTGGCCAGCTGGCAAAAACAAGGCAAATTGAAATGTTCCCTCACATTTTCTTTTCAGTGTCTTCCTTCCTTTCTAAGTGCTGCAGCCTGCGCCTCCTGAAGGTTTCCACAAACAGGGGAGAGGCAAAAGAGCTGAACAAAGCAATAGGGACAAMCAGAGACAACTCAATTTTTTCACTTACTTCAGTGCACCCAGAGTACCTGTCCTGAAATCAATGATCCTATTCAGAGCCAATACTAGAATAAATKATAAAAAACTCTTTAAGGTGAATGTCTTCAAGGCTACTGAAAGGAAAATAACCCTGTTTGTAGTGTGCTTTTATTTTTTGCCTCTTACATTAGCTAATGCTTATTTTATTCACAAAGATAAACAAATGAGCATTGTACATAGGAGCTAAACTGAGGTGGCCCCTCTTATCAGCATTTTAACTTWAAAATAATATAATTCTTCCCCTCAGGCGTGGCTGGAGAAGAGGTTACTTGTAAAGTTTTATTAAATCCAAAGTGAAGAGTAGTTGTAGATCTTTTTTAATTAAAATTTGCTTTGACAATTAAAAGAAAAGTTTCATTCTGTTCAAAATTTTTTTTGTTAAAATTGAAGGCAACAAATCCTTTAATTTCTCACCAAMATCATCCCCTGGAGGCTTCAGTAAAATGGGCTTTACCAGGGTCAGTATTAGCAGTGTTTGTCTGGAAGGTGCCAGGTGTCTTTGCCATGGTGGCACTCGTGGTCACCTGGCTGCTTGTCCCTGCCTGTGCAGCCCTGCCTCCTCAAAGGAAGGGGAAGGTGCAGCCTGGCATTTGTTTCACAAGAGGCAGAGCACTTCCATTTTTTTGTTTTATCTCTTTCCAGACAGTTGGCTCAGTTTAATGGACTGTCTTTCAGCCTGTGCATAATTCTTCTCCAAATTAAATTCTCTTAGAAGCCCAACATAATACAGACCGTGTTGTCAGCTCATTACTTTTACATCCTTTCTTGTTCTGTTTATGTGAGCAGAGGTTTAATTAACTATAATCTACTGCGTAGGCAAGAGGGGGAAAAAACCCTCTCAACTCCAAGGTATGTATTYATACTCTGTTATATTTTTTAACACTTTTGGAGGGCAGGGGGAGTTCACCTGTTTGTAAGCAGGACTGGTTCCTTCCTGTTTCTGTGCAAATGCTTGGGGAAATCCAAGGGAACTTGGGGAAGTCTGAGGCACCTCTGCTCATCTGTCACCCCCATCAGCCACTTACTCTGCAGTGGACAGGGCTTAAATCTAAAAGACAAAGTGGAGCCTTTGCTGTCTGCAGCAGAACCACACGATTTCCAGCTGATGGAGTGAGGTTTATGGAGGCGCTGCTTGGGTCTCAACAACCACGGGTTAAAAAGCTGTAAAAGTTTTCCTGGTGACAAGTTGATAAAACAGATGCTCTCGCCCAGAATATTTATAAAATTATCTGTTTCATCCACAAATTAGGCTTGCACCTGAGAGCCTCGRGTGCCCAAACAATCCCACGCACATTGGGAATTCAGCAGAAGGTGTTAATTTTTGCACAAATGCAAGGATTAGGTGTCAGATTAAMGAGGGATTAGATAGGGGCTGCCACTTGTTACTTGAGCTAAATTTAGATCTCACCAGGCAGATTCCAATTCCCTCAGAAATTCACAGTTTCTATTCAGAAGATAACAGGAAGCTAAATTAGCGTTGCTTATTATTAGTTTCAAAGATCAAATTAAGTAATTACACTAAATTTAGAGAATTTGTTCCTACACATTTTTTGCCATTGTGCAGTGCTGGTCCTGTTTCATATGCAAACAAGGACTGGGGTTTTAAAGGTTCAGTTGGCTATTCCTCTGTGTCAGAGGTTCAAAGGAAAGCAGTTCCTCATTCCAGCTGTGCCCAACAAACACCAAAGTCATGGTCCTGCTGGCAGGAGTGACCCTTTTGCATGCAGGGCTGGTGCTCTCCTGGGACAGCTGAAAAAACCCCTTCTGAACAAGTTTTTACTGGAGCCATCTCATTTATATATAAAGCTGTGCCACGTGTTTGATCCTGTTTGTTGTATTGGTAAAATGACAATCAGATTATCTAACTGAGATCACAGTAATTTTACAAAYCATTTATCTCTGTTGCCAGGGTCAAAGCATCAGAGACATTACTCAAAATATTGCTAACATTCAGTCTCAGCCCATCTCACAAATAAATATACACAAATAAAACTAATCTGGTGGCTTCTGAGTCCAGGGCAAATCATCCTGCTCYCACATCCTTCACACTTAGCAAAGCTCTTGCCTGATGAAGCCCCTGGGGGTGTCTAATTTCTTTCCCCTCATCTCCCCATAACTGCCAGAGCACTTCAGCTTGTCAGTACTGGTGTGTGTGCACAAAGCTGGCCCTGAGAGCAAAGAGAAGGCATTGACCTTCTCTTTGCCCACAGCCACAGAGGGGGTTTGACCTAAAAAGTATTTCATTATGGTTTTCCAAAGAAGCAAAACTGTTCAGATGTGAGCTGGTAGGATGTGATTCCCCAACACCTTTCACAAATCATCATGTTGGAGGTCATTTCCCAGGAAATCCAAGAGTTGCCTGTTACAAGAACCATGGCCAAGGAGGAGTGAGAGCTCTTTGGACAAGGTCTGGTCTMTGGGAGTGTTTTGTCTCAAAAGCCATCCAGGCTCCAGCCACGCATGTGGGGAGCTGCAGGAATTGCTTTTCACTCTCACCASGAGCAATTTGCAACAACTCTTGTTTCCTCCCACCCATAAACTGCTCACCAAGTGCCACCCTTCTCCTGCCTGCTCAGCTTTATGCAGACCCTTCCCTTGAACGTGGGCAGAGTGTGAGTCCTAAGCACCACCTGTGACCCTCAGCATTTAGAATTTCAAAACCTGGGGTCACTCACACGTGGTGGACAGAGTTGCCTGCTCCCTGCCATGGGAGGGTGGCCCTTGAAGTGGACACTTCATGTRCTCTGCCAGGGGATGGACACTTGGCTTTCCTTTCACGCTTTCCAGTCTGAAATGTTCACCCTCCMAATGGCTGCAGGACTGAATATGCTGGTTCTCCTATTTACAGAGCACTGCTGCATGCTCCAGTGAGCAGAACTCTCTTTCATGCCAGTGAGCACCAGTGAGCTTGGAGCCAATCCTTTTTAATATCAGAGCCTATTCATGCAGCTACTCCCTGGCATTGCTTTTGCTCTAATTACAGCTGTGCTTTTCCCTGCTTTGTCTTCATTAATGAACGGAGACACTCAAGACTTAATTCACAAAGGTATTTAGGCATCTGACTCCTGCTGAAATCCCTGGAGAATCTGAGCATTAGGCACAGCCCAACTCCCCACTCGCTCATGAAATAACACTGGGGACTTGCCAGGTGTTTGCTCCTGATTTACACCGAGCYTGGGGGAGTGGAGAAACAGAAAAAGTCTGTGTTTTGAGGAAGAGGAAGGATCACTCAGTGTTTGAAATTCTAACAGGGAGGTTGGTGATACAAGTGCTGTTTCCCAGCTCTGCATCTGACATTGTGAATGACCTTGAATAAATCGCATCTCTCCATCTCTGCTTGTTCCCACCCAGCATGTCTCTGCCTCACAGGTTTGGGAGGCTCTGCTTTCATGTTCATGSATAGTCTGGTCTGGGCTTTCCCAAGGGCACTGGATGTTTATGTCCCTTTTGGGACYCTCACTTCCTCAGTCTCTTTGAAAAACGCCAATATTGGAGATTACTGCAAGGAAAGAGCAACAGGATCTGGAGAAGGAAGGAAGGATCTGTCACTCAACTCAGTATTCCCATCTTTAAAAACACTGAAGAGGACAGCACAAAAAACCCACAGGAAATGTTAATTGCYTTATGTTTATTCTGGAGGATCTGGAGTTTCCCCTCAAGGCTGCTCATTTGCCCACATCTGTTCTTAGCCAGGGCTGGGGTCTCCCAGCACTGAGTGACAGCTCTGAGCACGGGCTGCACCAGCAGCTCTGGGCAGAACCTGCTGGCTGCTTACTTCTGTGTCTGTTGCTTGTCTCAGGCAGCTTCTCAAGGGCAATATTTGCCAGTAACCAAGGGTTTTGCCACTAAAAGGCTGTGCTTTAGCAGACAGTGCTGAGGAGTCAATCCTGTTCCGTACAGCACTGCTGTCCCACCATGGAGGGGAGACTTCAGACACACCCTGGTTTGTGGACCTGTTTATTGTTCCTGTCAGTCCCTCAGTTGTGCTGTTATTTTGTATTGCCCTGTACATTCATTAAGCCATAAAGGTGTTTTATAGTTTTTGTTTCCCTCCCTTTGTGATTGTGCCTTACAGCCATCAGAAATGGTCAGTCTGGCCACACTTTGCTGGACAACACAGCTTCAAAACACAGAGGAAGCACTGCTAAACCCCAGCTCAGATGATTCTACTCTCTGTGAGTCCAGGAGTCCATCAAAGAATCCTTCAGGAGGCATATTTCAACAATTACCTTGGAAATGCAGCCTCTATTTCCTTTAACTAAGATTTCCWTYCTTGTCTTTGTAAGGCCACAATGTACTTGYTCTCCAGCCTCATAAAACACTGAATTGTATGATAAGTGACACAAAAAGATGATTGCCTAGGAGTCACAGRGGACCAAAGTGCAAGATCAGGGAGCAGCCCAACACAAATTCTTACAAAAGCCCAGAGCAGATGTGCTCATCCTGTCTCAGCACTGTGAGCAGGAGGTGCTGGTGGTGCTCAGCTCCCCTCAGCTCGGGGCTCAGGCTGGCAGGAGCAGGGGGCTGGCACAGACCTGCAGGAGGTGCTCACAGTCTTGCAAGAACAAGCCATAAATTCCAAGCCAATGAGGTTTCTGAGCAGTCACACAAGACAAGGAATGAATTACTGAACCCATTCATGCTTAGTGAGTTATTAAGTGTAAGGGCAAAGACTGCAAGTGCTCTCTACGCAGCAATGTCTGAGCTAATAAAGYATCAGTCAGCCCCTGCAGAACCTGACTGCAGAGCTGAGCTGTTATTATGAAATGTATTTTTTTAATAGTCGTATTTGTTCGTTAAGGGGAGATGGGCAGAGGTTCTGTGCAGTACATTATCCTGTGTCAYGTTCATCTCTCCTGGAGCCATCAGCCAGCTCTGCTCCCCTCAGCTCTGCCTGCCCTCACTCACGGGGATGGGGTCCCTGAACACTCCCTGCTGGGGGGCATTTAGGGGCTTGTTGACCCCTTCACAGAGAGGATCAGGAAGGCTCTCTCCAAGCAGGGGAATAAAACAGCAAAGAGGAGGCTGCAGGGAAGGCTGATGGTGAGGACACAACTCCAGGTCGCTGTCTGAAAACAACTCAGACAAACCTCTTCTTTCCTCTGCCGTCCTCCCCTTCTCCCCTCATGGTTTTATTTTGCAATTCAGGGGCATCACTTCAAGGAGACACACAGATCTCTATAGCTATCCAGGCAGCCACTCTGAAAATGCTGGTTTAGACTTAGAAACAAATCTAATACTCTGAAAGCTCAGCAGTGGAAGGCCTGAGATCCCAAACCACCCTGTCCTTCAGTACCTCTCCTCCTGGGGCTGCAGTTCTTGTGAATGGCTGCACAAGCTCAGCCATGGGAAATTGTTGCTTCTTAATAATATTCTGAGTAAGTATCAAACCTGAATACAGCTCATCTGAATGCCCTGAAAACTTGCCAAGGATGCACAAAATATCACAGCTTAAATCTTGTTTTTTTAACCCATTGGCCCCTCTTGCTGTCCCTTATGAAGCTCATCTCACACCCTGAGCAGTTTCCACCCTGTCTCCCCTACCTGCCTCCCTCCCTAAAACTCAGGATTTATCATCTGTACTGGTTTAGAATTGCAGGGACATTTTATCAGAAGCACTAAGCAAAGGACAGGCTGGAATATTTGTCCTCCATGCAAGGGCTGTTCTTGCCCAGTGTTTCTGGTGAGGTCGCCTRTGATCTCCATGGGGGCTCCAGTTGCATAAATCTGGTTTTCAGAGCTAAAATTATCTCTCTCCATCTTTCTTCTCAGCTCCCTTCAGGCAGCAGAAGGCCACAATTAGGTCAYCCCAAAGCTTCTCTTCTCCAGGCTGAGCAATCCCAATTACCTCAGCCTTTCCTCAAAMCCATTTGCATGAAGCTCACCACATCTTGGATGGAGCATCAGAAGTCAATGGGCAATACCTCCACATGTTTCCCAAATTCACTGTTATGGGGTTTGTTGTTTGGCTTTGCAAGCATTATGGCCTTTTGATGCTTTTGGTGAACTGTTACATGTCTTTACATATTTCTGTCATGTCCTATTCCTGGCCAAGACAATTCCTTTTGCCTGATGCACCCATAACACAGTAGAAAGTCTCATTCCAGCCCTAGAATGGTTGCAATTCTAAGTAACATTTGATATTTCAAAATAAGGATTTTTAACTATATTTTGAACCTGCAACTTGTAGGACTGTAATGCCCTGGCAAGATTTTCAGTGTCTTTTTTTCCCAGTGAGTTTAACACRGCCTCATTCATTGCTGTTAGAGGATCTTTGATGTTTTCACGCTTATGCAAAAAATTAAATGTTTGCAGTGAGAGTAAATTCATTATTTTTCCCCCCAGCTTGACAGCAGCTATGTCATCCAGTAACCTTGTTTTATGGCCTATATTAACTATTTCAGAAAAAATAAAATAAAAAAGGAATTATATTTTACAGTTGTGGGCTCTCTCYAGGGTGACATTTCCTAACGTGGCTGAGCACTATTTTCAGTGGGGGTTATTGTGTTAAACACCTTTAGGGATTTGGAGTCAAAATCTCAGCTGTGAGGACATCCACAATGGAGCCATGAATTTTGATGGGGATAGCACTGAAATGCCTGCAGTGAATAAGGAAAAACAGAGGAGAAGCTCCTCAGGCAGAGTATAAATCTTGYAACACCCTGTGAGATGCTGTGTATTCATCATTTTTATGATTACCCAAAAATAACTAAAGAAGTAAGTAATGGCATTATCACAGGAACACGGGGTTATGGGAAGGTTAAGGTGGGAAGGGACAGAATTTTCCAGCTCAGCCTCTTCCCCAAAGCAAGGTCAGCTGCAAGGCCAGGGCAGGAAGCCCAGGACTTCACCTGCTCTGGAAAATTCCCAGGCACTGAGGCTGCTCAGCCTCTCTTGCTCCAATGTTTGACTGCCCTCATGGAGGCAGGTTTTTTCCTGACATCCACAGTGAGCTACTGTTGGAATTTACACCCCTTGTGTCTCCTGACCTCCCCTCCTTTTGCTGCTGTGGCCTAAACCCTGTGAAACCTCATCCTCTGCCAGTTAAACCAACCCTGGGCACTGGGACCCCTTTGTATGCACATGGACCCCAYGAGTGTGATGCTGGGGAGGAAGGAAATGCATCCTGATGTCCTCARAACCTTACCAGAAGCAGAATGAAAAACTGATCCTCTGGTCTCACATTATTGGAAGCAATTAAAAAATTAAATTTAGCACAAATTAACCACGGACAAAATATGGCAATTATTGTCAATTATGCTGGTTGCCATAGAAACATGACAGAAACAAGTGGAAGTTACAGATAAGTTCAAGGTGAACCACAAATGTAAATGACTGGCATGTTTTTTCTCTCTGACTGATTAGGACTTTAACTCTTCTGGCTGACAACCAGTTATCGATRGAACTTAATCCATTTAATAATCCCTTAATCACTTTAATCCAGTTGGCTCCAAGTCTTTTGCAGTTGGTTTCCCTAACTGGTTAACAAGTGTCTCTCAGGCAATAAATAAAAGCTCTCAGTGCCCTGCACAGCAGCGTTCAGCACAGGGCTGGCTCCTGCAGGGAGAGATGGAACGTGCAGCAAAACCYCTGTAATTTATAAATGCACAACCCCAGGGCACAAAGGGCTTTGGGGAGTCTTTGATTTCATTAACAGGCACCAATATCTCTTAAACTTTCACAGAATAAAACTGGGAGGGATTTACCAARGGACACCCCTTCCACCACATCCTTTCACATGCCAATGTGCAGTGAGGGCATCAGTGGGAGGGAAAAGTGAACTTGGATGTCTCGAGGTGCCTTGGAGGTCAAGGCCAGGCAAGAGATTGCCTTTGCTCCTGATCTGCCCCTGTTTTACTGAGAGATGCTGAGATGGCTGCCTGATATTTTGTGGTAAAAGATTCAGAACTGTTTTGGTTTGGAGCTACACTTGGCTATTTGCAAGATTTGTTGTAAACTGTAAATTCCTCCCTGCCCCCCTCTGCTCTCCCCCTCACTATTTCTGGAAATTCCATTTCAAACACAGCTTATGGCTCAGATGAAAAACAAAGGTGTTTTTAAATCATTCTAATTTTGGAGGGCATTCCACGTACTGRAAGAAGGGGCAGCACATAATGAGACATCTCAGGTTTATTGAGGCATCATTTCCCAGTGGAAAACAGTTTAGATGAAATTATGCTGACCAGGTCTGTAATCACATACTTTGTCAAATGCTTTGAAATCTATTAGTGAAAAAGAGCATTTTATACAAGATCACTATTAATTATTATGATGATTATTTGGTTGCTTAGCTCCTGGACATTTTTGTGGTGCTCTTAACTCAGGATTTATTGTGTGGTGATTTATGAGCCTCAGGATCAGTTATAAATACTGTCTAGCCAGTGATTCCTGCACATCTGTACAACACTCAGAAGCTCAGATGGAGCACTACCAAGAGTTTGATTAATCACCCTTTGGCAGTTTGTGAGGCTAAAACTTTCAAAGGCAGAGATTTCAGAGAGATTTTTTTGGGCAATCTCATCATTTGAAGTTGCTGGAGACACGAGGGGCAGTACAGAGATCACTGGGCAGGTTGGATTTGCCAGCTGGGCTCTCCCCTGGAGTACCTGGGAAGAGCAATCAGCTTGGGGTTCATTTCCTCACTTACCTGAGGTGTTTCCACCCATCACAGAAATCTCTCAGCTGTCCCATGCCAAGGGGAGCTTCTGTGTGCTGGCACCTCTCTCAGCTGTCAGTCAGGAGGAAATTTAACCCTGGCAGGGGCTGTGGAGCCCACGGGAGCAGGGTCAGGGGTTGTTCTGCTTGTTGGACTCAGCTCCTCCAGTTACCCAGGCTCTCCTGGGCCAGAACAAATACAAAATAAAGAAGATCTAAACACCAGCACAGATCCATGGCTGGCTGGTGCTTAGAGCTGTAGGGAGATCTTGGAGTTCATCACATTTCCAGCTGAAGTTTGGGCTCAAATTTGAGATGTGGGGGATTTGCAACAGGAATTCATCTCTGGATGGAAATTGGACCCCAGCCCCCWGTGATCCTGGGCTCACTCTTTGAGGGAGTTCATCTGCAGTTTTGGAAGGTCTTCATAAGCTGTGGAATTTGGCATGAGCTGCTCTGGAGGCAGGATAAGAGGATAAGAGAGTGTCCACACTAAAAAAACCCAAGATTGTTGAAATAAAATTTATTTCAGGCCACACTGAAGTAGAATAGAGTTTGAAATTCTAGATTTTTTTTTTTTTCAGGGATAGAGAGAGGAAGAATTAATGCTATAACTATATTTTTTTGGTGAAAAACCAGAAAATAAACCCTGAATTGCAAAGGTTTTGGATCTGCTGAGAGCCCTTCAAGTTAAAAACTGTGGTGTGTTTTTCTTTTCTCCATTATTGAAGCCTTTTTTAAACTTTGAAAAATCTGTGCCAGATTTATTTTGAGGAGTCCAAGAGCAAAAATAAGCATTTTTTAAAGAAATAATATTTTAAAAATATATTTCTATTTCTACATCGAAAATGTTTGCCAAACTACAAGAAACAAAATAGCATCACATTAATAACTTCCTCCTGGAACTCGATTTTTCTGCTTGGGTAAATTAACCCAATTATTGCAAAAAGCCCTTGCATTTAAATAGAAAGCAGTCCAACTTTCTGCTGTTGCTTCTTTGCAGCCATTGCTATTCATGGCAGATCAGAACAAAAGAGGTACAAGTTTATTTTCCCGTGTAATTCATGACTGAGTGGGATTAAATGCCCTTCCCCACTGATGAAGAGATCTTCCACATCTCAATTCCCAGAGTTAAGAGTTATCTGTGGTTTGTATTAATTCCCTCGAATGGAAAGGGGTGGATTTTCCTTTGTTCTGCTTGTAATGAACATTTTCTCTTTCTCCTTTGGGGGAATTAYGGAGCAGAATTAATGGGGCTTTTAGGCCATAAAGCAGAGAACATTTTGGAAGTGGGTTACTTGCACCTTGCTTAGTGCCACATATTATTTTATAGATGTAATAAAGGCAGGAAAAACTCCAAGCCAATGCTCAGAGAACCTTCAGGCTATTGTTTAGGGGCTGTTTTACTGAAGATATTTGCAAAATAATGARAAATAAAAAGAAACAGCATTATATACAACGCAGTACAGGTATGGAAAGGAAAGAGCTTTCTTTTAGTGGGGTTTCTATGAAGAGTGGAAGGAAAGTTTGGCCAGAAAAGGGAAGGATGAGTGGCTGAGTGTGRAGATAGGAGTGGCTAAGAAGGAAATAAACATTTTTTTTAGAAGTGAAGCAGGGGGAACCAATTGGCAACAGTCTGTTCTCAACATGAAACAAAGGTATCACCCCTGAATTAGGTTTGGAAAAGCACCCAGCCGTTCTAACACCGCACTGGTGCTGATCCTGATGAGTAAAGCAGGCTCACTGGCTGCTCCCCTACTCCTAGAAACACATCTTTACCTGTGGCTTTCTCTTGGTCTGGGTAAGCACCTGATAATTCCAGCTGAGTCTGGTAATTCCAGTCTTTCTGGGGACTGCAGAAAGCTTGATATTATAAATGAATTCTAGGATGTTTGGCTACTTCAGGAAATAGCAATGAAAGGGAGGTGAAGGAGCACAAAAAGAAGTCCTTGTTTGAGCTCCCAGTGAAGTTTGCTCTCAGCCCAAATAATTTTGGGTCAATGTTCTGGTCAGTTCTTACCCAATCTTGTCCATCCCCCCCTATTCCTGAGGACAGCCTGGGATAGAAAGGGTGGGATCTGTGTGCTTGGGGTCCTGCACAGCTGCTGTGACCCCCCTGCATGCCCAGGTGACACCACTGAGCTGCCTCCTGCCATGGCACTGGTGCTCGGAGCAGCCTGGGACAGCTCAGGATGTCCCTGTCACTGCAGGGAGCCTGGAACTCGATGGCCTTCACAGGTCCCTTCTGACCCAAACTGTTCTGTTCCTCTRTGGAGCACACCCTTCACTGCCTCACCAGTTCTGGTGTGYCATTGTCCATGTGGCTCATTTTCACCTCTGCACTGACAGCAATTTTCATACAAAGTGAGTTTTCCTGGTAAAAAAAATCATATTGTTTTGTAGTTGGGTCAATTTTGTTTGATCCTCATGAATTCCTCYCCCCAGAAACAGTGACATCCTATCAAAGAAAGCTTGGAAGCATCTCACAGACAGAACTTCAGAGAGTTTGTGTTTATTCTGCTTGCTGGCACTTACTGATGCCCAGAAACYACTTTTGAATGAGGCAAGCAAAGGCAGCAGCTCTTTGCCCATGCAATTACTGTGATTGTCTGCCCAAATCAAGTGGGTTTGTATGCAAATGGCCAGCGAGCAGCGGCTGGCTGGAATTTCAATTTGCAGTGAAGAGTCGCATATGCAAACACAAATAAAAACGTGTTTGTGTATTAATAGCTGACCAATCACCRAACTGCAAACACCAATAAAAAYGTGTTTGTGTATTAATAGCTGACCAATCACCAAACTGCCTCCCCAACAGTTTTTTTGGCTCGTGTCAGTTAAAAACTCTTGGCTGGGCCACATGTAACCCCCACAAGTGAATGGTGGCTCTTGCGAAAGCAGTGATTATTGCTAACACCCAGGCACTATCATGCTTCCAGAGATGCTAGGAAGCTGATTCCCAATAATTAGCAATTAGCAGTAACTATTTTATGGGGCAGAAAAGAGTTGATTACAGTTGTTTTATCAGCTGGTGTAATAATAGAAGGTCTTGTTTCAGGGAGGGGAGRAAAAGGGATGATTTCAGAAAGTTGGGTCTCAGCTGTCCATCACCAAAACAACAGCTTCAGGGAGCAGGAATTATTGATTTTGGGGGGATTAACTCTCAGCTACAGATAGTTCAGTTTCAGGGCATCATTTGTAAGCTGAGCTGTAGCCACACACCAGCTGGCACTGGGGGCCTGCTCCAAAACTCCCTCAAACGATTCGGACAGCAATTCCAGGGCCACCTTTGGGTTAATAAGTCCCCATCTTGAGAGGAGTCTCAGATCTCAGAGCATCTGGCACCAGGAAGAAGCCCATTTACARGCAATTTCTTCCAAGATGGAAGAAAAGTGATTTGTGAAATGAGGAGCAGGTTTCTTGCGCGGAGGTGAGCAGTGAGGTTTGCAGCTGRCACACATCGATTCCTGCACAGCCCCCGGTGTCTGAGCCAGCTCACARAGTGCAGACAGGTAAACAGTGTCTGCAGACACCAGACTCTCCCTTCTAATGCTCACCCAGTTAATTAATTTTTGCTCAATTTGATTTGACATTCAGATCTGTGATATGTTTATCCTCCTAATGGGCACTTGTCCGTATTCCTGGCTTCCTCTGAAAGGTTTAACAAATGGCAGGGACTTTTTGGGGTGGGTAATGAGCCTTTAATTCTGTACTTATTTATTCATTAAGCTCCAGTTGTATCTGGAAAACAACAAATTGAAAGACTCTCTGTGTATTTAGTCTCTGTTCTTTAAAAATAYACAAAATAAACTGCTTGCAGCCACAGGTCTCTTATTGCCCTGGAGAAAGTTGGAGCTAAGATATCTCAAGGATTGCATTTGTTACATTGCAAGCAAGACATCTATCATTGTAATGAGCCCCAGTGCCATGAAAGCCTCCCTGGCCTGCTCAGCCCCTGGGCTTTTTCCACAGGGACCTCCAACAATTATGCCAAGCAGCAGTGGCTCYAAATGTCCTTGTGCAGGTCTGAAATGAAATTCATTCCCCATTTCCAAATGTTCCCTGCCCATTTCTGTTAGCAGGGTTTGTCCTACATGAGGAGGTTGGAGAAGGGGCTCTGTTCCCATTTGAATCCTACAGATCATCCCATAATACCAGTGCAGAAATGGTGATTGATAGCAGGGGGACTGCGAGATGGAAGAGACAGAATGATTTAGCAGTGGAGGTTGTGACAGAAAAAAAGAAGAAAATGGCAAATGAGAGGTTTGAGACAAGGAAAGGCACAGGAGGGAAAAGAGAGGAAGGACTGGGTAGAAAGGAATAAGGAAACAGAGGCCAGAGCCAGCCCTCCAAAGCACTTTGCTTTGGTGACCATCGAGACAGGACATTGGACAGGAYAAGCCACTGTACAAATCAAGTTGGACAAGTCCTAAGAACTGCAGGCAGGCAGAAAAACCATCCCACAACTATAATTTTAGATGTGGTGATGTTAGCAAAAGCTGGCAGACAGCTGGCTACCAGGCAGAGGCATTCAGCAAGAAAGCTGACTGGGAAATTATATTTTTTCCCCACAGATAATTTGTCACAAATAATACTGTTCCATTTCCTTGGAAAAACTTATCCTGTCCTACATATGGAGAGGACTTAAAGGAGCTCTATTTAATTTTATTAAACTGTTCTGCCCTAGAGCTCTGATTCTGCTTCCACTACCCAGGAGCCTTCTGCTCCTCACCTGGCTGGGTTGGGAGTCCAGGGGCTTGGAGCAGGGACACCAGAGGTGACAGGCTGAACAAAGCCACCAACAGCAGCTCCCATCTCATCCTCCTGCTCCTGAAGAGCTGAGCATTGCTGGGCTTTAACATTATCCAGTACTGCTTGTGGAGAAGTCTCACGTTTTGTTCATGACACCAGAATGGTGAGGTGCCCTTGCAGCGGGAACCCCGCAGCAGGGACAGGAACAGGATCACTCTGAAAGTCCCTCCCAAGCCCAACCAGTCCATAATTCTATGATTCTATGAAATTCAAAGAGGAGCTGAGTCCCTCGGAGACACCTGTAGGTCCCATCTGATATTCTGCAGCTGGCACAGGCAGACCAGAGGCCCCAGCCTCCTTTCATTTACACATTTCAAAGCAGCCTCATTTTCCCACTTTTACCAGTCCTTCCCCCACCTTCCTCAGTAGAGTGGGCTCCTCCCTAATCCTTTCAGTTCTGTTGTGTTTTYAGTGCTCTGTGTGTGTCTGTGAGTGTGTGTGAGTGCAGGTGTGACCCAAAGGGTGCCCTGCTCTCTGCTCCGTGCCCRCCCTGCTGTGCAGAGCAGCTCTTGGGGAGCTCTCAGCTAATCAGTGTTATGCACTTGGAGGCTTAACCCTCTCATTTTACCTGCTGGGAGGCTCAGGCATGGCTGGCAGTAATTGGAAGGAGCACAGTGTTGTGATTGCTAATTGTTCTGGGGAATGTTGTGCTTTACCTTTGGAAGTGCATCCGTGGGTAGGTTTTGTTCCTGATTTCGGAGCTGTAGCTCATGGGGTCCATGACCATTTGTGGTTCCACTCCCTGTGCAGCATTTCCAAAGCAGAGCTGGATTTGTTGGCTATTTTTGCTATTTKTATCTGCCAGGCAGCCTCTGTAGCTGTTTTACTTTGGAGTACTGATGATCCACTGTACACTTGGAGATCACCCATGTGCCTTTTGAGACTTGGAAAAGACCAAAATGTCTAAAATTTCGTGGGAGAAGCTGGGGGTTCTGTCTCTGAAATTTCAGAACCCAAGGGTGAGGAGTGAGTGTGTGGCCCTGGGCTTTTCCAGTACCTGTGGCCATCACAGCCCCAGGAACATCAGCTGGTGGATCATGGTGACCCATGGCCCTGGGTGGTGTTTGGTGCTGTCCTTACCACCCCTGCAGCACCTTCTGTGTGTTCCTCACTGCTCTCCTGCTCTTGGAACCCAGCTGGGGACAGCACTGCCTGACACCATTCGTTCCTCAATAAGAGATCCTTTTTTAGTTCAAAAGCCTGATTGTTTACCACAGCATTTCACAATTCCCCTCATAATTTGCCTAGARATGAGGCTGTGCATGCATAGCAGGAAGCCAAAAGCATCTGCCCTGCTGTTAACACAAGAGCCCACAGCAGAKAAGAGTTCCAACAGGAAATAAATCCAGAAGATTTCTCCAGAAGGCTGCACAGGGAGAGGGCTCAAGGCAAAGTCCCCTGGAAAGGAGAGGGTCTGGGAGTCCTTTTGGCCAAGCAGGTGAACACCTCACCTGTACCCTGGGTTCATTTTGCTTTCCCAGCCTTTTGGCAGGATGCAGCAGTGGTCACAGGGGAAGGTGACCGGTCTGCACCTCACTGTGAGCCTCAGCACCCACCCCAGCTGCCAGGGAACAGGTGTCTGGCCAGGGAATTGCTTTCTGAGCAGTTCCCTGGCTCCTTCCTGCAGCCTGGGTCTCTGTGAAGGCTCTGTGAGGCTGCCAGCAGTGGGCACAGCAGCCAAGGACACCAGGAAGTTYCCTGCTGGGTTTTGCTCAGGTATGAAAACAAGCAGGAGTTTTCTTGCCCCACATTATCTCCAGAGCATCTTGCACCATCAGTAACACCTCCTTCAAACACTGTGTTTGAGCTCTTTGATGCCTTCCTCCCTGCTGCCTTTGTGCTGCTTTCCCCACATGTGGAGATCTCCAGTCCTTGTCCAGGCACTCAGGTCCCTCCATCACTTCCCAGGGACACCTCTTGGTTTGACTCTAACCGAGCACAGCCTGTGTCTGTGTGTGTTGGTGGCATCTCCCCCAGCCTTGGCAGCCTCTCTCTGTGAACTCAATTCCCCCGGGATCCTTTGGGTGGAAGATCCTGCTCCAGCCTCCCTGCTCAGCCCACAGGACACAGGACACTGCCTTCCAGGGCAGCASATCCCTCCTGGCAGCACCACAGCACCACGTGAGAAAGCATCTCTGTGCTCACCCAGTGTGGCACAAAATAATAGAGAGAGGAGAAAAGATGCAGTCTGAATATTATGCCTGAATTTTCCATTATTACTGTATCACTGTGTCAAAATTGAAAGCAGTGTAAGATTTCTCAAGAGGAGCCATCCATAATGCATTGCAGAGCTGTGTGTAGGTGTTTTATGAAATGTATTTTATTCAAACCAGTATATACAACACTAACATTATTGAAAGAAATTGAAGGCCCAGTCTTCTCCCTTTAAATTATTCATTATTCATGTTATAGTCCTTTAACAAAAACTAAAGCCAAATACATATTCAATTTATTTTTTCCCATTCAGATTTACATGCTATTCATCTCTAGTGTCCAATGGAGATGAAATGTCTTCTTATTATTCCTGTATTAGCTTCTGACAGTTCAATTTCTCTGAGTGCTGTGCTTGAGACAACGTTAACAAATAACCACATAGGTAATTGCTCTGGTCCAAATTTCTTGCCAAATCTTTGGGATCTGGTGCAGATCAGAGGCAGTGGAATGCTGTCACATTCTGATTCAGCCTTGGCAGCTGCCTCTGTGAGTCCTTTSCTTCTGATAAATATTATTAGAATAACTTCCAACACATGCAGCTTTCATTCCTTCCAAATCAGACCTTGCCAATGCATTGTGCCAGAAATGCTCTGCAGCCTTGTTTCTGTCTTTGTTTGGCATTCACAGAACTTGTGAGGGCATCCAGTGGGAATAAACTGCTGTTTCTTTTCAGCTGACTTCCTGGAAGAGAGATCACCTCACCMGTTCCTATAACTGAGCAGCACTCTGAACACCTAAAGAGTGCTGTTCAAAATGTGTTGTAAAATGACTTCATCCCCCACCAGTTCAAGGCCACCCTTCACAGAGTGCTTTTCCTGATGAGATTTAAGGGACTCATTTGACAAATTCCCTCCTGGAAATCTGTTTCTTGCTTTATTTTYTTTTTGCCTCTCAAGCGTCTTTCAGCCCAAATTTCTTCAGGAGATCTCAAGAGCAGCAGTTTGAGGTGCATGGCAAGAGTGGGAGTCTGTGTGTTCAGACAGCCAAAAGTGCCCTTCCCCAGGTCACAGCCTGAGCAAACAAAGAAAATCAACAGGAGAGAGAGGAAATTTCACAGCCTTATAGCAGAGAAACTGAGGCAGGGAGAGATTAAAGGCCATGGTTCTCAAATTGTATTTAGAATTCTAAGCTGCTTAATTATTTATTTTGGTGGTATTGAAATTATTTCTTTTTTAATGGTGACTAAATTATCTTCAGGATCTGGGACTCCARTGGGCCATTTTTCTTGGGAGGATTCTAGGAGAGGTGCAGAGTCCCAGCTAGTCCTCAGTTTTAATCACAGGCTCATTAGCCCTGCTCCACAGTGCCATAATTTTGCTTTGTCCCCTTCAGTGGGGTTTTGTGTTCCAGAAGATTTTGCCTGTGATGAGTTACTATTGATTTTTCTGGTGTACGATTAATCTTGCCAGCACTTTTAAAATAAATAAATTTTTWAAAATCCTCTGGATTATAAGCACGTGTCTGTGMTTTTGTACCACTGAAATCCAAGCTGAAAATGCTGCGTCTCCCACCCAGCCCCTCTCCCTCCCCTTTCCCTTTGCTAGGTGTGCCTGCATCTATAAACACAGCAAACCCTCTGGCAGCAAGGGCTGAATGACAGCATCTCCAAAGGGGCAGGAAGGCAAAGAGAGGCAGAAAGACAAAAAAAGAGACAGAAAGATAAAAGGAGCCACACTCCTGGGCTGTCCTTGYTGCTGCTGGCCCAGCCCTGGGTGCTGTGCAGGAGTGGGGGTCACTGCCAGAGCCCTCAGTGCTAATGGCACCTGATGGAGATGGAGAAGATGAAGGAAAACCACTTTTGCTCTGGGAACTGTTCTTAGAGAGGTGTAGCACTTACCCTGTGCCTGGAAAAACCAGCTAATGCACGTCCCAGAGCATCAGTGAGCAAGACTCTGTTTTCAGAGTGCCCCTGTCTGTGCTGAACTTTATTTGCTCACCAGTCCAAAGTCAGGATCCTGCTTTTCCTCCCTGTTTCAGTCTAAAAGAGAGYAGCAGAAATGTCTGTCTTGAATTGCAATTAAAACATTCAACTTACACACAAAAAACCTGGCCTGCTGGGCAAACCCTTCATGGATCTGAGCTGGGAGCAAATGTCCATTGCATTCACACACCAAAATAATCCCTTTGKAACAACAGTGGTCCAGACCCTTTGTGGTCTTCTCTCTCCAAAAATTATTTAGGGGTTTCTCTAGTCCCTCCATGAAGCAGCAATGCCATTGTGGTTCCCTGTTGCTGTCAAGTTCTGCTGTCACTTGAGGGGTGCTGGGCTTTAGCAAACATTGAACTGCAGCTGTTACAGCTGGAGGGAAAAAATGCTGGGTTTTTAATAGAAAAAAGAATATTATGTGAATATRATATATGCTATCCATTTTTTTAAACTACTGAACATCAGTGGGATACACAAAACTGAGTGGAAGTTTTGTCCTTAGTTGTTCTTTTTCCCCAGAAAATCTATGGAATGTTTGAGTCTAACACCCCTTGGGAAAGTCTGCTCAGAGCTGCACCAAGGGCTCATTTGTACAAGACCAAATGTATCTTCTAAATCTGCCTGTCTGAAAGGAAGTAGAGCTTTAAAAAATAATTAAGATTTCCTACAAGTGCCTCATTCACAATAGAATTTCATAATATAGTTACATTAAGAGGAAATGAATGCCTCTCATTTGAGGCTATTACCACAAATGAATTAAATGAGCAGATACCTTTTGGAGACTGGCTTTAAAACCTGGATTGCACTCCCAAATGGAGCAGTTCCAAAATGCTCTGTTAGTGCCATGGCACATGAACAAGGTGAGCAGTGCCCAGGCTCTGGTGGCCAGGTCAGGAAGACAGCACTCCACATTTAATGAGTGTGCTGCTACAGCCCACACCTCATTACCAGCAGCTCTTGGCAGGGTGAAACCAGAGACTTTAYGGCACAATAAACCAAATGAAAAGATGTTGGTTTTGAAATAACAAACCTGGAGTGGTCCCAAGAGCTCCTGAAACCTGACCCTACTGAAATGAGGAGGAGATGAGCCCTGAGCAGATGTCCTGGCTGGGATGTGCACGACTGGATCCGTTGCTCTCTTGGCTCCATTTCTTCTCCAATAAGCTGTTSTGAAAAGCAGGTGGATAAATAGTGCATTGAATCAGCTACACCTGATTGTCTTGGCTRAATGTATTTACTGAATCACACCACTGGAGTGGTGGTGGTAGTTGAGCTGATATGGATCACTCTGTAYTTAAGGAGAATGTTTTGCTTTTCCTCTGAGGATCCCAAAGCTCTATTGGYAGGGAGCTTTTCCAACTTAAGTATCAAGCCTGTTTSTCARCAARCCAAAACCCTRTCCAGAGAAAGGTAATGSCTGCACTCAGCTCAYCCCTGGAGGGATCTAAAACMTGTAGATGTGGCACTTGGGGACATGGTTYAGTGGTGGCCTTGGCAGTACAGGGAAATGGTTGGACTGGATGTTCGTGAAGCCCTTTTCCAACCTAAATGATTCAAACACAAACAAACCCTGTTATGGCTCTCCTGGCTTGCTGGAGCCTGCTCCAGGTAGCACAGCACTTCTGGGGAGCAGGGCAGACCAAACTGGAACTCCATTTGTTCAGAGCACTGGAGCTTTTAAGAGTAGCTGAGTTGTTTTGCAATGAATTCTTTCAGCTTAAAAATTAATACCCAGAGTAAATACCTCCTTATGCACTTCTCCTTTGTGTGCAACCCATCAACTTCAGGATTTATAACCTTCTTAACAATTAATATCCAATCTCCTTGCAGTAGCTTCTCATTACAGTCAGCTTTTGTCTTCACACCTGAAGGTTTTTGAAATACCATTTGCTGGGTGTTCTATGATTTCCTGATAAAAGACATTAAAGCCTGAATCTTGTCCCTRTTTCTGCAAGGTGATCRCTGTATTTCACCCCCCCTGCTTTGRCATTCCTGTTAATGTACAAAAGAGATGCTAATTCCTTAGCTGTGGCTGCTCAACACACAGAGGAAGGGTTTTCAAACAAAGGCCAAATAAATAAGTAAAATACAGGTTGACATGGAGACCAGTTTATTAGCTCCTCACAAAGTGCATCTGTAAATAAATATGTTTCTTGYGTTCCCTCAATGTTTGAAACAAGATGATGCAGAGAAGGGCACAGAGCCTTCAGCCCTGTGAGGTTTGACTGCTGCACAGCCATAAAATAGAATAAAATAAATATAAAACTGTTGCTTCTCACTTCAAGGATAAACTGTGTGAAAAGGTACAGAAGGGCCTGCAATCAGCTGCTTAATCAGATTTAAATAATAAAATAAAAGGACTCCACAAACATCCAGACAATCTACTTGTGTGTAACTGATATGCTTGATTGGTGAGAATTATGGGCAGTAATCATATTATCATTTCCATTAGGTTTTTCTCTTCCACAGTTTGTATAACTCAAGTGATTCATCTAGCAGATGAATGTACAGACACAGACAAATACTTCAGATGGCTTTTTGGAGCTGTTTATGTTTCATTTGTCACACAACAAGTTCATCTCCACTAATTTTCCARGAGCTGAAGTTGTTATTACCAGCACAAAGACATAAAGAGTGCCAAGGCCATGGAGCTGGCAGGGAAGGGAAAGCCAGGAATGGGAAGAGGAGGGCAGGAAAACAGCAGTGTCTGCATCACCTGCTGAAGGAAGGGTGCAGTGGGAGAGGAAATAAAAGGGGAGAATGGCTCTGAAGGAAAGGGATCAGGCTTTTCCCCAGCTGGGAAATGGGAAAAGTCTGGCATAAAGGAGAGTATGACAGCAGACAAAGGCCTTGCTCAGAGTCCAGCTGGGCAGGGGACACAAAGGTGCCTCAAGTGCCAAGWCTTGAGGATCACATCATATGTCACTGGAAAGATCAATTCCCCAGAATGGCAACAAAACCACTGCCTCTGTCCAGGACCTTTAGAGGTGAAGGCWGTGATGATCCCTCACACCTCAGAGAGGGGGGCAGCTCAGCAAGTGGAAACAAACACTCACAATGCTYTCGTTCTCTTTTGTGTGAAAAATTCCTGGAGCATTATTAATTTCTGGTGATACTTGCAATCAGCAGAACTCATTCATTTTTTAAGTTTCACTTAGTCGCCGTGAATGGATCTGTTTCTCAGCTGGGTGGCTGCATTCATTTTGCAATAATGGTATTTGTTTGACATCTGAGAAATTAACAATGCAAATGCCTCTGTGTCTTCGTAGCACATTTAAAATAAAATATCTTCTCAGGCTGAATTGATGGCAAGACTGTGAAAAGGGCTCCATAACAGTCAAAACATTTTTCAGAGCCCGTTATGATGTGAAGCACTTGCATGTGATGGGATTGTCTCTKGGAGCTGGGCTCTGCCCACCCTGCCCGGATAAAGGGAAGGCCGAGAACCATTGTGTGGGTCTGTGGAATGGTTTTATCCCTGCTCCTGGGGCTCCTAGGGCAGGCTGCAGTGGGGGATGCAAGCCCATGGAGAATCTTGGAGATTCTTGCATTTTTCTTCCTCATGATTCAGATTCTTGCTAATGCAAGAGGTTTCCTGGCATTAAAAATGTGGCRAGGTTTATCCTTGTGTTTAACAAATAGGAGTCTCGAAATTATTAACAAATGCTAGAAGTGGAAAAGAGAAAAATGATAAAAAGTAAATTGCAGGCATTGTGCCCACAAAAAATCTAATTCTTTTTAATCCAATTTTGTTTTATTTTGGTGGTGGAGGCTGAATGTGGTCTGTTAGTACAGRGAATTAATAATGCATTACATTGCTGCCCTGGCTGACAAGAAGACACAATTCCTATTGCACATCTTTCTGTTGACCTCCTGTTCCTATAACCCATTTATGCCTGCTCATTTCTGTATTTTCTTTGGTTCATAACCAGAAGGAAASTCCTCTCTTTACAAGCCATTGACAAATTGTCATCTACAGGAGACAATAACTTCCTTAAAAATTTGCATAATGTTTTTACTGGTCATTTAGGGCTGCTGTGTATTATATTAAACCTTAAATGGCATGGTTTTATTATGCATTAAGCCTCAAATAGCATTACAAACCCACCAGCCTCACTGGAATATTCTCTATTTCCTGAAATTTAATTGTGTTGCAAGCCAAGGCAGCTCATAAAGCTTCAATAAGTCTCATTACCAAATTGGGATGTTGGGCTGGCAGTTTCGGATCACTTACATTCAATAAAATGGACACATGGTACTGCCTGCAAGGGCCCAGGCCATGGGAAAGGCCTCTGAAGGCAGGCTGAGGAGCAGCCTGGCTTGAGGAGTGGTTTAAAGCCTGGCTTTACATCTTCCCTCTGCCTCACAAGCCCTGTCCCTGGCACCAGCACATTTATATCTGCATGGATGTAAAGATGAAATGAGGATGCAGCCAGCAGAGACATCCCATTTTGTGCAGGAGGTTCCCTTGGGGCACAGGCACAAACCCAGCTGTAGGATGGAGCTAGGGCTGGCACAAGACAGCTCCTGTCAGGGTGAGGAGGGGGAAGGAGGGCTTTGGGAAATTGCYTCTCCTTCCCTGGGAACGTGGGTCACTGGGGCCAGTAAATCAAGCGAGGCCACCACTGATAGCTGATGTCACCCAGGACGTGCTCCAGCTGCCATTAAGTCAATTGAAAGTCTCTCATGGATATCAGATGGCTTTGAGTTAGAGCCCAGGGTCAGGTTTAGCTTAAGTTCACCTGGCAGAGTGATTTGTACTCCTGGAAGTAAGTGGCCTCAATAACGAGTGCTGAACTGGCATGGCCCAACTCACTGCTTAAATTAACTTGCTCAGCTGGACTTTCAAATAMAGCTGCTTTAAGAATGCAGTGTAGCATAGAAAGCAATTTGTTTCCTTAAGATTTAGTACCAAATGCCTRCTTTGATTTGGATTCTTGAGAAGGCAGCAACTGGTAAAGTGGGTAATTTGAAACTYCACGTATTTCCCCTCCCTGAGATGGGATCCCATTAACACAAGGTGCAAAGTGCCACTAATTTGTCAATCATTCCTGGTGTAATTTTATTCCTCCAAGTAAATTGCCTGGGAGAGCGTTTCCTTTTCCCTTCATCTCCTTTCAGTGCACTGTTCATTGGAGTGGATCCCTGCTCAGGCAGGAAAGCAGCCCCCCACACCCACCTTCCCTCCTCTCCCATCGCTCCAGCTGCTCCTCCACATGACATCTCTCTCTTGCCATCTGCAGAAAGGCTGTGTGAGATGGGCTGAAGAGAACAGGACAACCCAATGAGCCTTTAGTCCARAAGATAAACTCTTTGTAGCCACAGCTAAAATAGCCAGTGCAGGGGAAGGAGTGGGAGTATCCAAATAGCTCTAAGAAAAAATGGTTCTGCTGATGTTTCCTAGAAAGTGCCAGAAGTGGCACAAGGCATCTTTTTCTGGTGGAGTTTCCACCTCATGTCTGTAGAAAAACCACTCAGGTAGGTGTCTGATTTAAAGCTAYCAGAAGTATACACAAACCCAAAGCAAAGCTTTCATCAGTTCTTGGAGTTTGTCCAAAAATGCTYACATTTACATCAGTCTCACAGAGCAGATTAGAAAGGTTCATGAAATCTGGGCCTAAGTTTCAGGGCTGCATTCCATGTGGGCTGTTCTGAGGGATACAGAGAGAGTTATGTGCTCACCTTAAAACCAGTTTGTGTCAAACTAAACACTGGATGAAGCTCAGGGTCATGTCAAGCTACTCAAAGCTGTGCTAAGCAACCCTGCTTTCCAGCTCAGACAAACAAATGTAGGGAGTGTTTAACTGATCCACCCTCTGGAATTGCARGACATCRGCCTCCAGTAACGTGTAATTGTGTGAGAAGGTATTTATCCATGGCTTGATCATAAATTCTGCTTGGAATGCCAATGTACCTGGGTGTTGTTTACAATTCCAGGCCTCTAAGCCAAGCATGATAGCAGCTGTGTTCTCCCAGCTGCAGGAGCCCTGGCTTTGTTGCGGTGGATTGATTTCTGTCTGAGAGTGGCCAGCACCAGCCCAGGGTTAAAATGCCCCTCTGTTTCCATAGTAACAGGTGTGTGATGCTACAAAGGGAGGCATGCAAAAAGTGGAGGTGGAAGAACAAGACAAATTCCTTTTGAAAATCTTATTCTTTTTATACCCCTTTATAGCCTGAGCTTTGTGTTTCTCTGTTGACAACACAGGTGAGATGCAGAGCAAGAGTCACCCCAAAAATTCAGCACCACGTTTGACTCCTTGTTCTCTTGGCAGTGGTGTGGGTGTCACTGGCTGGTTCCACTCTGCAGAAAGCTGCAAACCTTGTCATAAACTCAGCTGCCATTAATGCCCTGGCCTGAGCCCGTGTTTCTTGGGTTGTGTGGTATTCAAAATGAGCTTAAATCAGTCAGTGCCCCACTCCTCAGACTGAATCCCTGTCCCAGAGAGGTCCTGCCTGCTCCCTGCCTGGGGCAGGAGGATGAGGAGCATGGAGCTGTTCTATGAAGATTTTTACATGGTACCATGAATGCTCTTTACTCATAAAATATGATGCTTTTTTAAGAACAGTAGGAAAAAAATGCAGTGATGTTGATTCACTAGAATCCCAGACTAATTTCCCTAATTCTCCTTTTTAGGAAATGATTGTTTCCTCCCTAAACCAGCATTTATCAAGGAAATGTAGACTTTTAGGCTGGTAAATTTGCCACAAAAGGGCAAGCTTGATTCKGATTCTCCCCTTTCCCTCTCACATTCTTCACCATTTCCTCGGGGAAAACCCCAAGCTCTCAAGGGGATTCCTCCCAGCTGTTGCCCATCCATAACCAGTTGGTATAAACTTCTGCAAACACCAAAGACAACAGAGCTGCAGAGGAAGGAGCCACACTCCMTGATGCAGAAACCATTTCTGCAGCAGGAACTAAAACATAACCCCATTTCCAGCCATTGGATTTACCCTGCAACTCTGGCAGAGGAGGGAAAAGAGAGAGAAGGGGGAGAAAAAAACCCTCAAGTTTTGATTTTTAAAATGAGAAAATTGATGTGGAAGTGACAGATGGTGAATAAATACGGGGCAGAGAATTGTCATTTGGCAGCCAGTTCTCCTGACCAATTTAAGAGGGATATGCTGTTATCTAGTTTGGTTCAGGGAAAATATATTCTGGGCAGGAGTTAGGCATTTAAGAGGCTTCATTGTTTTATAAAATATATTTGGGTTTGATGCAAACACAATTAATTCAGCTTTCTAATATTGTGTTTGAACCAAATCCAAAATATGTGTTGTGAACATTTATTCTTTTATGTCATTTATTGGTTCCAGGTTCTCTTCTGAAGGCTTGGATTTAAAAAGGGATTTGCAACAAACAAAGAACATTTGGGGTGACTTCAGCTGGTGCAGAAAACTCCATTCTTATGCACTGTTTGGAGATGTGCCTCCAAATTATCTGACAAATGATAYGTTCCCAATTAAGTCCCTCATTACCCGTGCTTTTCTACTGCCCAGCGTTCTTCATTATTGCACTGCAGTATTTTGGGGACTCACTGGGCTTTGCTGGCTCGAGCAATGGAAGCAGAGGGTTGGGATGAGGAGCAGCACAGGCAGGGCTCTGCACAACTCCACGCTCAGCTCTGGCTTCCCAAGGGACAGCTCTGAGACAGAGACCTTGGAGCACCTCCTGATCCAGGAGCTTCTCCTCTCTCCTTCATCACCTTGGCTCTGTTCAGCCTGTTTGTGTTCCAGGTGCTGGCAGCAAAGGMTATGGCAAATGAGTGGAAATGGAAAGAGCTTTTTCCAGGTGARGAAGTGTCTTCTTGTTCCCAATCTCCTCCTGGGGAGGCTGCAGTGGGGAGGAGCACCCAGGGCAGTGCAGAGCCATGAAAGCCATCACCAGTTACACCTGAGGGCAGCTGCTGTGCAACCCAGAGGGCACTGGCCACCACCAGCAGTGGATCAGCCCTGCCTTTCCTCCCCAGAAATGTTCCTGAGCCAATGGCTTCTGTGGAATCCTGTTTCCCTATGCAGAGCCCACARATGTTTCCATGGTTCTTAGGCCTGGCATCAAACTCCTCTGAGTTCAGTCAGACACTGAAGACACTACAGATTACACAGGGGAAATCTTCCGACCTCCACTTAGACATCCGCCCCTTCCTCCACATCCCTGCAGCTTTAGGAAGAGAAAGGAATTGGGCACAAATATTTCAGGACTATACATGGATTGCCACCTGGGTTAAGAGCCCTGTGATGTAAAACTCTGCTGCAGATCCCTCTCTGTAACCAAAGCAAAAGAGCTTTCAAAAACAAATTATCACAGCCTACTGTGCCAYGCATTATCCCTCATCTGGTGGTAAATCAGCACTGCTCACATCATCGCTGACTCGCAGAACACATCCCTCCATCCCAGACAGAAATGTTAATTAGCCAGGTTTCTGCTTCAAATTAGTGATGCCAAAGCACTTTGAGGCTCCCACATGAAAAGAGCCACAGAGGCCAAAGTGTTACTGTTCYCTTTGGTCACAGTGGTTGAAATAGAGATCCTCTAATAGCTCTGTTTGCTCCTCACAGGTGGGTTGGTAAATGAGCCCTGGTGCCCGGGCTCCCTCAGAAACACGAGGAGGCAGGAGCAGAGCTCTTTGAAGCTCCTCCACACTCACAGCCCTGAGCAGGGGAGGGGCAGGGGGTGTTAACAACTTTCAAAATATAGATATGAACCAGAGAGATGAGGGCTTTCAGAAGAAGAGGATCCTTTCAAYGTCTAAGATACGTATCTAGTTCATTCACTATCTGCAGAGATGAAAGCAGCCTCTGATGGCATCTTCTCTGCTCACCACATSATTGTGTCAGTGATAAAAAGACCAGTCAAGATTAGAGCTTGGGAACTCAGAATGCAAGTATTAAAATTTGCCTGGTTTCTCCTCCCTTAGAAGAGTGTGTGTGTGAAGGGGAGAGGAGGAGGGCAGAGAGCTGGGGAGGGAAGGACACCAGTGCAGGAGCACCAGCTCTGCTGGGGGCACCACTGTGATTCCCCACTGGTACAGTAGTATGGCATTCCTCCTTTTTTTTTTGCAAAATGTGAAAATGAAGCACTGATTAATGTAAGGTTAAACAAAATACTTACTTAAATCACTTTGTCCAGTTACAGAACATTCTTTTATCTAGGAGAAAAAAAGATAGGCCATCTTGAATAGAAACCATCTGTTTACTAATTATGTATCCAAAACTTCCCAGGTTTTCCAGAAAAGGTATTATTTTAAATAATAGTATAAAAAWWTTTYAATAATAGYATAGAATCATAGAATGGTYTTGTTGGAAGGGACATTTAAAATCCATCTACTCCAACCCCCAGCAAGGGCCAGGGGCTTCCATGAGCCCAGATTTCTCAGAGTCCCTGAGGGTGGAGAGAATAACTGCAGCTAGGAATTGACCAGCCATCCATCCAGACTTGAATTTTTTTTTTAATACCTTCATATCCACATTGGAAATCTCAAATTCCTGGGCTGCACGTGGCTCMCACTGCCCTGTCCTGCCTGTGTGAGCATTCCAGCCAATTCCTGCCCCATGCTGCTGCAGGGCAGCCACTGCTCAGACACACACCTGTCTGCTCCAGCAGCGCTGCCAAACCCCTTCCCGTGCTCCCCACTCCCCAGAGCACTCTCTCTCCTAATCCTGTGCTCAGCAGCAGCCAAGAGGTGCTCAATACAACCCCATTTGGCACCTTCCCTCTGAGCTGCCTATTCCAGGCTGCCAATACAAGCACAGCAGCTCCAAACTGCCCAGCAGAGCCAAGAATCCTCTCCCTCGTGTGCAGCTCGCCAGCCAGAGGCAAATGCAKGAACTTTAGAGATTATCAGGAGGGAATATTGCAGGAATTGAGATTTTAGCCACAGCAGTAGGACCATACATCATTAAAGCTGCCTCTCCTGCCAATGTATAAAGCAAACATCAATGATTTAAATCACAGTTCCCCAGTGGCTCATTTGAACCACTTGGATGGAAATCAGTCCACCTTGTCACTGTGGGAGAGGTAGAAATGGAAGCTGTGGATTCATGACTCCCAGATCAACCCTCAGCACGGGACGTGGACCAGGTGACAATAAATCCTGTGAGGCACAGTGTATAATAAACAGTTTGGTGAYTGTGGCACTGACAAAGCCTGATTCYTRCAGCTGGGAGTGYTGTGTGTGGAGCTGCTGTCGCCTGTGTGACCAAAGCTTTCCCTGCAGTCAATACGTGCAGCCTCGTGCTTTTGAGTGTTTTAGGAGGGTTAAACTCATTGATCAGCTCCTTTCTGGGAGCACTTTCATGGAGCCTGTTTGTTATCTTCACCCACCAGCCCATTTTGCAGAAAGCTGCACAAGGCACGGGGATGGAATTTGCTGCAGATGGGGACAGGCTCAGAGATACATGGCATGGGGTGAGGAGCCTTGGAAGAACCTGTCCAAGGACACCTTCCCACCTGGACAGGCAGGCCTGGCCCCACCTACACACCTCAGGCTGTTCTGAGGTGCAGGACCCAAACCAGGCATGTGCCCCCATCCCCAACGCTCTGTCCCAGGCAGATGCATGAGCAGAGGTGTCTCTGCCACAGTTTGACTGGAGAAGCCTGAGGAAGGTTGGCAGAGGGAGCAAATGCTGCTTTGTTGCTCCAGGTGAGCAGCTGATGCAGATAAAAAGCCCAGCCCTGTCCACACAGAATCAGAGCAAATCCTCATTTCCCTGCAGCTAGAGGAGCTCTGCCAGCTCACTGGCACTCAGACATGTTTAAATTGGTTTCAATTTTCAGTGCTGTACAATAACCARCAAACAGCACAACCTGCTATGCAACACAGATCCTTTGGCTCCACATTCTTCTGCCTGTTTGATTATCTGAGAGTGGCAGGTTTTATTGCCTGTATCACCTATAGAAAGAGACAGTTTTTAGCATGTAAAAGGGTACCAGAGCCCAGACCCAGGCGAATGCTTTGTGTGCAGGCAGCTAACTGTATTTTGACAAACTYGTTTGACACTTCCAGCACTGCAGAGGCGTTTGAGAGGTGATTTCAGTCTGGGTGGGGMTGAATTCTGAGCAGGGATGCTCACATGGCAGGTGGGGCAGGCACTGATCTCTGCTCTCTGGTGACCAGCTACAGCACCTAAGGGAAGAGCTGGAGCCAGGGGAGGGTCAGGCTGGATCCCAGGGAAAGGCTCTTCCCCAGAGGGTGCTGGCACTGCCCAGGCTCCCCAGGGAATGGGCACAGCCCCGAGGCTGCCAGAGCTCCAGGAGCCTTTGGACAGCACTGCCAGGGATGCCCAGGGTGGGGTTGTTGGGGTCTGTGCAGGGACAGGGCTGGGCTGGGGGATCCTGGGGGTCCCTCCCAGCTCAGGATGTTCCATGATTCTGTGATTGTAAGTGCTGTTAAGAAATCTTCCTGGTCTGTGAAGGAATTTAAAACAAACAAACTAACAAGCAAAAAAAGAGAGAACAAAACAATCAAACAAAAAAAACCCAAAACACCACAAAAAACCAAACCAACAAACAAAAACAACAACAACAAAACAAACAAACAAAACCCCCAAACCAACACACCACAGAAGGAAAGAAAATAGAAAGACAGAAATGATATCACAGCTCTGTCCATTAGAGATTTATGGGAGTGACAGGAGATCAGGACATTCAGGACATAGTCTGAAATCCCTCCTGCTCTTTCAGCTGCTGAGTTGCCTCATCCTTTGCTCCATGGTGCTGCTGTGGCTGTCTCTGTACTGAGCAGGATCAGAACAACATTTAGGTTGTCCTATTTTAAAAAGTCCAACTATATAAAAAAAACTGATATAATCTTCCCACTGTACAGAGGAAAAACCTCCACTTAAAACACTGTCCTCAGGTAACAGGAAAGATTTAAGTTGATAAATCTGGAGAAAGYTGGGAAGAAACAGAGATAGCACAGACAAGATATTATAAAAAGAATCTGCTTTGTCTGCAGGTTCACTTAAGCAGCTCAGCTCCTTCTGAGCTGATTTCAACCTCTACTTTTTGAAGTAATAACACTAACATAATTAACAATACCAATAACTCATTAATGAGGATCTTACTTCCTGTGTAAGGGACAAGTGGCTCAGTTTAGAGGGTGTTCAACCCCTGCTTGTTTTCTTTGTTACTTCCACTTAATGCTTTTCTCTCTGAAATCTTTTCCAGTGGTCAAAGGCAAAAAAATATTCCTATTTGCATGATAGCAAKGGCAGTGATGCTGTATCTTTCCAAAGACCCTTTTACGGGTATCCATCTGCCTTTCTAATGGTTTAAAACAGAGCAAGAAGCTGGCAGCTGGCAAATGCCCAGGGTCTGATCAGTCACAGCACAGGGAAGGGCCTGAGCTGGTGCCCTAAGTGTCTCCACTGAAGTGTTTTCCCTTCTGCTCAGGTGGCACAAAAGCCACCAGCCCTYCCAGTGGCCTGTCCCTGCAGCCAGCAGCACCATAAGGGATCAGCAAAGAAATGAGAGATCAAAGAACACTGTGGGAAAAAAAATGGTGGGTACTTAGCAGGCTGACTAGGAGCAAGAACATGAGGAAACATGATAAATTCAYGCTGAGACCTCTGAAGATGGGGATAAGAGGGTTAGACAGAGAAGCAGAAGGATATGAGTGTAATTGGGATATGGTTTTAGCTGTGAGATSTGTTAAATTGAATTTCTGTTTGTTATAACATCCCTTGTATATGTTAATCGCTGTGTGCTCCAACAGCCTGATTTAGTGTTATTATCAAAAAGGGCTCCTGCCTTTGTCAAAGGAAGATTACAAATTATTCCAGATAAGTAATGAAACTAAAGACCTTTAAGACTAATTGGCCATTGTGCAATCCTGTTAATATCCTTTCTTGTCTAACAAAAACCGAGGAGGCAATTAAGGGCAAATACMAAAAAATCCGTACCTGGTCTCTCGYGTGGAAATGTGATTTATRCACCCCCRGATCTTCCTGTCAGGAGAAAAAAAYATGGCACATGATCATCCATCARCAGCCAGCACAGCCAGGGAAACTCCAGTTTTGTGTTAAACCTGAGCTGGGATTGATTTGAGACCCAACCTTTCCAAGGCTTGCCAGTGAAAACAAGAATTTCTGCTGTGTCTCCATGTTAAATAAAGAGCTTGTATTTTAACGAGTTTAGCCAAGCCTGAGCTGTCACATTCTTTGAGACACAGCTGCTTTCTGAGGGCTCAGAGAGGATCCTGCCCAGCAGAGCCTTGGCCAGACATGACATGGGCTGCCAGGACCCAGACCTGGTCAGGCTGCACCAGCAAAGGCACAACCAGACCTTGGGAAGTGCTCTGGGGCTTGTGGACCTCTCAGTCATCTCTCATCAGTCAGGGCCCAGCTGCTGCTTGGTGCTCCTATTAATAATCACCCTAATCAGCTGGTGCTGTCTGCATGRCATTGCCTCTGCAGTCCTTGAAGTCCCCAACATTGCATTAAAACAGAGAAAAGAGGAAAGCAGGTGACTGTGAGTCACTGGCAGGTGGGGTGTGGGGAAATCAKCCCCTGGCTGCTGCTGSTGGTGGGGATGGGCAAACCCTGCTCCAGCTGCAGGCAGAGAGGGAGGCAGGGGAATCCCTCTGGAGAAAAGAACCCTTCACAGGCTGCCCAAGGCATCTGCTTAGCCCAGTGCTCACTTCTACTGTGCCATTAATTCATTGCACCACTTTGTGAGGCAGCTCCTTGATCCTGACAATCGTTATCCCCTTTTACCTTAGCGTGTTGCCTRCTTTGTTCATTTGTGTGCCTGCCTTAATCTCTCCTGGATGACTCACATCAGCTTTAGATCTTTAACMACGTTATTGCTCTGTTTAATCCAGTGTTTCATGTTCACTTGCTCAGTTAAGAGAGGGATAGAGTCAGTCTAATRCTTAAGACTTCAGGAGGAGGAACCCCTTCGACCTCATTGCCAGGCTCTGTCCTGCAGCCTCCAGCACCTTCCTGTGCTGTTGTCCTGAGGTTTCAAACCCAAGTTTGTCAAACCATCAAAGCATTTTCCYGTGGATGCAGCAGTGATTCACAGGGCTACAGGTACATGCAGGAAATGTGCAGCTTTGGGCTCCACACYCTGCACCAAAAGCTGTTCCCTGCATTGTGGGAGGCTGCAGGGAGCARAGGGGGTGGCCCAGGGACATGGAGGGCCCTGATGGACCACCTGACTGTAATGGCAGAAATCAGCTGCAAGTGTGGGGATTGCTCCTTTTGTAAATGAGACAAGGCAGGATTAAAAGGASAGAGGTCAAGCCAAAACCTCTGCTGGGTATTTAAAGCTGCCTAATACAACCTATTTTGTTTTGTTTTGTTTTGTTTTATAGCCCCAAGCCACAGCAGGCTCTTCCTGAGTCTGAAGCTCTTGYATTTGAACTGAAGGGCTGTGTCTGCCTGGTGGAGATCCTGGATACACCTTCAGCTGTGGGCAGACATCTCTTAATTGGCATGGCAACATCTCTGTGAGCTCCTCATCCTAAACAAACCCTTGAAGATGTCGGTCTTTGTAAACCACATGATGGAATCAGTCCTGGGAGCCCAAAGAACAATGACTGAGAGAGGGAAAGAGTAAAATAAAAGCCAAGTGTTGAGAAAAGTGCTTTCTTTTGAGTTGGGGGGYCTGTGAAGTGACAGCTTCCAGTGGGAATTGCAGCCAGATGAAATTTGCCTGCATCCCTGCAGCACCCAAGGGTGTTGCAACACTGCCACAACCTCCACAGCCTCTAGGAACATTTTGTTTTTCCCCAACAAAGCCAAATCCACGAAATCAGTGAACTCACCAAGATTTAGTAGAGACCTTGTGGGTGAAGTATTTCTCCCTGAGCACCCCCTCATGCTGAGGTGTTCCTGCAATAAAAACCTGCAGGTTTGCTGCTGTGTCCTCTCTTGGCTGCTCAAGTGCTCCCTCAGCCTTGGCACCTCTCAACACCACCGAGAGGGCAAACAGGCACTGAGGGCYTTGCACAGCCCCTGCTGCTGCTCAGAGCCCAGGTGAGCATCCACCTCAGAGATCTGCTCTGCCTTTAATGAATTAYTGCTTCTCGCCAGGCTGCATTTTCCACGGGAGGCAGGAGCTGCAACCTCCCCGGTAAAAAGGATCTTAGGAAAGCTCATTTAAATTTCAAGGACCTCTTAGGGATAGCTGCTAATGGTTATGCTAATTGGCATAGGGTCTGAGTGACAGTTATGTCCTGGAATGATTCGCAAATCACATTTTCTTGGAGCTTATTAGCAGACTCATTAACTGTACAGCAGTACATTACTTTCAGAAATTCAGATCTAAGCAGAAAATTAAAATTATTTGCTAAATGACCTAATAAAATTGAATAAAATGTGCTGAGAAAGTGAAAACTGAGGTATATCAGGACTCCAAAATTTGGTTAAAAATAATCTCCATTCACCATTGGTGTTCACCCATTCCTCTGGGAGCAGCTGTAGCCCAGGTGAGCCTCACTTTGAGACCTGTTTAGACATGAAAACCAATGAACTCAAATCAACAGCAGCAAATCCCAGCTCCTTGCATCCAGAGCTGGCATTAAACTCACTGCAGACTCAGCCAGGACATTTTCCAGTGATGCATCTTGTGGTGCTTCCWCTGCAACTCTCCTTCCCTCTGCAATTCTCCATGCAAACAAAACCCCAAACAGCTGCACTTTCCTGCTTCCCTAAAGAAAAATTTGGCAGAGTTGTTTGTAAAAATAAAAAGTCTTTCTTGAAGATAAAGAG